>VZSF01009842.1:481962-642852 GCA_013398295.1 Chionis minor | reverse complement strand
GGGGGCCCGGGACGGAGCCGCCGGTGCCGGAGGGACCGCCCCGCACCGGACGGCCGCACGCTGCCCTCGCCCTGCTCCGGCCGGGTCCCTCCTCGGGGGGAGGCGGGTCGCCCACGCGGGGACCCGCCTGGCGGGGGGTGGCGGGGGTGAAGGGGACACAGCCGCTGCGACGAGGAGGCGGCTCCCGGTGCGGTGTCACTTCGGGAAGCAGCGGGAGGCGAGCACCCTCCAAACCCAGGGTGGCTCCACAGGGCAGCGGGTCCCCAGCCCAAGGGCCCCCGCCATGTGCCTCCACCTCCCCGGGCGTGCGTCTCCGCAAGGCTGCCGAGAGTTTTCCGTCCGTGACTCCCGGCCCGCGATGCTGCTTGGCTCAAAAATGACTGGCTTCTGCTGAAACAAGCCCCAAACTGCTGCCCCCTGGCCCTGGACCACAAACGGGGGTCCCCAAGGGAGGCAGCTTGCCAAGCCCCCACCTACTGCTGCAAGGAGAAGCCCACGTGGGGACGGGTGACAGCAGGGATGCTGTGCGGGCAAGCCTTGGCTGGTGGCTTTTGGGTGGTGGCTTTCGAGTGTGAGCACCCTGTGGAGTCCTGCTGCTGTCGGTCGAGTGGTTGTTCCTGAGCCCTGGCTCCAGCACGCGGGTCGCCAGGCACCCTCGGAGCAGCTGGTCAGTGCACCCAGCCCGGGCGGATGCAGCCCCAGCATCAGTGCTGGGGGGGGAGGAATGGGGCCCAGGCCTTCTTTCCGGAGCACACATCTCCACGCTTCCACCACAGCTGGGCAGATCACCTCCTGAGAGCCAGTCGGGACATTTCTGTCCTTCCTCCAAAATTGGGCTGGTTCGTCCCGCCGGGCCCCAAGGGAGCACAAGGTGCCCTGCGCTGGGGTTGCTCCCTTCTCCTTACTGGGGTCATTAGCCTCCACCACGTGGAGCTGGATCGAGACGGGTAGATTCATTTGGGTATCGCCCTCGGGGCAGCAGGCAGCATTTATTGCCCAGCCCTTCCAGCAAGCCTCCCAGGGTCTGGGTGAGGCCTTGCTGACCTGTCCTGGGGAGGGGAAGGCCCATGCCACCCTCCTCACAGCAGCCCGGCCCTATGCAGCATCCTCCAGTGGCTGCTGCGCTGCAGAGCATCCCCACCCCAGTATGGATGCTGCATGGCCCCCCGGGAATGGCGCAGAGCCCCACGCTGCAGGGTGTCCTGCCCCAGCGTGCAGCACAGCAACCCCTGGGCAGATGGGGCAGCTCAGGGCCGTGATGCCTGAGGGGCCGCCATGGTGCTGTGGGTGTGGGGTGAAGCCAGGTGCTGCAGCCATGCGGGGCAGTGCAGGTATCCCAGGCTTTCCTGGCCCGCAGCCATGGAACCTGCACGCTCTCCATCCTTGCAAGAGGAGACACATGATGCACATCTTGAGGGATGCGGTGGCAAGGGAGTGGGTGGTCCTGGTGGGAGATGCGCCAGACACTGCGCTGTGCCAGGGTCTTGGGGGGACTAGGAGATGGGTGGAGGGGATGGATAGCAGCACCTATTGCAGACCAGCTCCGTCTGTGAGCAAGCAGCCTGGGGATGTAGAGCCTCGTGGGAGGTGAAGGCGGCGTGCAAAATCACCATGACCTATTCGATGCTTTCTAGGGAGCATTTCCACAGTGGCCTCTGGGAGGAGGCAAGAGGGGAAACCCCTGTCTGAGCTCTATAAATGATGGCCAAGGAGGTGTAGCTCTGACGTGAAATTCAGGGCAGGCCCATACAGGTGCCAGAACCGGCGCCAGACACCACTGGGATGGGTTGAACAATGAGGCTCAGCCCCTGAGCTGCCTGAGCCCCAGGTCCGTGGGGCTATGGTGGGAGGCTCCAGCCCCGGTTAGTGGGTACAAAGATAACGCCTGGCTTCTTTCGCTTCTCTTTGCAATGGCTCCAGGAGAGCATGGGGTTGTTTCGGGGCTGGAGCTGGCTCCCACCCAGCCGATCAGCATGCCTGCACAGTGAGGCTGGGGTGCTGCAGCCACTCCTGCGTGCATGGAGTCCCTCCCATGGGGCAGAGCCTGGGGAGGGGGAACAAATTTCCCAAGACGCCCCCAGGCTGCTGCAGGGCTGCCTGCAGTGCCCTGCTCTGGCCCTGTGGGAAGGGGGCACGGCTGAGGCAGCTGACAGCAGTGCTAATGGCAGCGTTTCCCTTTGGTCTCGGTGCTCTGCTGGAATCTCTGCTTCTTCACCCTGCTAACTGGGGAGGCGAATGAACGGTGCTAAGATGTGACCAAAATCCCATGCAGAGCCTGCCAGCTTTCCTTCCCTGCGTGAAGGCTGCGGAGATGCCTGGGGGACACTGTTTGTGTCCCCAGAGCGGACCCTTTGCTCCCAGCCCTGGGTCAGCGATACCTGGGCCAGGGACAGGGGCATCCTTCATCTTCTCGCCCCGTCCCAGTGCAGCGATGAGGAAATAGGTCCACTTTTCATCAGGTTGGCAGGCAAGCTGGGTGCTAGCACCTCTCTGACTGCCTGTGGGGAAACAAGAAAGAAGAAAAACTCTTTTTAACACCGTAGGTCCCTCCTTTGAGTGTCCCCAAGGGGCTGTTTTCTGATGAGGAGGGAATATGGGATTTTCTAGCAGGCATATTCCCCCATTTTGTGAAAGTCCGCCGTGACTCAACACACTGATTGATGGGGAGTCCTTTACAGGAGCTAGGGATGTTCTGTGATTTCGTAAATGAAGCAAGCACTCAGGGGTGCAAAAATCAGACGCTTTTCTCTGAAAATGGTGAAAATGCTTCAAATTTTCCACTTTATTTTTTTGGTTGCTTCTTCCCTTTGCTGAACCCCCAATTCTGGCCTGTTTGCTGGCCTTTTTGCGACAAGACATGCAGAAGAGAAATGCCATTCTCCAGCTGGGGAGGATGCATTTCCGGCCCCCTTTGGTCCAGCAGCAGCCCGTCACCAGGGTCTCATGGTGTGTCCTGCCCTTGGCCTTGCCAGGGCAGCACAAGTGCTGTGCCTGCTAAGTTTGGTGGGTGCACGTAGTGAGGAACTGGAGGAGGAAAAAGAGGGTCCCCATGCAGGGGCAACCAGTCAGATTGTCCCAGGAAGGGGTTAATTCTGGAGCTCCGGGTCTGGTATCCTATTGCTGTCTGCTTTGAGTAAAAGCTTTATTGGCTGGGTTTCAAGGGCAGTGGCTGGAGGATGACTCATGCATCCCTGCCACCAAGCACTAAACCCTCATGTCCAAACTTTCACAGCCCAAGGTGATGGTTTCCTGAAAATTCAAGTGCCCTGGAAGGCCCTGGTCTGCTGGCTCCACGTTTAGCTGCTTCACTGCCCTGCTAGGGCCGTCTTGACCTTGAGGAATGGGGGCGATGGCATCTCCGGCATGGGTGCTAGGTGATGCTGAAGCTCCTGTGTGGGCGTTCCTGAGATGGGGACCTGCTGTGGTGGGTGCAGGGTGAGTGACCAGCACCAGCACAGGCCTGCCCACGCTCAGCTCAGGGTGGGAAGGGAACAGGGTCTTTTCTTAAAAGCCACTAAACGATAATAACATAAGCAACGCATTTGGAAACGTAAGCGACGTGGTGCTGCAAGAGGAGGTAGCAAACGCTCTGCTTATTCCCAGCGTTAGCAGCTGAGCTGCTGCTCGTGGAGAGGTTTCTCATCTGCGAGATGCAGCTTTGCTCCGTGCGTGGTTTGGAGCTCCCCCCAAAGTGTTCATAGTGGACACTGCATTGACACAGGACTCATGGACACACTGGCCCACAGCTGGAGTGGGGCTGGGGGCGCTGCTGGAGGCGTCTGCCTTGAAACCCTGAAACCTTTTTTGTGCAAACACACCATGATGTGGGCTCTGTCCCCAGGTCCCCTGGCATCATGGTTGCACACCTCCTGCTGCAACATCTTTGCTCCATCAATCACCCTTGCCAGGATTTGGGGGGGTTTGCTGCTGGGCACCTGAGTGCCTTGCATTGCATCAGGGCGTGTTGTTTGAAGTATGCTTTCACCCCAGCGCAATCTGAGGTCCTCTTGTCCCTTTTGTCCGCAGGGCAAGAGCCACCCAGCAGGCTGCACTGTCACCAACCCACCGGATGTGCCTTCCAGTCGTGCTGCACAGGGGATCATCCCCAAGGGTAAGAAGGCAGAAACGGCCCCTCCGCAGGTCCAGGGCTGACCAGGGGACTCCAGACATGGCGCTGTCTTGTCCCTCCCCAGCACAGGTCACGCCAGCTGGTTGCAAGGCCAGGCCAGACTGGCTCCGTGCTGCCAAGGAGTGATGTGTAGCTGCTCCATCCCCTCTTACCCAGGTGATGTTAGGAAGCTGGATGATCTATGACGTGGTCCCCACTGCCTGTTGTGCTCCTGATATGATAAAAATGAGGACTGTTGGCAATGGCAGTGGATGAGGGCATCAGGTTTCCAGTGCCTGAAGTGAACCTCTCCTCCCTTTTGTGTGTTTTGGGAAAGCCCCCAGGAGAGCCTCTCTTGGTGTGCAGGCAGAAAAAAGAAGGCTTGGAAAAAGTTTTGAGGTTTCAGGGTGAAATTATTTCCTGCCAGGCAGCCTAATCTGGCTGTTGGAGTGACCCTGCTTGGGGCAGGAGCTGGACCAGAGACCACCAGAGATGCTTACAGCCTGAGTCGCTCTGTGTCTCTGGCCTTCCTCCAAATATGGAAATGATTCACTATTTAAAGGCTTTTATTTGACTGATAACATGAAGGAAATGTTTTGGGGAGCTCTAGAGAGGAGACCCCAGGGTGTCTGTGAAATAAAGCCCTTCCCTGTGACAAGGTGACTCTGCAGGGCAGGCGAGCCTCTCTGCCGTGCTGTGGTTGCCTATGGCCACTCTGTGAAATGCACCTCAGGAATCTTGGGAAGCTGCAAAGCCCAAAGCCAACAGGCAAAATCCATATGTCTCTGACATCTCATAGCTTTGGGAGAGATCCTCCTGATCTGGCTATGTTGTATGTTTTGTGTCAGGGGAAGAGGATGCCTTGGGGACACCCAGGGTTGGTGACTGGCACTCAGGCAAGGGGACCCCGCTGCCAAGGATGCAGTTGGGATGTTTTGCTGCAGGCTGTTCAGCAACCAGACAGCTGATGTGCCTGGGACTGGCCTGGCAAGCCCCTCACCTCTCCTTAGGCTGGTTTGTTTTTTTTTTCTGGGAGGCTTGCATAGCACTGTTGGAGTTTCAGTGTCTACTGGAAAAACCACCTGGGGAGACCTCTTCAGACACCTCACTGGTCCAGACACCTCTGTGCCTCTGTTTCCCCACCTGGAAAACGTGTTACTCCTCTGGGGAATTTTGGACGCCAGCACATGACAGGGTATGGACGACTAAGGGACCTGAAGTTGCCTGCTTTTACTGCATAGCTTGGGTGGCTCTGGTCCCCAGGAAGACGCCAATAGCTCACCCTCTCTCTCCTGGGACATTTCCTTGCACGCAGGCTCTGCCCTGGGGGTCTGGCTCCCCGGCTGAGTGATAGGAGCAATGAGGTACTGTGATAATGAGTGGTATACCACAACTGGGGCTTCACAGGGCTCTGCCGGCCATCCATGCACCTCCATCAGGGGACAAGGGTGCAAACTATGCCTGGACGCCGTGCATCCCAGCCTGTACGGTCTCTGTCCTTGCCCTGGGTTGCAGGTTCCTCCTTTCAAGCATTTATGAGAGCTAGCATGCCTGTCGTTGACAGCTCTCCCTGCCACGGCTAGGAAACACCCCAGAGTTTTGTGAGTAGAGCTGACAATATCTGGCGAGACATTTCTCCCTGGCAAGCACGCAGGAGTAGTTTTGCCAGCCCTTAAGCAAGGGAAGAGGGCAATGATAAAGAAAGGATGGAAGGAAAAAAAACAACCCAGGAGAACAGAGGATGGCACCAAATTTGCTGACCTTGCTTTTGGTTGCCTGTGTAGCAGAAAGAAAATGAATTGGAGTGGGGGTTGGCTGCTTGCAAACAGCCTCAGGAGCAAGACCAGGCTGTGTGGACCCTGGGGTCTCCTTGGGCTGACTTCTGCTCTGAGCCCTTCTGTGTGGAAACACCCTTCTGAAAGGCGTGGGGTGGGCTTGCAATGAGTGATGTCCCAGGGAGCTGCTGGTGGTGTCTGCTGCTGGGGCTTGGCCCCAGCTTGAGTACTTTGACATCAGCATGTTACATCACTGCTAATCCTTTTAGTGATGTCTAGGTTTTGGAGAGAGCGTGTTTGGCTCTCCAAATCCCATCCTGAGGACCTAGCCCACTCCAATTGACCTAATCCCTGTCCTTCCCCAAAGGTGAGGAAGGACCTGGGATTCCACTGCAGATGGTCTGTCTCATCCTGGTGACTGCTCCTAAGGCTTCCTAAGTCCACCAAGGACTTCTCATGTGCAGCAAAGACTCAGCCCTTCGTGGTTGGGGAGCTCTGTGGAAGTTTTAAAAACTCACCAGATGTGGTTTTCCCCAAGGACACACCAGTTGCTGTGTCTTGCTGGGCAGGGCATTTACGGCCTAGCTTGCTGTGACCTAAATGTTATGCCTTGTTCCAAAACCAGGTCTCCACCAGGTACTCAAGTCTCTGGCGCTATGTCCTCCACCCTTGGGGATGCTGGGGTTCCTCTGGGCATGCTGGATGCTGCTGGCATTTACTAGAAGAGGGAGAAAAAGGCAAAACGCTGAGCTTCCCTCCTCACCAACTGATTTGTCCTCTAGGAGATTAGTCCCCTTCCCTGGCTTACGTCGGGATTTATGGTCTCTCCATCTGCTTGAGCCCAGCAGGTCAGCGGGTGCCAGGGAGGAGTGGCCAGAGCCCAACTGCTGTCCCCGCTCCTGGGCATCCCAGGCAAAGGCCACCCTGGGGTTTGCATCCCAGGTTGGGCATTTCTGGCTATATCTGTCAGAAAGGAGCGAAACCCCCTGGAGCTACGTGGGTGAAAATCCCACTTGCGATGTGGTTTAGACCTGAGGGCATCTGTCAGTGGATCTTATGAAAATTGTGAGGAGCAGTGGCAAGTTTTTTAAGCTGTTGTTGGCTGGTAGAAAGCCTTGAGGATGCTCAAGGACCTCCTCTTCCACCTAGGATGATCCCAAGGAGATAATTGCCCTGTAAAACCCCCTTGTGCTTTATGAAAGCAGGTGGGTGGACAGGTAGGAAAACATCTCAGTGCCACCTTTCCCAGGTGAACCCATGACATGCCTGCCAAGACTTTGGGGGTAAATGGGAGGAGGTTTGCTGGCTCACAAGCACTTTTAGAGCCAGGTTTTCCGGAGTGGAAAACTGGGAGGTGATAGGGGCGATATGGAGCTCTCCCCTCTCCCGCTCCGTTGCTCCTGTCTCATCACCAGGCACCATTAGAAGGTGGTGGGTAAGAAAGAGGCTGGAGGTAAGTTAGGGAAAAGCTAATGACAAGTGGCCTTACAGACACTAGGTTTATAGGGAGTGACTGAACTAGGTTTGTGGAAGTGGCAGGAGGTGCTGCTGGGTGATGCCAGGGGCCAGGGCTTTGCTGAGTACTGTCCTGCTCCCAGGCTGCGGGGACCACAGGACACAGGAGTCTTTGCCCAGATCTCAGCCAAGAGCTGGACCCAGGAGCATGCTCTCCCTATGCTACTACCTTTTTGGCAGGTATGGGACTACATCGGACCCCAACAGAACTGTTCCAGGGATGCTCCTAATGGGGCAGCTCTCAGAAAACACCAGTTTCTCTTCTAACGTGGCAGAAAATCATCTACAGTGGAGCTCCAGGCAGCAGGGATGAGATGCTGAGGTGCCAGCACCATCCCCATCCTGCTCACCCACAGCTGCAGAGCCTGGGGCGGGGCTGGTTTCGGCCCCATCTCGGTTTTCCTTCCCTTGCTGTTTTGCCAGGAATACCGATGGAGGCTGCCAGGTGTCAGCTCGGAAATCTTTTAACTTTACTTCATCTCCCCAAATGGACAACGTCTCCGCTTATTAGGTACCCGCCCAGGGGGCAGATGTCAGCTCTGCTCATGGCTTTTCTCAGCTCATCTCTGCCAAGACTCTTGACGGCTTCAGAGCGCTCAGGTCCCATCACATCACACCGGCTCCTGCCCACGGGGCTGCCCGCTCTGCCTGCCCGGTGGCTGTGCCATCCCAGCAGTGGCTCGCCTACGCTCCCCCCTCCACCTTGGGTTCATCATTTCGCCCTCTTGAGGAGTAGGGTTTGGAAGGACGTTTCATTAGAGGGCTGGAAAATAACAGGCACTGGTGGCACATGCATGGCGTGTGTGTATGTGTATGTGTAGAGTTGGAATCGGTTTTCCCTGCCCAGGCAGCGCCTGGGAGGAGAAGCCATTGCTGAAGCCTGCCTTTTGAAGCTGATGCGTCCTGACAGCTTGTTCACTGGGACATTAAAATCATTGCCTCTGTCTGCGTAAAACACCCAGTAAGGCGGATGATGGGAACACAGGTCAGGGGAGGATCGTTCTCTCCCCAGTGCGATGAGTGGCAGCACTGAAAAGCCGAAGCAGCAGAACAAAGCGGATCCCAGGAGCACAGGGGCTGCTGCACCCTTACTGGATGTAAGTGGGGTCCCTTCTGACACAAAGGGGGCTGGCAGCCTGAAGGACAATGCAGATGGAACCATCTTGTTGGATTCCCAGCTATAAGGTGTACTATAGCTCAGGGATTTGGTGATATGGTGGGAGAATCTTCCCATCCCCATCCCATCTCATTCCATTCCATCTCATTTGGTGCATCCCTCACCAGCCCCATGGGGTGTTTTCCCAAAGAGCTTGATTTTTCCCTGGGGGGCTGCAGCAAAGCAAGAGGAGATCTGCAAGCTCTCCATGCTCCTTCCAGACCTTGGACCTCACATGGGTGCTCCACGATCCCAAACACAGAGCCAAGCAAGATGCCCTGTGGACCCAAAGAGCCAAATATTTGCAGGTGAGGGGAAGCTGAAGTCCAGCTTGGCTCGCTGAGTTTACAGGAGAGGCAAGCTGGGTGTTGGAGCAGGCTTTTTTTTTTGGGGGGGGCGCTGCTGGAGGAGGACCTGCTGGTATTTGGGATGGTGGGATAGAGCAGCGTGCCAGGGTCCTGAGTGGGCTGCTTCTGCATCGCCAGCCCAGAGTAGGCGCAGAGATAGGGAGACTCCGCAAGGCTGCTGAAAATCTGGTTTTGCCTGAGCAAGCTTTGCTTTGGGGAACCCTTAAAAATTATTTCCAGTGTGATCTGCTGGGTTGACCTGGGCAGCAGGTCAGTGTGTGAGCTGAGGTGTTCTGGAAACACACCAAGGCAGTGCCAGGGGCAGCCCCTGTGCCCAGGTGCCACACTGGATGCCCAGAGATCTCCTCAAAAGCAGTGCTTACCAGCTTGCTCAGCCTAAGCAAAAGTGGGGGAGTTATCACAGCCCCATGGGACCAGTCACAGGACCTGCTCACAAGTGGAAGTACCCACCAGCTCACCTCTGAGGCTGGGCAACACACAGTTTGGTCGCCTTTGTATACTATTGATGCTCTCTTCCGAGAATGTTTGGTCACATCTCCGTGATTCCTCCTTGCCCACTCGAGACCAAATATTGTGAAATTTTAAGCCCCTTGGAACAACATGGCTGAGTCCTCCAGTGTGCACAGGTGGGTCAAGCTGAAGCTGCTGCCAAGCCCCTGGGGACTGCTGTCCTACACGGGGTCCATGCTGCTCAGGGTGCTTGGTGCCTCTCTGGGATGAGTTAAGAATGTTGAAATGTCGTAGTCTACAAAGGCTGACTTTTCAGGGGACTGGCCACATCAGTGTGTTGGAATTCATTGCATCCTCAGGTGCTTTTATCTGGGAGCAATAGGTGTGATATTAGAATCATAGAATCGTAGAGTCACCTAGGTTGGAAGAGAACTTTAAGATCGTTGTGTCCAGACATCAACCTAACGCTGCCAAAACCACCACTAAACCATGTCCCTCAGCACCACATATACCTTTCTTTTAAATACCTCCAGGGATGGCGATTCCACCACTTCCCTGGGCAGCCTGTTCCAATGCTTCATAACCCTTTCTGTGAAGAAATTTTTCCTAATATCCAATCTAAACTTCCCTTGGTGCAACTTGAGGCCATCTCCTCTCGTCCTATCACTTGTTACCTAGGAGAAGACACTGACCCTCCCCTCACTACAGACTCCTTTCAGGTAGTTGTAGAGAACGATAAGGTCTCCCCTCAGGCTCCTTTTCTCCAGGGTAAACAACCCCAGCTCCCTCAGCTGCTCCTCATAAGACTTGATCTCCAGACCCTTCACCAGCTTCGTAGCCCTCCTCTGGACACGCTCCAGCACCTCAATGTCTTTCTTGTAGTGAGGGGCCCAAAACTGAACACAGTATTCGAGGTGGGACCTCACCAGCACCAAGTATATGATCACTTCCCTGGTCCTGCTGGCCACACTATTTCTGATACAAGCCAGGGTGCTACTGGCCTTCTTGGCCACCTGCCGGCTCATACTCACAAGGCTATTGACCAACGCATCCAGGTCCTTTTCTGCCAGGCAGCTTTCCAGCCACTCTTCCCCAGCCCTGTAGCGCTGCATGGGGTTGTTGTGACCCAAGTGCAGGACCTGGCACTTGGCCTTGTTGAACCTCATACCATTGGCCTTGGCCCATTGATCCAGCCTGTCCAGATCCCTCTGCAGGGCCATCCTACCCTCAAGCAGGTTCACACTCCAGCCCAACTCGGTGTTGTCTGCAAACTCACTGAGGGTGCACTCGATCCCTTCATCCAAGCTGTTGATAAAACAGAACAAACTCTAATACCAGGCCTGAGGGGACACCAGTTGTGACTGGCTGCCAACTGAATTTAACTCCATTCACCACCACTCCTTGGACCCTGCCTTCCAGGCAGTTTTTGATCCAGCAAAGAGTATACCCACCCAAGCCATAAGCAGCCGGTTTCTCCAGGAGAATGCAGTGGGAAACAGTGTGAAAGGCTTTACTAAAGTTCAGGTAGACTACATCCACAGCCTTTCCCTCATCCACCAAGCAGATCACCTTGTCCTGGGAGATCAGGTTAGTCAAGCAGGACCTGCCTTTCATGAACCCATGCTGACCGGGCCTGATCACCTGCTTGTCCTGCATATGCTGCATAATGACACTCAGGATGATTTGCTTCATAATCTTGCCAGGCACTGAGGTTAAACTGACAGGCCTGTAGTTCCCTGGATTCTCCTTCCAGTCCTTCTTGTGAATGGCGATTTTGCTGGGATCTGGACATCTCTGCTGCTCTGCTCTTCACAAGTGACTCCTGCGTGGCCCCTTGTGAACACTGCTGATGAAATTTGCTAATGGGACCTAGTCCATTAGAGCTAGCAGGCAAGCTCTCCATACAGGGGTGGAGTCATGCTCTCCACTGCCATGGATCAGGAGATAAAAAGCTTTTGTCATGATAAGCTTGTTGGTGTCTTTCTGACAGCAGCAATGTGTGTTTCACTGGAGAGAAGCAACCAGGAAAAATAAAAATTGACTCCTCTGCTTGTACTGCCAGAGAAGACACAAGGTGTGGGGGAGACACAGAGAAGACACCTGTGCTTGAGAGAGCATCTGGGAGATGATGGCGAGGATGATAGTCTACCAGCAGATCAAAAAGATGCTTGTCCATAAGCTTTTGATGCTGCTTTTTAAGACAACTCCTGACTGCCTTGCATTGGTCACTGATGAGCAAGAGCCTGCTGTTCTGTAACCCCGGTACACAGGCAGCTGCCACAGACAGTGCCTCTTTGGCCATGGTGGTGCCACTGGATAGCTACATTTGGCAGAGGTCTTCTGGAAGCAGCTCCACAGGAGGTGTTGGGGTATGCTTAAAGCAGCCATGGTCAAGACATGCTTTGCAGTGCTGAGGTTTCTGCTTGGCGGCAGCTTTTGGATTACTTGAGGTATACTCATACCCATTGCCCCCAGCCCGGCACCAGTCCTCTGGGAAACGCAGGCATGCCCGTACCTGGAGATGAGCTACACCTTAATCACAGAGAACACAAGTTAGATGGCTCAACAAGCGTGCGGTTTGACTGACCTGTTCCTGTGCATATCAGGGAGCTGAAAAACACAGAAATAGCAGTTTTTGAGACTGGCTTACAATACTGTCTGCATCAAACATTTGGAGGGAATCGCTGTGCTGGAAGTGGGAGTTTCTGTCCATGGGTATGCACATGGTGCACAGTGCAAGACTATGGGGTCATGGTTGGGTTCTTACCATGCAGCATGCTACTGTAAGGGCAGAAGAGTTGTAACATAAGAAGAAGCAGAGCTGCTGAGAGATGGACCGATATTTGATGAAGAAAACTGCTGACAAATTCTTTAATGACACATTTCCTGAATGCTAAGCCTTCTCTTGGGATAAACTCAAACCTATGACCTGAAAGACAAATAAAAGTTTCTTTCCTCGTGAATTCGCAGGCTGTGTTGCTGCTCTGTGCCTGCATAGGCAGCAAGGAGGCAGGATGTACCCCTGGGGCTGGAATGGTGGAGCTTGTGCCAGCGCTGGGGAGTAGGATGTGGAGTTTCCTTTGTCCTTCCAGCATCCTGAATCCTCATCTGAGCCCCCTTTTCACATGTGTTTTGATGAAGCTTGTACCACGGTCATGGGTTTTCCTTCTGTTTCTCAATACTGGAATCAGTGACCAGAAGTTTGTGCTAATCAGCATAAAAAATTTTCTAAGGATTCCTCTGCTCGGAGCTGCTTTACCCATGCACTTCCCCATCCCCTGGGTTGTGCTCAGCCACGGTAGCGGTGCCAGGATAATGCTCCTGTGAGTTCTCGGGCTGGGGGGCTGACTGGGCACCCCAGAGTGCTGAGATGTTGTGCTGCCTTCTAGGTCCTTCCCTGCTGCCTCTGCTGCTGACCCCAAGCCCTCTGCCCTGCGGCCTCCCCAACCTGCCCCCGCTGCTCCTCGAACGGTGAGTCACAGTTTGGGTTTTCCATCCTTTCCAAATTTTTTTGGCAATTTGTTTGGGACCTGTCCTGCTTGCTGGTGACACCAGCTGGGGATGCAGTCCCTACCTTGGAGGATATGGCTGCTGTTCAGAGAGACATACAACATACTGTGGGGGAAAAGACATTAGTTCTGAGGATAGTTGTTCACTGAGAGAGGCTGTGCAGTCTCCATCCTGGAAGGTTTTCAAGCCCCAAAGCCCTGGGAAGCCTGGTCTGATCTTACTGCTGATGCCCCCGTGAGCAGCAGGCAGGACTGAATACTGACCTCAGGGATCCAATAGTCTCCCCTCCCAATAATGGTCTCCTTCCCATGGCATCAGCCAGTTGTGCCCAGATCGCTGGGGATGAGCGCAGCGGCTGCTGAGTCACTTGGAAGAGGAAGGTTTCCCCTTAAAATACATAAGCTGCCCTGGCACATCAAAAGCAGCACTAAGTCCAAGCGATGAGTGGGGCCTGCAGCTTGCCCGTCGCACTGCCTGAAGAATATTTTGGGTGATAGAGAGGTTTTTCTGCCCTCTGGCACTCAGCTTATTAACTGCTCAGGCTGCTCGATTGATTTTATTGACGGGTAATGCATGCCCCAGTTAACTTATTGGGAGCAGCAGCAAAAATAAAGCAATAAAAATAACCCTGCGCCCATGTCATGGAAACGTGCTGGATTATTTCCATTGCTGCGGTGGTGTGATTTCTGGATGAAGGAGACCCCTGGCTCATGCTCCCCCTGTGGGGGCAGTTCCCGCAGCCGGACTGCTGGGCTTGTGATCACCTGGGGGGTCTTGCTGGGGTTGTGTTACAGGGACCCCCTCCTCCACAGCCCCACTCTTCAAATGGCTTATCTTGGTCAGCAGATACTGGGGCACAACCTGCCCAAACCTGCTCTGAACGCAGAGAAAAGTACAGACAGGGCTTTGCAGCCTGCCTCACGAAAAGCCTGGAGGTGATGCTCCTGATTGTTTTGTCCCCCCCAGTCTAAACCATGTTTTATTTCTCTCTGAAATTCACTTTTCCTGGATGGTAAGCAGCTGTCAGGTGTCCTTCCTCCATGCTGTGCCTAACCTCTGCCGTGTCCTGGTCTGCAGGCTGGTGAAGCGGACACAGTTTCTTCCCTGCACTAAGCATGCCCTTTTCTGGTGCAACTGGACCCTCCGAAGAATCACTCTGGAGCTCGAGGCCAGCCTGCAGGGTAAGGTATGGCAAGCTCAGTCACTTTCCGAATCCGGGGTGGGGCTTTGCAGCTGCACTGCAAGGCTCCCTTAGGCCATAAAATGCCTGCAAGGGAGGACATGGTTGGGCTCTGCACACAAAGGTACTGCCGCACTGCAGGGACCCAGCTTTGTGTGAGGGGCAATGCTGTGGTGTGAATGAAAAAAGGGAAGGGGATTTTGCTCCATGCACGATCCAATCCTGCTAACAAGGCTTCTGCGAAAGGCATGTTTTGCTGCTGGGGCCTCTTTCTGCAAAGGGGTGGGCTCGGTCCTGCATCCATGCAGGTCTCACGTCCTGCCACCTCTGCCCTCCTTGCACTTGGCCACCTGCTTTCTGCCACATTGGTCAGATGGGTCCATTAAAAAACAGCTAAAGAGCTGAGCTAGGAAGTGCACAGACGGGGTCATTTTCATCAGCCACTCCACTTTTGTTACTAAAATAGATCTGCTTTGGCCTGGGGCCATCATGTTGTCCCAGGCATTGACTATCGCAAATGGATGGCAGGGCAACATTTTCCATTAGCGAAGAGAAGGACACACGTCTCTGAGAAGTTAGCTCCATAAAGCAGAAATGTTGTAGTGACAGACAAACCCACCTCTATTCTCTCCCTTTCCTTTTAAAAGTGTCACCAATCCTTGTCTTCTGCACCTAAAGCCCTGGGAGAGACCAGCCAGAGCAACACCCTATACCTGCGAGAAGATGGTGCGTTTTGGATAAGGTGATGGAGGGTTTCTCAGAGGAGCTGCAGGTGACCCAGTAAAGAGCACAAAGGGTAGAACTTGCTGACAAATGTGCAAGGAGGCTTGTCCAAGGTCATCGGTGACGTGGTGGGTACTGGTTGTGCCTCGTCTTGAGCACGCATCATCTGAGGTCTCTGCTGTCACTGTCTGCAGTTCAGCCTTTTACAAACACAGCCATCTACAGAGGGGTTTTTGTGTGGGGGTGGAAAGCTTTAGCTTTCCTGATGGTAGCTTGGACGAAGGAGATGAAGGAAGGATGCACTTGAGAGAGCACCCTGGCAGGGCTCTGCCTCTTGCCCACTTGCTGGCATTCCCCTGAGCATGGCAGGCCTTGGGGAGGGGCTCTCCATGGCCAGCTCCAGGAAAACTGAGAGCCTTGCTGGGGGGACTGAGCGTCCAGCCTGGGACCAAGTCCCCATACTGTTCTCCCGCAAATGCTCATAACCCCAGTCTGTCCAGGAAGTGCATTTTATTCTCTGGCTTTAGTGAAGACAGTTTTCTGCAATAAATGGTTGTTAAAGCACTGTTTGGATGAACATCACGACGTCTTGCAGCTCCCACCTCCCTCTAGGAAGGTCTCTGACCTCATTTTTCTGCCTTCCCACACTCCACATCCAACGTCCCATCCCTTCTCCCAGGTCTGTGCCCTGGCCCCTCTCCCACATCCGCAGGCAGGAGAAGAGCCTGCTGCCCAGCTGTGTGCAAGCCAGCAGCTTCTGGCTCAAAACGGAAAGCAAGGTGGGGTTTTAATTTTAAATGCTAAGGCCCTTCAAGGCTGTATCCTGGCCCTGTGGCAAGAGGGGATTTTATCCTTTGAACTCAGAGCTGATCGTCTGTGTGTAGTACCATGACTGTTTTATAGAAAAACTACAGGTGTGTTTTTGGAGACCACTTGGCACTGGAAAACTGCTGCTGGTCCACCTTGCATCCAGGCAATGCAGTGAGTGATGACTGCTAATGCTGGAGGCTGGAGATGCTGTGGGGCAAGCAAGGTGCTTGTGTGGGACGTGTCCATGCCGGCAAGGGGAAAAGCTGGCCACGGTGCAATACAAGGCTGCAAGGTGGTGACGGGGACGTGCCTGCCAGTGGCAAATGATTTCCCAGTTTGACCCTTCTGCTTAATCTGAACTTGAAGGTGAATGAGCAAAGCTAGTGGCATCGATCTGGGATGTGGCTGATGAGTGCTGTGCCCTGCGGAGAGCTTGGCCTCCAGAGCCAGGTCCCTTTCTCACCATTTTTTTCCTGCCTCCCCTTCACGCTTTTCCGAAGCGATTAATCAGAGTGGGGCCTGGCACAGCACCCTGTGCCGCCGACCTTGCTGAGGGCCAGGGGTATGCCATATAAGCGACTGAAGAGAGCTGCCCCTCTGCCTGATGGGCTTCTCACAGCCATGGCCTCCTCTCCGCCACAGGTGGGCCTGGCATCTGCCTGCCATCAGCTCAGGGGTGCGGGGAGGCACATGAAGGCAAAGGTGTTGACTCCAATAAAACCCATGCTGCGTGCCGGGAGGCCTGTTTCTTGTAGGTAATGAAGTTGTCTGCCCAGCCACATGCCAATTCCCCTGGCTCAAGGGGTCTGATGTCTTAACAAGCAGTGATGCGTCGATGGTGTTTAATTCAGACTTGGCAACTTGAAGAATCTCTGCGCTGCTCATAAGTCTTTAGATAAAATGCCATACAAATTGACAAATTGTACCTTGACCCATTGGGAAACAAAACCTGAGCCTATGTAGGAAACCTAGAACTTGCCTTGGCTAATGCGTAGAAAGCTCTTTTTTGAGGAAAGAAAGATGATGCACCTTTCCCTCGACATCTTCTGTGCTTTAGCCACAGATTTTCTGCAGCTGAAAATAACAAACCATTTTAATCTAAGTATTGCTTGTTCTGATCTTTTAATCCAGCTTGCTTTCTATCAACAGAGCGGCCTAAAATTATTTCTCTGCCTTCCTCTCTATTATATAATTACTCAGAAGATTACTCGGGAGCCAGATTTAGCTGGCCGTCACTAGGGAAGGAGGAGGGGGCCGTGAGCGGGGAGCTGCGGTGCTGGAATGTGAGGGGCTTTCTTCTCTGCCTTTGCACATTGGCCATCGTAAAATGTGGGAGGGGAAAGCAGAGAGCTGAGCATTTGGCTGTTTCTGTAGTTTGCATTTGAGTATGGCAAGTTTCTCCCTTGGTTTGTATTTGTTGGAATAAAATGCACCATCGTCTGGCTGGTGGCTGGAGAACTGTGACCCTCTGAGCCACAGAGCATTTCAGGTGAAACCCTGCACTTCTCTACACAGTTTGGGGCATTTTATGGCTGTGCTTCTGTCTTTGATAACAGCATGGTGAGACAGTCTGGCCTTGGGAAGGATGTGGAAATAGGAACTGTGCTTCTGATGCCTCCTGTCCCCATGCAGAGTTGTGTGCTGGAGAACAGCCATGATGGAGAACAACCAGCCAGGTTAAATGCTGGGTCATGATGTGGTGGTGATGCCAAGAAGGCATGGAGGTGTCCAGAGCTGTGCTTTCTCACCAAAGCCCAAGCTCAGCTGGTTCTTCGAGGAGCCTTGGGTGTTACCCTTAGGTAGGAAGGGCCCTTGGATGATGGGTTGGCTGGGGACAGCTGCTTTGCAGAACTAACATCACTGAAATTCAAGGGCAGATGCCAGACGTAGATTCATCTGGGACTGTCCATTGGTAGGGGTGATGAACAGGTATATTGCCAGCATGACAAGATGGCACAGCTGAGAGGTTTGCCAGGTGGAGACTCAGGTTGCCGGAAAAATGCAGCTTCTGACTGGTGTGACTGGCTTGAGATTTGTTGGGAAAAACAAGAGGATTTGGCTCCAAAAATTCCTTTTCCCTTACCCAAACTGAGTGTCCTGACACTGATGGGCTGGTACCTGTGGTTACCAAGGGAAGGCCAAGAGCTTCTTGGCCTGTAGACCATGACTGGCTGGGATGTGGTGTCTCAGAGCTGCTGTTCCCTGGGAAATACAGAACTGGGGCAAGAAGGGACCTCAGCATCAACCAGAGGCTGGGAGCTGTGGCTTGTCTTGCCTTGCTTCACGGGGCCTTGGGGACCCTTCTGGGGCAGAATATCCCCAGAATTGTTCTGCTTTTTGGTGAGTGTCTATGGGGGGGACACTTTGAAATGCTCTTTGAGCCTGGCGTCACCATGCAGTGGTAGGAACAGGTGATGCCAACCTGGAGCCATGCTCCCTCCACTGCACTTGGTCTTTCTTCCAGAAAGCTGACCCTCTGCCTCCAAAGCAGGAGACTTGTCTCTTGGAGCAGTTGGTTGGTACAACCACTGTGCATTAGCTGGGATGGCAGGAGAGGACAGAATCAGCTACGGGGGAGGGAGTGAGGAGCAATGTGGGGGCTTTTTTTAGTGATTGGAGCTGTTGTAACATATCCGCTTCCTCCAAGGCTCAGGGAGCCAGCTGAGCTCTGGGGTCTGCAGTCAGGGCTTCAGCCTGGTGCTTCCCTCTGCTGCTGCCTGCCTCTGAGATGGATGGTTTAGCACAGCCCATCACCAGCAGCCAAATGTGTGCTGCTGTGTGCCCTCCTCTCCCTCCCAGAGGCTCTGTCCTTGGAGCGGGTGGGTAGGCACCGCTCTGCCAGTACCCTGGTAAAGCATCTCCAAATTTCCCCGTGCACACGGCAGTGCTCCGGTGCACATCTCATACCCGAGCTCCATTCTCCTTCATGTTGAAAGTGTTGGTTGGTTCGCCCTCATTGCCTCAAGGCAACCTGATTTGTTCAGTGGCCTTTAAAAAAATTTTAAAAAATCAAAGCCCACTGAAATGACAAGAACATCAGCGGTGGGTGCATCCCCCTTTCCAGCAAACACAGGGATTTGGGAGAAAATGGGTCACGTGCTCTTCATCCCGTGCCACGTGGTAGCTCTCCCAGGGCCAATGAGGTTCGGAGCCCTCTGCGCCATACGGCAAAAAAAATCACTGGGATTTTTTTCCCCCATAGCATTTTTCATCCTTTCCAAACGTGAAAAGACTGGCCATCTGTCCGGACCGCCTCACGCCAAATCGGCACTAAAGCAGCTCTTTGGGGAAGGTAAGAAGATTTAAAAGGTGGTGTTGGTGGAAGACCACTTGCCGTGTGCAACTTTTCCTACACATGAAAATCAGAGAAGAATCATGAAATTAGTCTGGTCTGGGGCTCCAGTACAGGTTAAAAGAGGCTTGAATGCTTAAGAGCCGTCTTAAGTGTATCTCTTGTAGAGAAAGTCCGTGTTGGAGGGAAGTGGGGAAATAGATGCATGAGCGAGGGGCTTAGCTTAAGTTAATGGCTGGTCCTCACGTCTCTCCTATAAAGTATTTGCAAAAATATTTTTGCAAAATGGTTTTGCAAAATACTTTTGCAAAATTGTTTAGCGAGATTGTCATTCTCTGTTATAGTATGTGCTTTATTTTACTAAAATTCAGTTTTACCTGTGTCATGCAGCTAATGCTAAAGATCGTATCGCTGGGTAGGGAAGCGTCCATCTCTGCGTTAACCAGAATATTCAGCCATTCCTAATTTGCGTGATTTACAGTGCAGGCTTTGGACTGTGTCATTTATGTATGTGCTTGTGGTGGGAATAGTACAAATCGAGTTGCCTTAAAAAAATTGATACTAAAATAACAGAAGTTAATCACATCTTCGCCTGGCAACATAATAAAATCCCCAATCCTATTTGATTTAATTTTTAACTTTTGGTTCTATTTCCACTAATTTTTTTTCCTTGCATTGGCGAAATTTGATTTGGAGAGAGCAATACCTTTTATTATGAGGCTTACTTTGTATTCTTTTCAGTTTGCCTTCAGATACTCAGGGCAGCTAAATTGTGTTTCTGTTGCATTTTCTTTGGTTGCGCCATTGCTTTATATGCAGAAAAGTGAAATTTTAGTTGCAAAAGTTAGAGAGGACTTAAATGCTGTTGAAATCAATGATAAAATATCTCCTTATTATAAAGGGAAACTGTTCTTGGATGTATTTTTCTTGTAATCTGAGTTTTCTGGGATAACGTAATTTTAAAGTGAACCATATTAGAAAATCTTATTTTATTAGTTGGAAGTCATGTCTGGCTTAAAAATAAACTAGAAACAGTGGATCAAGGGCGTTGTGTTTAAGTTTCCATAAAATGATTGACCTTTTTTTTGACAGATGCAAAGACAGATGCTAGCCTGCATTTTGATACAGAAACCAAGCCCTGAAAAACAGCAGTTTTTCCTGAAATCTGGGGGTTTGATTTTAACATAGAATTCCAAAATACTTCAGTAATATTTCTGAAGCTCTTAATCTCAGACTTTCCCCCTCTTTTACGGATTAATTTGTATGAACATATTTATTATTCTCAGATACAAAAGCAAATTTGAAATTCTTTCTTCCTGAGAAATAACTGTAAAAAATGTTCTTTTAATCTTACTTAATTAAGAGGACATTTCTTTCTGAAGAAAATTGATCATTTTGGGGTGGGGTAAAAAAGGCTATCGATGAAGACCAAGGGAAAAAACCAACCCTCTTTAAACGGTTTCAACATTATTTTAACGTTCATATTGCGATAGGTGCAAATTCTGCCTTCAAAATGCATTAGAGAAGCTATGGGATTTTAGTGCAAAACGTCGGAAAATATGAATTCTGTTAGAATTGGTGGTGTGGGTGGCAGAGCAAACTGCCTCTGCGGTG
Organism: Chionis minor; assembly: GCA_013398295.1. NCBI lineage: Eukaryota > Metazoa > Chordata > Aves > Charadriiformes > Chionidae > Chionis > Chionis minor. Next base: position 622,351 of record VZSF01009842.1, on the reverse strand, counting down.
ACCAGCACTGATTTGAGGTGGAAGCAGAGAGGTCCTGGGTGCTTGCACAGCAGAATGCTCGCTACCTTGCAGGATGCTTGTCTGGGTGGTCCCAGGACCACTTTTATCAGGCTGAAATTGAAATTTTTTTTTCCTCCAGGTTGCACATCCACTCGGGAAACGGGCGTTTTCTGTGCGGCAAGGGAGCAGGCACCTTGCTAGTGGCGCGGTGCTGGCCAGCGTGGCTCCCTGCAGCAGGGGAGCCCGTGCCTAGCACACAGGGTCGAGCTTGATCCTGCCAGCAGTGCAGGGCTTGCAGCCGTGGCTCCAGCCTGTAATGAAGCAATGTGCCTGCTTTTGGCAAAGCAGAGGGTGCTTTCCCAGCCCTGGGACATTCTGCGTGGGGTGGCACCTCTGGCATGGAGCCCCCGTTCCTGCAGTGCGAGGCTGGGTGGCAGCCTGCGTGGCTTGAGTTTGCCAGGCCTCTGCAGGTGCTTTCTGGCCAGCTGAAATGGAAAGTGAATTTAAATGCTTCCTCAGTGCATGGGGGCTGTCCCCATCTCTGTAGTGAGCTTTTTTCAGCTCCTCGCTGAATGCTTCCATCCTCGTGGTGCAAATTATTTTATTCAGACTTTGCTAAATGAGCTGGTAGAGGGCAGCGGGTGCCAGCACAGGGCACCCCACTGACACCGGATCTCCTCCACCCCACAGATGCACAGCCTACTGGAGCTGCCGGGGTAGCACCCACCCATGGCAGAGGCAGCTCAGAGGGGCGGTGGCCCCTGGAATTCAGTGGGGACTCGCAGCCCTGTGGGGAGGTGACCACTGCAGTGACCATGCCCTTGCAGCCAGGGCCAGGTTTGGGGACAGGGGTGGTTGTAGCCCCTTCCCCAGCAGCCCCAATTCCGAGCCAAGCAAATTTATCAATTCCCTTGCCCGTGCATTTTGCTCAGTGTTTAGACCTGAGGTTACAGAGGACCTACCACAGCGAGAAGGAGAGAGGAGAAGGCGGCTCTCCTTGATTTTAATCGGGGTTGAGGTTTAGCTGAAGTGAAAACAGATTGGGAGTGACAGTTTTGGAGCCTGCTGTCAGGGTCTGAGCGCGGCACAGCGGCAATCCACCCCCAGCCGCCGAGGGCCCCTGTCCTCCTTGCTGGCCAAAGCCAGGGAGAGCCGCCACTGCTGAGCATGGGATAGGGGCCGTGCAGTCTAGTTCCACCACCAGCACAGCCTCTGGATGGCTTTGTCACACGCTGCCCCTGCATCCTTCTTCCTTACGGTGCTTTCGGCTGGGGGCAGCGTCAGGCAGGACATGGCCCTGTGGTGACACTGAGCATGGTCTCGCCCCTGCCTTCTCCAGCCCTGCGCAAATGGATCCTTGAAGAAGGAAGGATGGCATTAATGCTGCATCCTAAATGATCCACTCTACCCTGACTGAGCGATGCCTGGTTGCTTCCTCAGGGCAGCTGAAGACCCCAAGGGTCTCCCTTCCCACGTCCCCCACGAGTCTCCCATTCCCAAAGAGTATCTCTGGCTGGAGTGAAAGTCATGGGTTTAGGCTTGTGGAGAAACAGCATAGGCAGAGCACTGGATCCAGCCCTGAGCCTGGAGGAGCTGGGATTTATGGGGCCAGGCTGGTCATGGCTCCCCCATTGGTCTCATTTGGTCCCCATGCATTTTCCTAAATGTGGAGGGGACCAGCAGAATGATGCTGTACCCAGTCTGTCCCTTATGTCCCCAGCCTTCGCGGGGAAATGGGAAGACCCGCCTGTTCCCCCATCACTGGATCAGGAGAGGTTAGAACCTGCCCCAGGTGCTTTGAGAAATTCAGTGGCATTCACGAGATTAGCCCCAAACCCCTCATCTTTCATCCTGCGCAGCCTGGCATTGGACTGCCATCTACTTTTTTCTTTTTTATAAAATAAATCATCAGCTGAATCAGTTGGGGTTTGTAGAGACTGAGCATGGTCAAAATAACATGTTTCTTGCCCATCTTGCCCTGACATCTCCTGAATGTTTGCCCCCATGTGCTCCAGGTCAGTCTGTCTGTCCACTGGCTCCTGGACAGACCCCTGCAGAGCAGCTCATGCACTGTGAGACTCGTCCCTGTTTCCAGGGATTAGAGAGAGAAATGGAGATGGAATGAAATGAGGCAGTAGATTGCTTCGCTCTCAGGATGAAGGGATTTGTGGACTGCCCCCAGATCAGTAGATTGAAAACGGGGGGAAATTACTGGGATGATGCTGCCTGCGGGATTAAAGCCAGGGCAGCCAGCAGGCTCAGGCAGAGGGGAATGAGGGAGGGTTGTGGATGGGGGGGCTGCGGGATGCCTGCTGCTCCAAGCTGTGGGGAGATGCTCCTGGCTGCATCCTCATCAGTTTCGGAGGACACACTGGAAGCAGATGGCCCCCGGCCCCAACTCTCCAAGATGCCTGAAAGAATGTGCAGCATGATGGGCCAAGGTGGAGAGAGGGATTAAGGGACAGGACGCCACATCCCTGGTGGCTGGATCAAGAAAAATAGTGGTGGCGGGGTTTGGTGCCTGCTCTGCAGGTGTTGTGGCCATGTATGCATCATGCAGCAGTGGTGTAGAAACAGCATGGGCAAAAGTCTTGTGCTGGTTAAGTTGGTTCAGGTCTTTTAGGTAAGGACTGAGTTACCCCCTTGAGGTTTATGGTTAAGGCTGTGCTGTCTCTGGCATGGCAGTGGGGTAAACGTGCCCCCTGTTTTCTGCTCTCAAGAGGCCCCAGGAGTGCTTTCCTCTCAGCTGCTCCCTCAGTTAAAAGGATGCCAGGAGTGTGCCTGGAGCTCTTTGCAGAGCTGCGCTCTCTTGTTTCCAGGCTGCCAAAGGACAAGGTGCTTGTCCTCTGAGGTCCACACGGCTCCCCGTGGTCTCTTCTCCTTTTTGAGAAGCTGGCATGGACCTATGGCCATGACCATAGTGCCCTTCAGCCTTCTGAAAAATGGCATATAAAAACTGGCACATAGGGGACTGCTATCTGGTTGTCTCACCCCTCAGCCTCTGGAGGGGTGCATTTCCAATGCTACACTGGCGTCCTTTGGGCGAGACAAGGGGCCTTTGGAGCTGATGCATGGTCCCAGCAGAGTATCCCTGGGGCATCTGTCGAGGCATCTGCTGGTGCAAGGTGGCATCTCCTGGTGAGAGGTAGCATCTCCTGGTGCAAGGTGGCATCTCCTGGGTCCTGTTCCTTAGACTCTGACTGGGGAAAAAGGGTTAAATTGGGTGTATCCCTAAAGCATGACTGAACCTGGGCAGAGCACAATGTCAAGGTTATAAGTGCGGTTGTCCAACAGAGATGAGCTTTATATGCAGATACAGAAATGTTTGAAGATTTAAACTATGATGACTAGCATAATGACATTGTCAGTGGCAGCACGTGGCTGTGGAGAAGCTCTTTTCCTGTGCCTGTCCTGGATATTCTTCATTGTGGTTTAAGTCCCTCACGCAAGACTGTTGCCCTGTCTCCTCCCACCCCTCTGTCCTGCAGTGCCTTGGTTCCTCCAGCCCCTCCCTGTGGGCCATGTTTGCTGGCCCCAGGGATCTGGGGTTGCTTTCTGCTGGCTGAATCTCCAGTGAAGACCCACCTTGTAATTCTTGTTTTCTTTCTGCAGATTCCGAATTTGCAGGTTGAGTTACTGCTCCCAGCCTTTTTTGGGTGGATGGGGAGCTCTTCCTCCGTTTCTGTACACTTAATTGGATGCAGCCAAGCTCAGTACTTTGCCTTGCTGAGCCGTGTCTTAATTTCTCCCCTTTGCCAAGCTTGTTTTGGCTTCTTGCTCTTCTGTCCAAAAGGTTGGCTTCCCTGACTTAGGTAGCCACCTGGCAGTTTAACAACAGTACCACTGATAAATGTTTTGGGGGGTTTAGAGCATTTCCCAGCCATCGTCAAATTGTTTCATCTGCCCCAGGCTTCCCTGGCTCTTTCAGGACAATGCCATGTAGGACAGTATGAACAGCCTCATTACTGCCACCACTGTCCTACCTGTTAGGGCATTTCCCCTCTCTCTGAAGGCTCATGCCAGGGGGTGTTTATTGCCAATGTTTGCAGAAATGCTGGATGAACTGCCCTGGCTCCCTTCATGTCACATGAGTTTCTCTGTTATCCGGCGGCTCGGTCCAGCCGCCCTCTGCAGCACTGATAGTGGTGTTTCTTGTGTCGCACCGCACATTCAGGGGTGCAGAAGTGGAGCGTGGCACTGAAGTATGGCACACAGCCTCTGCAGTGCAAGGCAGTGCCATTTCTGCTAGTTTGTGAAAGCTCTGGGATTCTTTTCTGTCTCTTGGTTGCTGTAACAGAATCCGCCCCACTCTGCAGTGCTGAGCCCTGCAGCAGGGTCCGGGCTGGGGCTGCAATGCAGTGCCGCTGGCTCTGCCTTCCTGAGGTGAGCAGGGTGTCTGCGCTGAGCAGGGACTGAGCCAATGCTTGGTCCTCACTGGTCCATCAGCAGCTCCTCTGGGGTCGTTGCTGCCAGCCTCTCCAAAAAGTTGGATTGGGCATGGAGGGACAGCCAGTATTTCAGGAAAAAAAACTTTAATGGATTGTTTATATCTGTTCTTTAATCTACTTACAGAGGAAAAAAACTGTGATAGAGGAGACAGAGTGACCTTCCTTGTCCCAGGAAATGTTATTTTCTCAGTGCACAGGGTGTTCAGTCCACTCAGCACTTACTAAGGGCTCACAGACATCTGAGGGTGCTCTTGGTCACTGAGTTGTAATGGACTCAACTGAGACGTGCAAAGAGTATTGGCTCTCATCACCTCATGGGGCGAAATTTCTGAGGTACTTAAGCAGTTTAACATTCACTGAAAATACTATTTTTATTGGCAAATTGTTCCAAAAGTAACTAACAGGGTGAATTGGAAGTGGCTGAATTAAAGTGCATTGTTCCCACCTAGCTGCTCACTGCAACCTTCCAAAAGCAGTTTTAATTCACTACAAAATTAAACAAATTCTATGAAGACCATTTATTAGTTTAAGCAGGGCTATCTCAGCTTGTCGAGATGGTGGTTTACCAAATTCAACTCGCTGATTTTGTTCAGGGTCCCACAATCAATGAGCCCTGAAACCATCCCAGACAGGGTTTTTTGGGTTGCACAAGGACATCTAACAGCCTGCTCCCACTAAATTGAATTTTCCTCACTGTTGTATGTCCAACATCATGTGAATGAATGGAAATTCTCTCTAGATCTCTGCAGATACGTGTCTCAGGTACAGCTTCCTAAATTTCCCCTAAACCTCCAAGTTTTACGTCTTCTGCAGATCTATCAGGGCAAGAGGTAGGTGCTATTGGATGCTATGCTGGCCTGTCACTTGGGATGGAGTTATTGTGTGCAAGACCTTTATCCTGGGGTGATCAGAAGGGAAAAGCTGCAGCTTTGTTTGCTAGCCTTCACACAAAAGATCGCAATAATGGCACCACCATTGTGACCAAATCAGTTGTTCTCCTGAGACAAGGCTTGCATTAGAGACTGTGGTGACTAACACCATCTGACATGAGGGGGCCTGATTCTGATTTCACACATAATTGCACATCCATGCACCAGCCATGCCAGGGTTGCACCTCTCTGGACGGCTACTGCTCATCTTGGTTAACTGTTGAGGTGCAGTAGGCTGTGATGAACCATGCGGTGCTCAGTGGACGCTTACTGGACATCCCTCCCTGGGTTTACAGTGTCCATGGGCTGGAGCCAGGGGTTTGTTCTACTCTTCATTGTAGAGACTTGACAGCTTTCATCACCCTCTGGGACAGGTCTGTGCTGAAGGTATGTGATGCTGCATTTCTGTTCCTCTTGGTTTATCAATCAGGTCAGAAGTCACTCTGAAATGCATGAAACCCCACTGAAAACCACAAGTGTAAGGTGGGTTCAGCAGAGGCAAACGTGGCTCGTACAGTCAACACCCAAAGCAGGATGCATAGCTTAATATCAGCTTGTGAGTGAAGCCAAAGATGAAGTAGAAACCCAGGAAAACAGCAGGGAATTTCCTGGAGGGGTGAGCAGGCTCAGCACAGCTTTGGGCTGGTTTGAGAGCAGAGATGTGCATTTGGCTAGAATGTGTCTGAGTCCACCACGGTGTGATAGGACTGGAGCTATGGGCCATCATACCAGTTGCTCCTGAAGTCTGGCTAATACCAATTGTCTACAGTCAGTATCTCTCCCTGGAGGGCCACACAGTGTAAAAAGCCAAACCCCTCTAGAAGGCAAAGTATCTGGGGAGAAAGCCATGCTGACATTCAGGTGCTCTAGAAATAGAGAAGAGATCGCAAGAGTTGTGGTCAGCAAAGAGATTGATAGGAGAACCAGGAGTTAGAAGACCACCTGAAGCACAAATGTAGCAAATAAGGCAGCAGGAAAGGTTGCTCAAGTTGTCCTGTCACTGAATTTGTGGGCAGAGGAGCCAGCAGAGCAGAGAGGGGAAGGGAGGGAGCAGAGGGTCCAGAGGAAGGTGCATTTGCACCCCCACAATAGTTATTGCAGTAGTCGGCATAGAGGTGAGCAAGACTGGAAGAGCCCTCTTGTGCACACAGGCAAGGAGGGGAAGGCAGGTTCTAATTGCTCACCGGCAGCCAATGAGTGACGTCCTGGGCCATGAGTGGGGACATCTTACCCAGAGGACAGCAGGGAAATGGGAGAAGGTGACCAAGAATGAAGCCTCCAGAGATGCCTGCTGTGAGGGCAAGAGCAGGGATATTTGTCTCCTGTTACTCTTGGGAAGATCAAGGGAAGGCAAGAAGCAGGGACATACTGCTGGTTGATGTATCAAGGTAGCATAGAGGCATCTGGTGGGGTTTTTTTTGGTTCAAGTTTTCTAAAAAATATCCACTAGTGCTGGAGAGTGAGCTGAGGAAGGATGCACCAAAATTACTACAGTTTGTGGAAAATGGCAGCAGCTGGAAATGCAGCTTTATTGCAAAACAGTGTTTGGTATCACTCAGGTACATGGTACTAACTGTCCTCTCACAGCTTCATCTTCTGACAGCCAAAGCCTGCCGGTGGCCAATGTGTTTCCATTTGGAGCCTGGGTTTACGGGAATGCTTGACTTTGTTTTTTTCTCCTTGCTCATTCACCCCCATCCTGACCTGGCCAGACTGCGTTGTCGTCATAATCCTGAGCTGGCTGCATCGCAGTGCTTCCCAGCCGTTAAAATGCAATGCTGAAAATCGCCGGATTAGGTCTTAATGACAGGATCAAGCTGCCGGGAGATGAGTGGGGAGAAAGCTCCTGCTTACGCAGTTGGACAGGCAGTGCTCCTAGGGAAAGCAAGCTTGAAAGCATAAAATGTCGGGAAAGCAGCTTCTTTCCTGGCTTCCCCTCCTTCTCTCTACATTTAGAATATCTTTCCATTTCCAAGGGTCAGAAAATGCTGGCCTGAGTTTTGTGAAGGGGGTATTGAAAGGTCAGAGGTGTTTAAACATCTCCTTCCTTGAAGTGGAAAATGATGTCTTGAGTGTTGGACTTTCCAGCCACAATGTTAATCCCCAACATGAAAGTCTGCCAACCACATCAGAAATCTGGGCTGTGCCATAATGTATTGAGGTGTGCTGAAGAGCACTGAAGCTTTGTGCCCTTCTTTAACACCTGGCTTTGGCTTTCTGCTGGTGGGAAGCATGTTGGATATTTTTCAGGGTGGCATTGCCACTGAGCAGCCATGAAGATGCTCCAGGTCTTGGGGGTGGTCTTCTGAGCAGGTGGCACAACATCCCCCTACAGTCTGGTGCCCCAGCCACGCTGCTTTTTACCTGCACAGGTCAGCAAGGACTCTTGGTCAATAGGGCTCCAAGGTGTTGGAGTTTATCAGCCTGCACTGACCAAACCTGTCAAGAACATGTGATTTTCTGGAAGCCACATGATGGGCAAGGGGGGTGACAGACACTTTCTTTTTTGAGTTTGCTTGGCAGTGCCTGTGAACTTTCCATCCAAACTTTTCAGGGAGTGGGTGGGTTGTGGGACATTTTTGCACTGAGTTGTCCTCTGCTTTTGGACAGCTTGAACAAAACATTGCTGTTCCCCCAAACAAATACCTAGTTAAAGCCATGAAATTTAATCTCTGTGATGCTGATGACAATATTCCATGACGAGATCTACCAAAGAAATTCTACCTTGTGCATCTATCTTCTGGCAGGACTGTCTGTCCCAGAGGCACCAGAGTGACTTTAGTGCAGATAAGAGAGACCCTCCCTCTGGAGTTGGGGTCTGCAGGCAGTAGCCGTGCTAGCAGCAAAGAAAGAGGAACAGTTTTGTGATGGAGCTCATTTATGAGTGTCTCAACCACCTTCTCCAAAACACAGGCGGCTGCTGCCGCCGCATCCCAGGGTGGCAGGGGCTGTCTCAGGGCAGCTGACCCCCAGTATGGCAGCAGATGCCTTGGCTCTCCACTGGGCATTTACAGAGGAGGCATAGGCAACATTTGCTGGAGCTGCATCACAGGACTTACTCATGTGTGGCTAACGTGCCTGGGGAGTCCAAGTGGATGCGTGGAAAAGGAGGAGGAGGAGGGCTGGCATCAGCAGGCATGAAGCCAGCAATGTCTCCCAGCCCCTGCAGGGACATTGGCTCTGCCCAATCTCAGCCAAGCCACTGCTATCACCTGTCCAGAGGGGGCTGCAGGGATCCCAGCGTCCGCTTTTCCAGCTCCTGTTTGGAAACCAGGCTGGAGAGCAAAGTCCAGCCTAGAGCTCAGTCTCCTTTCACCTATTCTGCTTCATGTGCCTTTTCCCATCTGGGAGGTGATCATTAAATTAATTTAATACACAATGTTCAGAATTCCCCTAATTAGAAGATTTAGCTCAAATTTTAGGAGAGTGTCAGTATTTGTGAGGTATCAGCAAGCATAAAGGCAAGAGCACCAGCTTAGGGAATCACTCCAATCTCTGAAAAACTGGCAAGGAGAAAAATCAGACTGTTTATGTTTGCACATGAAGAACAAGAGTCTTTCTGCTGTTCTGGGTTTCCATTTCCTTTCCTCTTCTCCTTCTTCTCCTTGGTCACTGGTGCCTGAGCTGCTTTTTCAGACACAGGAAATTCCTGATAGATTAAGGAATTTTCCCAGAATGTAATATATTTGATCTCAAAACCAGGGGAAAGGAAAGAACTGAATTGCTCTGAATACTGACAAGGCCTCGTCCAAGCACTATTCCAGAAGGCAGATGAATTTAAAAGGTCTGTTTACTCTGCAACAGGATCATCCTTTGGAAAGACGCGTCCCAGCTGTTTTGGGGCATACCAGCACTGAGCACCGCGTTCCCCACTTTGCAGAACTCCCCCTTTGCACTGCAGTGCAAAGACATTTGGCTGCTCGATGCCATGGCCGTGCATGGGAGGATGCTGCTATGGTCCTCTGCCTGCCCAGGCATGATGCTCAGCGGAGTCTTGCTTGACTCGCTGTGCAACTTCCATTTTGGGGCCAAACTTGACATTTCTGTCTCCTAATGCTGCGCCTTTGACCTCTGTGGGTCTGCACCTGCTTTGCACGGCATTGGAGTTGGGGTATGGATCTACTCTATCCATTGGACTGAATATGTAATGGTGTCCTCAGGGCTTTCAAATAGATGGACAAAGAAGGCATTTCAAAGTGGCTGTAAACTAAGCAGAATACAGCGGTGAAGAGGAAGGGTCCGAGATGGGTCTCTCTTCAGGCAGGAAACGCTCAAAATGGCGTTTGGGGGATAATTTTTCCCAGCCCTTTGTCTGTGAAGAATGAGGGCTGTGGAGGGAGGCACGCGCCCAGGGTAAATGCCTCAGCTCTGTTGTTCCCGTCATTTCCATTGAGCTTATGAACCCCCATATAAAAGACTTACCTTTCACTAGTATGATTAAGAAAAGGCCAATGTAGCTTTCCTGCTCACTGGAGCATGAAGCGTGTTTAATTTAATAATGCTGATAAATCTTAAAGCCAGGAGCATTTGGCTAACACATGACCCACTTTTTCAATCAATTGGAAACATTTACATAACAGCCTGATGCAGGGTTCCTCCTGTGAGGGATGTGGAGCAGGGGATGGCAGAAACCCCCGCAATAAGGACTTCCACTGCAGGGCGTTTGGTGAAAGCAAAATGGCAAATTCAGCTGGTCCTTAGCTGGCAAGTCGTGCCCCATCTTAATGGGACTGCCAGCTCTCCTGCTGCCACAAGGATGTGGCTGGGTTTAAAGCACCTCAGCCACGCAGCTGGGTTTTGGGGACCACCACCCTGGAGCCCAGACTGCTCCAGGGTCCCACCCTCGCCTGCCAGCTCCCAGGCTTGGGGCTGGCACCCTGGGCTCTAGCTGACCAGGCCACTGCAGTTGGGCAGCTTGCAAAAGAAAGTCCTTGGGCTGTGTGCAGGGCAGGATGGCTTTCAAATTCTGCCTCTGCAAGTCACGAAAACCACTGCCTAAGGATAGGTCTTGAGGATAGATCTTGACCATCAGCTGTGAACAGCCTCCGCCTTTCTTAGGATCTGCTGTTAGAGGATGCTCATCAGCTGGGAATGGGAGCTGCACCTCTGTATTGGCATGCACCAGTCTCCTGGGACATCCCTGGGGATGGCTGTCCCCCTGTGCAGTGGGGGCAGCTCTTCTGTACATGCACTTTAACTCCTGGCACATCAGGAGCACCAGCAGTGCTGACGTCCACAAATGAGAACATTCATCAGTGTTGCCTCCCATGCACAGAAATCAGCACAGGGTTAATCAATACAACCAGTTATTTGTGTTCCTTTATTGTTTGCCTGCAGTGGGGTCTGTCTTGAAAGAGAAAGTTCCTGATCGCAAGGGTTGTGCTGTAATGAGTCAGTCCATTCCCATTACTCTGGTCCCCAAAGTCATCATGTTCTTCCTCTGAAATATTCTCCTCCTCCCCACCCTTAACAGCACCTTTTGGCTTGTCATCTTCAACACATTTCATTTCTTATCCTTCTTCTGAGATTGTACTTTTTTTTCAATTGTAATATCCAGCAGTCTCAAGATCAGCGTTTGCAAGTAGATTATAAGCAACCTCATTCCCAGTAAGCTGGTCTCATGTTATCTCAGTGGGAACACCATCTCCCTGCTAACCCCATAACTTTCATCCATTTTGGGTTTCATAATAACCTCTTGGAGGAGGTTTTACATCAAACCCATCTCCCAGCCATGATTTGTGCATTGCTGCATGTTTTTTCCTCACAACTGCCTCTTTGCATTAAAGTAATACTTGAGAGCCAGATTACCCCCCATTTTTTGGTCACATAAGTCCCTGTCTGAGCAAAAGAAAATGCCAGATTCTATGACCAGGGTGAAAAATCTCCCATCTGATATATACTGAGGTATTAAATAATGTGGGGGGAAATTGCTGCAAATCTCACAGCATTGCACGTCGAAGGATGCTGTCAGCTCCCTCTGAAACAGGACTGGTCTCTCGGTGCAGTAGGCTGCAGAGACATTTCAAATGCCCAGCCCTTGCATGGAGATGCTACTAAGAAGGCATCAGGAAAGAAAAGGATTTGTTGCCGTTCTGTGGGTTTCTTTCCCTGCCGTCAAAATATCAGTGGCGTTTTTCCCTCTAGAGGGCAGAGGAGGAAAGAGAGAGAATGGGAAGGGGAAGGACCATGACAGCACTGGGAAAAATTGCAGAGGCTTCATTAGGTACATGCAAAGCATGAATGGCTGGAAATGGCGTGGTCCTGAGACGCAGTGCCCAGCTAGGGTGCTCACAGGTCGGGATGAAAATGCAGATGTGTAGCAATCAGGACACCAGTTCCATCCTTCCCACTCTGCCCTCCTGGGGTCAGACAGATATTTCCTGGTTATTGAAAAACTAGGCTTTGATTTTCTGAGTGCCCATTCACACTTGAACTGGTGAATTTTGGTTGGGTGCTCTGCCAACTCCCTGCTCTTGCGTCCCTGCACTCCGCTGGGCACAGCTGCTTTTTGGCTCACGCAGGTGTGGGCTAGGGGTCTGGTTGTGGCAACTCAGACACTTGAGCCTTTGCTGCTGTAATGGCTTTTGCACAAAGCTGGTGGCAAAGCCACAGCAGAGCAGTGGGCTGTTCCCAGGCTTGTGCCCAGTGCAGTCCTTGCAGCGAGCAGCCAGCCTGATCCGCACTCATTGAGGGGCTCAGCCTATGACATCTCCCCGCAGTTCCTCCAGCCATGGCTTTCCCATGCCCTGCTGCTCTGCAGGCTCCAGCCCACATCGGGGAACCTGCCTGTTTTGAGAGAAGACCTTTCCCCTCTCTGTCCCCAGGTGATACGGCCGTGGTGCTGTCTCCTCCTGCACCAGGGCTGCCCTCCCAGCTAACGCACGTCTCCCGTCCCCTGGCAGGAAATGGAGTCAAAGGTCTCTGAAGGCGGTCTGAACGTCACCCTCACCATCCGGCTGCTGATGCACGGCAAGGTAAGGGGCTCCTGTTGAGGGGGTTTCCTCACAGCTCCCTCTCCTGCCTCTGCTCTGGTTGTGCCTGAGTGCAGCCAGCCCCCACGTGCCACCTCTCCAGCCCTGGGCTGCCAGGAGTCGGTGTCCTCCTTGTGCTGATGGGAAGGGTGGCGTGTCGGCGTGGTGCTCCTGGCCCCTCTCATGCCTGCCCCCTGCCCTGACCTTCTGCTGCAGACAATGTGCACCAGGTCTTTGCTTCATTACGGGGTTGGGCTGGATTGTGTTCACATTTTGTAATGTTCCTTCCTTTGTGTTTGGCTTTTTTTTGTAGGAAGTGGGAAGCATCATCGGAAAGGTAAGGACGTCTTTTAAATGTTTATTTAATGCTATTGCCTGCACCGTTTGCTGCCTGTGGTGTGGTAGATGCCAGTCACGTCTTCTCTGTGATGTCCTTAAATGTTTGGTGTGCATGAGCTTGTTGCTGCGTTTGTGAGACAGAAATTATGACACCCACAGAGGGCTCAAGACCATTCCCCTAAAAAATCCCACTAAACAACCACCAAACTTATGTAGTGCCATTTCCAGCTGCTTCACTGGGGTGATGACTTTTCTCAGCATTGGACCAATTTCTGAGCTTTTTCTGTGCAGTTTTTCTCCAAATGGGGAACATAAAAAGGGAGGTGGAGACTGCAGTTGTGCATTAGTAGCTGTTTTGTCTGTCGTGTAGTACAGATGTGGGGAGCAGGCCTACGATGGCTTACACTCTCAGCTCTTCAGCTGACCATTCGGGTGGGGATGGAGGGTCAGGCATCGCAGAGCTGCCCAAATGTTTGTCTGTGTGTTGCCATGTATGAGAAGTGTGTTTGGAAGGGTTGTTTTGAAGATGGATTGAAGATTGTTTTGAATTTTTAGTAATAGCCTGTGTTCTTTCGTCTTATTTCAGAAGGGAGAGACCGTGAAGAAGATGCGTGAGGAGGTGAGCAACCCTGCTCTGTAGAAGGATTTGTAGGATGAGCTGAGAGGAGTGGGAAGGGCTGTTGGGCTGCAGCATGCATTTAATGGGAATTTTCAGAGCCAAGAATTTTCTCTTAGTGAAATACTGAAATTAAGTCACTCGTAAGATGCTTGAGTTTGTCCAAGGTCTTTGTATCTGCAGCTACCAAGGAGTTATCAGATCAGTAAGCAACACTCGTCTTTTTACAAGCACTGGTCCCAAGGGCTAATCTTGCCTTGATTGTGTGGGTTTGCATTGCAGTAAAAGACACAAAGTGGATGGTTGGAAACTCACTGTGAGGGTCAGGGTAAGGCAGAGCTGGAAGCACCACAGAGGGGCAGGGATTGGAATTTTTAAGTTTGGATGAGATGTCAAGAGGCTGGCACAGAGGATGATGAGGGACAGGACCTGACTGAGAGAAAGGGATGCACCACCAGTGCATCCCTGTGGGTTGCTTGGCTGTGGCTATTCCAGGGTTGTCCTTCTCTTTCCAGAGCGGGGCAAGGATCAACATCTCTGAGGGAAACTGCCCTGAGCGAATCGTGACCATCACCGGCCCTACTGATGCCATCTTCAAGGCTTTTGCCATGATCGCCTACAAATTTGAGGAGGTGAGCAATGTGAGCCCTTTCCTCTAGGAGGGCAGAGTAAAAAGGTCTGCATCCAGACCCTTGGGTGGCCCACCAGCCAAGCAGAGCTCCGGCATGCCCACTGCTGAGGCCAGCAGTGCAGATGGGCTTGGGTACCACCAACCCATGGCACAAAACCTTCCAGTCATCTCTACCTAGGCAAGAACTGAGCTTCAGTGCGCTTCAGAGGTCTCACAGTTAATTAACTGCAGGGATGTGCAGTGATGCAGCTGCAGACAGAGACCAGCCACCATCTGGGGGACATGACACCTCTTTTCTGGCACAGGGCATTTGGGTTGGCCTGGATAGCAGGCATCTGGTTGGATACACCAAGGACTGATGTATTGCACTTTTCCTTCCCAAGGACATAACCAACTCAATGAGCAACAGCACTGCTACCAGCAAACCTCCAGTGACACTGAGACTGGTCGTGCCGGCTAGTCAGTGTGGCTCGCTGATTGGGAAAGGAGGCTCCAAGATCAAGGAAATCAGGGAGGTAAGTCAAACTTGATTTCATTAGTGAATGTAATCACAGCTCCTCGGAGCTGATCTGTGACCAAGGGGGAGCTGTCTTGGAAAGGGGGATCCTTATGCTGCTAGCATCATGCACAACGTTGCTTCCCAGGACAGTGCTGCTGACATAGGAGAAGCATCCCATGGGACCTTGACGGTGTGCTCCTGTGGATGCAGGCAGGGTGCTGCATCTAAGGTCGCGTGGGGCCGTACAGCTCTTGGGAGGTGCGTGGCATTGGAGCTGGAGCTGGCTGCAAGGAAAGGCATTCAGCTGTGGGATTTCTCCTCCTCTCTCTTTCTGTCTCCAGTCAACAGGTGCTCAGGTTCAAGTGGCAGGGGACATGCTGCCCAACTCCACGGAGCGGGCAGTGACAATCTCGGGGACACCCGACGCAATTATCCAGTGTGTCAAACAGATCTGTGTGGTGATGCTGGAGGTACAGTCTGTGACAAAGGGGGTAAAGTACATAGGAAAAAAAACCCAGCTGGCACCACAATAGCGCTGGGAGCTGTGGACAGTGTCTCTCATACCCTTCACCACGCATTGTCAGACCACTCATTTCCTGGTACCACCGTTTGAAGCCCACCCAGTGTGTTTTCCCTGCCATCTTTGTGCATTGTTTTTAGAGTCCCACACCGGAAACCTGTCTGGTCAGGTGCCCCAGAGGAGGTGGTTTGTGTCATAGCACAGGGTGGCTTCTGGAGAGAGGGGTGGTGGAGGAGGCCAGGTGGCTGGGACAGCAGTGCTGAGGGTGCTGTGGGAAGCGGATGGGGGCTGCAGTCATTCCACCAAGCACCTGGCTCGTGGTGCCCCATGAGGACCAGAGCTGGGAGGAGGAGGCCACTGCATTACCTGTGCTGGGGGAGCCAGGGCTGGGAGTGCAAACCCAGTTTTCAGCAAGGCACAGTTGAAAAGGTAGTGGGGAAGACTGGTGGAGAGCAGGGCCCATAGGGCACATTGGACGTGTCCAGATTGGGCTTTTTCTGGGAGAAATGTTGACAAGCAGAGTTTGAGGATCTCTGGAGAGATACTGCGGCACCAATGGCTTATTGCCAGGGATGACTGCAGGTATGTGCCTCACGTCCATGTCTTCCACTTCAGAGGGGAGAAGCTCCAGGAGGAAACCCCTCGGGACACAGGACAGTGACACCCTCCTTTCCTGGTGCCACGCAGAGGTGAACAGGCACAGACCCATATCAGGCCCCTCTGCCTTGCTGCACAGCCCACACATCACTGCCCTTTCACGACAGGGAGGAGCACGCTTGCCACTGCAAGAGCTTCAGATGAGCGTGCCAAGCCTTGGTGGAGCAAAACCAAACATAAGCAATTTCAGTTCAGCATCAGCACGACTAAGGAGGAATTGCCACAAGCCATATTACCCGCTGCTGCTCAGGCAGTTACACTGCTGCCAGAGGAGTGTGATTTTAGCCACCCAGTGACTCCAGGTTATACTCTGGACTGCAAGCAGAGGTGGGCTCCAGGTGATGCTTGCAGGTGTGTTACAAAGTCTTTGATGGCTGCTGTTCTCACTAACCAAAGTAAGGGTTGCTGCTCCTCTGTATGGGTCAGCAATGGGAAAGAGAAAAAACCATGAGTTTTCTTGCAGTCTGAAACATGGAAAGTCCCCTGTCTTTAACAGTTCGCAGATACACTCTTTCTAATCTTTCAGTTTTAGCATAGAATTATCTTACCACAGAAATCCTTGCTCATCCCCTCCAAGATTTGTAATGCAACAAAAGGAAAAACAGGTTTGTGATTGTGGAGGCTGTGCTTTGATCATACAGCTTTCCTACAGACCTGTGCTTAGCAGGAGGATTTGGATATGCCACTTGGCTACAAGTAGACATCTGGAAGAACATTACAGAAAAAATGAAAATTTTTCCATGAGATACTGTAATTTATATTGCCTATCTTTACAAAGCAGTAACCAGGTCATTTCAGTTTGGGTAGAACAAGGAGGCTTTTATCTGAAATCTCTACTGACCCCTAGAAAACTCCAAAATCTCTTCTATGGCCTGTTAGTTATATTCAAGAGAAAATCAACAGAGATAATGTGGGTGAGAAGATCCCGTGCACCACGCATCAGGATACATCACTACAGCTTGATGTGCATCACCACAGCTTCTGCTCAGACCTGCCCAGGTACCGGTCAGGCCACAGTAGGGAGGAGCTGACCAGCTGTCCTGACCAGCTGGAGCAGGGCTGCCCCAGGTCACGCCACCACAGAAGAAGGTCTGGGAGTGCATACAGGTCGGTGCCTCTGCTGCTGGCATCTGTCTGGCTGCTCACACAGACTGCTACCACCGTGCAGCTCTAGGATAAGATCTCTGAAAACACTGGTGTTGCCATCTGAGAGGGGTTTCCAGCATCTGGCTCCTCCAGAGCTCAGCACCCTGGCCAAAGTGATCACTGCCACTTGTTCCCACCAGGGCATGGGAGGTCTTGACCACAATGACGGTGCCTTGCAGCAGCTGCTGCACGGCCATCCATGTCCCAGCTGGGACGGCGATAGACCAAACCAAGTCATGAAGGTGACCCTGTTCCAGCAGTGAGGAAGATGAGAGGGGTCAAAGAGCATCATGCAGGGTCTCTCGGACGGGCTGCTCACTTCTTCTGATGCTCGTGCTCACGATGCCATGACACAGCTCCTAGTGCTCAGCAGGGCTGGTGTGACTCTGGGGCAGGCTGTCAACTTGCAAGAGCTCTCAGGCTGCAAAGAAAGCCAGAGCACAAGTAGGCTCATGGCATCCAGGGATGAAAAGCCTGGTCTGTGGGTGTACCTCCCCATCTTGCTACACCTTCAGGGTCTCCTTGGGCTGTTTTGAGGAGGGTGCTATATTCCAGCATCAGGCTCGAGTCTAGACCAGGCAACACAGTTTGTGGAGAGCAGAACGAAGGCAAGGGAGGCAGCGGAGGTCTGGGAAGCAATTTAGGGGGCCATGCCTTGTCAGGGGATCTCCTGTACCCCAGGTTGTCCTCATCCATTAAACACAAATTTCCCCTGTGTTCTCCTGTCCAGAAATGTGGTTTACCTGGTGTGGGTGTTGCTGGCGGTGGCCCCGGGGGCCATGTTCTGTCGGGTGCTTTCTAACGCTCTTTTTGCCACCATTTCAGGAAAGCTGTTCTAATGTTCTCTCTCCCTCTCCTTGTCCCTTTTCCTAGTCCCCACCAAAAGGTGCCACCATTCCCTACCGCCCAAAGCCCGCCTCCACCCCTGTCATTTTTGCAGGTGGTCAGGTAAGAGCCGACCCGCTTGCAGCCTCCACTGCCAACCTCAGCCTTTTACTGCAGCACCAGCCGCTGCCCGTTAGTGCACTCAGGTTTCTTGCCTTCTGACTTGCATGGTGTCATCCCATCCATTGTGTGCCACAGCAGGTGGACTAAAAGCTCTTTGCAGAACCACTGGCCATTTGCAAGCCTGGGCAGATGGGTTAGCTCTTGTGGTGGCTGATGGAGGATAAGGAAAAGGCCACCTGGGGAGACAGGGCGTTAGCTCTGCCAGGCACTTGTGCAACAAGAAAAAGCTGGAGTTTGCTTTATTAGACCCAAATTCAGTATTTGCCAACAGTTACTACTGTGAAGGAGAAAATGAGAAAAGCCTCATTGAACAAGAGGCTGTCACCATGCTCTCACAGTGGCTGCGAGTGTTTATTTTCTGGCATCTTGAGTCCAATTAAAAATAACTTTGCATAGCTGTAATTGATCCGAGATGGGAAGGGCTCATCTTAGCTACTCCAGGACTGTGCTGAGCGTCTCTTCAAGGCAGCCTCTGTGAAAGGGTCATCCGCATCACTGGTGCTCAGCTGGTTTGGGTGCTGCTTTCCCAAAAAAGGCCATAATCTCTGCTGCAAAGCTGGGTCTCAGCTTTGCCTGCAGGAGAGCCTGCATTGCAGTCATGAGGTGATATTTCTAGTGAACCTTGGGAAGCAATGGCAGGTTTTTTCTTTGCAGGGTAACCATTGCACACACATGCCTTGGGAGTTGGCAGTTGTTCTGCAAACAAAAATCAGCTCCCATGGCGTGTGATTTATGAAACAAGCAGTTGAGCAGGTGGCTGCTTTTAAAGAGGTAACTTGAACCCTTGCTTTTTCCACCTCATCTACTCATCTCACCAGGTGACTGAGGACTTGCCTGTAGATGCCATCATGTTGTGGTGCACCAGTATCTAGCAGGAGGGTACTTCCCCAGGAGCTCCAGCAGCTGGGTAGAGCCAGCACCATGAAGTTACAGCTAATGCCATCCAAAGCAGCACCACACAAGTTATTTCATTTCTCCCCAACCATAATAAATAGCAGAAGGGCAAACTAAGACCGGGAGAAAAGCCTAAAGCACAGGCTATTTCAGGCAGTGTGCTGAATTAGCATCTCTTAGTCATCGCCAGCATTGGGAGGAGTGTAATGTTTGGTCTGAGCAGCCATCCTGCAAAAGAGCTTTGTGTCCAGCTTCTTGGTGAACTTCTTCTCAAAAGGGAGAGTAAGACTGAAGTAGCCTTTCTCCTGCTGGTGAATGGTTGGTGTCTTGCACAGAAGTGACGCTGTGGGCAGAAGTGACAATCTCAAATGAGACCTCTTCTCTGTTGTCCCCGAGGGAGCACTGGTGAGCCCCTTGGCTCTGCCTGAGGAGTGCCACAGGGCACGTGGGCAGAGGACAGCAGGTGACAGTCAGCGGTGCTGTGAGATGCTTTACGGGGGGTTGAACCTGTACTAGCTCAGCAGGCTGAGGGACACGGTGGCCGATGGCAACTACCAAACAGATCAGCCCCGTTGTCCGTGTGCAATGTCAGCTTCTGCAGAAAGCCAGGGGTCACACAGGCGAGTGCTGTCAGAGCTGGGGTGCATCTGTCCAAAACACCTTCCTGCCTTTAATTAGCTTTTTCTAATCAAAAAACAATGGCCAAATTGAACTGCCACAAAAGACTGAACTTTTTAGAACGACCTCTGCCGTGTCCTCATGGGCACACCAGTCCCCATTGTGCCAGGATGCCATCAGGCGCTGGGACTGCTCTTTTTGGGTGGGGGGAGGGCTTTCCCTCCTTCCTCCTACAGGATTTTGGGGGTTTTCCTCACATAAAGCACTTTTCTGTCTGCAAACAAAGCGACAAATTTGCAGGAGGTTCAGACGGTTTTTTCCTTTTTCATGGCTATCTTTACTCTCCCTTTTTAAAGTGTTATCCATCTCTTTTGCCATTTCTTTCAGAATCATCTGAATAATGTGTCAACCAGTGAGATACGTTTTGCTAGCTGGTTAAGTCTGAAATATTGGGCTCTCTAGTGTCTGGCTCTTTACCCACAGTGGTGCTTATTTTCAGGTTGTTTACAAAAGAAAAGAAAAGATTGCTAGAAACAATGTTAAAAACACTAAATCATTTTCCTGACAGACATCTGCATGGATTTGTCAATTATAGCTGGTGAAAGGCATTGCAGTGCAGGCAGCCTGTCCCTGAGCCCTCTCCCCACTTGGTGAGACATCAGCACCACGCTGCCCAGCTGGCTTTTCTGCATGGCAATGTCTTTTATCCCAATAGAGCACTGGAATATACTGGGTAGTGTAAAGCATGTTAAGAGTTGTGCACCTGAAAATATGGAGAGACTCATTGCACTGGCTTGCTTCCTAGGATCACATTTATGTGTGAAGGGCAGCGGTGATGTTACTGTGCATCCGCGACACACGTAATTCTGGTTTGGTGAATATGTTTTGCACAGTGAAGCCCAATCTTCCTGCTCCATGCAATTCTATCACTTCTAAAGAGCTGTTTCCTTTTGTTAAAGCCAAACTGAGCCCAAGCCCTTCAAGTCAGGTGGCTCATTGTGCTCTGGCTTTGATCGGAAGGATCAATTTTAATGCAGCATGGGGAACCCTTCCCCTGGGCTAGCCAGGGGGTTGTGCGGGGCAACTGCTTGTAGCGCAGAAAGCACTTCTGGCATCCCCTCCAAATCAAGCCAGTTAAGTCAAAATAAAAGATCCTGCATGCTGCTTTCACCAGCAGCGGACCGCAGGGAGAGGCATGCAGTGGCATAACGCTCCGTCCCCATGCTCGGTGATTTGGGTGTAGCACCTGCTCCTGGGCACAGCAGGGTCGGAGTTGAGCCCCTCTTTACTCCCTGCATTAACAGCATTTGTCACAGGTCAGGCAGAAAGGAGCAAACCCCGGGGACGGCAGTCCCCGCGGAGTGGCATGGGGCTTTGCCGCCACCTCCTGCCAGCCCTAATAATGTGGTGTTGTTTTTTTTTTTTGCAGGCCTATACAATTCAGGGACAATACGCTATTCCACACCCGGATGTGAGTTTTACCCTTATTTTTCTTATACCCTCTTATGTCACCTGCATGCTTCTGTTAATTCAGATAATATTAATATTACACAATAATATTAATAGCATATTTTCAAAGTAACTGGCCATGTGCAGTTTCTGTAACACCTTGAACAACCTTTTAACCTGTTAGCACTAAACTTTATTAATTCTGAGGACTTGGCCTGATGCTAAATTGTTTGCCTTGTTTGGTGCTATCCCTTTGTTCTGAGAGAAACTATATGCATTTTGTGCCTCAAAATGATCAAAGCAAGAAAAAAAAAGGGGGAAAAAGGGACTTTCCCCTCTATTTCCCCTTTGTCCTTAAAACGTTGGTAAGCCAAGGACTTATTTAGGTGCTGAGTGCCTTGTTAGGGTGGTTAGAAGACAGAGCTCCAGCAACATGTAGTTTCCTGCTTGAAGCTTGGGCAGGGGGACATGCCTTTTTGGGGGTCCTCCTCCAAGTGACTCGGAAGCAGGTGCTGAGGCTGGGCAAAATGCCACTCATGTTCCCCTGGCAGGATGGAGAGGACAGCAGCACTCCACACTGCTGGATCTTGCCTTGCCGAGGGTTCTGCACTTCCCCAGGGTAGCTGGACCCCAGACTGAAGCGGTCACCCTGGGTTTGACGGCTGTCTCACTGGGTTTGGCGCTCTGTCGCTTGAGGCAGGACGCATTGCAGGCATGGTCCCTGCTTCGTTTCGTGCTCCTTGGTGTGGAGACAGGTGCCACTCAGACTTGCAGCATAGATCGGTTTTACCGATCCCCCTGCTTATGCTGGGCTGTCATGCCTGGAGAGGGTCAGGGAGCCACAGCATGTTTGCGGGGGGATGTGTAGGGAATGGCTGCTGGCTTGTCTGCGCATAGAAGTACCAACAGAAACAGAAAATTAGTCTGTTTTAAAGGATTTCTCTATGAAAGTCAGCTGTGAAGCACTGCAATGTCATCATCTCCTTACCAGCAGCAGACAGCTGCTTGGCTTCTGGGGCCATCATGGCTGATGCATGCTGGGGAGCTCTTGGAAAAAGCTGGGATTTTCTAAATGTGTTTTGGAGGGGATGAAGTACCTGGCAAGTCCCACTGCAGAGGCCTCTTCCTGCTGGCGCACCTGTGAGTCAGGAGTCTGCAGTGGGTGCTGAGCACAAAGTGCAGCTCTGGGGATGCAGCTTGATTGTAAGGGCTGTGGTCTGGGTAGAAAGCCTTCTCCAGCTCTCCTACGCATGGGAAGAGTATGGTGTAGCTCAGTGTTCCTCTTTCTGATGGGTGAGTTGAGTATTAAATCATGGGATTACCTTTTGCATGACTGAATGGGGCAAGGCTGTTTGATACCATGAATGCACACTCCCCGTGGGAACGGTTAGGAGTGGTGGGCTGGATTTTGGTCTTGGTTGCAGTGATTTCACCCAATTTAGTGGAGGCCAGGCTTTGGCTTTCCATGTGACACCAGTATGCATGTACTTTGAATAGCCTGCTGTGATGGTTGCTTGGAAGTATTCTTAATTGTGTGCGCTTCACTTTCGCTCCCTAAGCAGAATATAAATAAATACACCTGCAAGGGTGAATCAATATATTCTTTGTCCCACTTTTCCTTTGCAAGTGGTGGCAATAGCTTAGTGTTTTCCTTGTTATTATACTCCTCTGACTGACAGGAATAAAATATATTTAATACATTTGCTGGGTGTGTTCTGCCCTACTTCCAGAAGATTTGCTGAGACCTGGAAAAAGTTATTTATACAGGGGCCTTGTGCTCCATCCTTACTGTCATAGCTCTCTCAAAAGGATTGGTCATTTTAACACTGCTCAATGCAGAAACTAGTCTTGAACAGGATTTTAGGGCATGGTGCCTGCTCTCACAGGTGTCTGTATTTAGTGGATGCCTTTTGCAGATCTGTGGCTGCAGACTGGGCAGAATTTTGAATGCCAAAGCTAAAATGTGAGGTCCTCCCTTGATTTTATCCCCTGGGAAAAACCCCCAGGTCAGTGAGAGTCTTGGCTCACAAAGGGCTTCAGCACTGCCCAGGTACTCGTAAGGCATTCAGGAAGCGATGTATAGTTATGGTGGGAGAAGAAAGGATGGCCATGGCAGCTGGGAGTCAAGGGCATTTGGGACTGAAATAAATGTCAAGCACAGGAATGCTCCCAAACCAGAGCATCGCTCCTGGGTATGCATCAGGCTGGCAGCCGATAAGATGTAACCAGGAATTGCTGTGGGTGCCTAATGATGCTTGGCATGGCTGTACATTGGTCCCAGTCCTGTCCTGTACTGTCCCTCCTAGCAGTGCTGGTGATGGAACTTCCCTCTGATCTGTCAGGAAAACCAGAGTTTGAAGAAATGATCTCAAGGCTTTCCAGGAAATGGGAGAGAAGGCATTTCATGCACTGCATGCATTCACGTAGCACCTTTCACTTTAGCGCCTAGGCATAGCCATCCTCTCCTCTTGCAGGCTTTTTTCGTTGCTATTATTATGGGTGTTTGCTAAATACCATTATCCAAACTATGTCTTAAAAATATGCTAGATCAGAACAAGAAAGGATTTTGATGTTTTCCCCATTGAGGGAAAGCAGGACCCCTGCCCTGGGGCATGGTTGGTGCTCCACAGTAGTGCTGGCAAAGAGGCAGGAGGTTTCATCTGGAGTCTTGCCGGTGGGATGGGTTGTAATGAGGAGGTCCTCAAACAGAGCGTGCCTGAGTTTAATTTGGTAGAAAACAGGAAAGTTCTTAAATAAAAAAGCACCGGCATGCCTGGTCCTATCCGGACCGGATTGTGTTTCAGGAGGAACCCGTCGTAGCATGCCTTCAGCTTATTTTCCATGCTGCACGGGGAGAGATGTGCACATGCCTCTTCTTGTGGGGTGGTGAGACCTCTCCCCCAGTCCGGTGGAGGCTGGAAGCCCTCACGCCTCTGCCAGGGCAGGGGTCCCTCATGTACCTTTCCAGGGTCTTGCAGGCATTTCCCCTCTCTGCTGCCTCCCTCCAGTCTCTCCCCTGGTGTGCTCAGCCCCCTGGGTCTGCTCTCTCCAGTGCTTCCCCCTAACTGCTGCCAGCCAGACCTCCCCATGCTCCCTCCCCAGCCATGGTGCAGGAGCAAGGATTTTTTTGTGTATTTTTCCCCCAAAATGCGGAGATCGTAACTCCTGCCTTTCCCTCACTGGGGAGGGGACAGGTGCATTGAGCAGTTCGCATTTGGGGGATGATGCGATCCTGGCAACCCTCCGAGCACCTATGAAATCGCTGAGTGGGAGGTGATAAAAACCCTCCCTTCCTGCTCGCTGCTAGACTTCAGCCTAGTTTGGTTTGTTTTCTTTTGTTTTATTGTTGTTGGTTTTTTTTTCCTTTGGAGCAGTAAAACAGAGCACAAAATGTATTCCAAACAAACTCATCTCTATGCAACTGCTTCCGGACGGGGCACGAATACCTACCCGGCGCAAGAAGGGATATGAGGATCTGAAATACCTACTGGTATGAACCATGAACCAGCCGACTTGGCTGAAGCCCGTATTTCCCCATACTGCTAAGAGGCTTGCACCAGTAACAAGCTGATGTTAAGAGCTGCAGCTTGTTGGTATCCCAGAGGAGTTTCCCATCAGAGGCACAGCACGAGAGCATTGGCTGCAGGGGCAAGTGGTCATGACGCAGCTCCAGCGTCACAAAGAGGATCTTCTGTCTGCTGGCATGCGATGGCCACTAGCCTGACAGTGCCTTTCAGACTGGTCCTCTGCTCTGAAGCTACCGTGAAGCGAGCAGCAGCCTCTGGTCGCAGGTTGCAAAGCCCTGGCAGGGAAGGCCACAGCTGCAAGCACCCCAGGCAGCAGCCCTGCTGCTGCTGCAGCTGGCTGTGTGCCAAGGTGGCCGCTCACTCGTGGTGGAGGAGCTGAATCGTTTGACAAGGGGTGCAAACTAAGAATGGGCTTCTTGCTGGTATTGTACTTCAGACCCTGACCAAGCACTTCTGCAAAAGATTCAGGCTTTATCGCATTTTACCCAGGCCAAGTCCTTCTGCTAACGTTTTTGCCATGTCTCATCATGGCTTCCTGGTTTGATTTTTTTTTGGTTAGTTTTCTTTTTTTTTCCCTTCCGTTATAATTTTGTTCTTGATTTTCGGTGTGACTTGTTGTACTCTATGACAATAACCTTCTTAGCTCTAATGTCCCTCCTACCCCTCAGCAGTTGACCAAGCTCCACCAGTTGGCTATGCAGCAAACCCCCTTTACTCCCCTTGGACAGACCACCCCCGCTTTCCCTGGTACGTACCCACACACCCTTTCTAGATATCCTTCTCTTCTTACCTGTAGAGTTTCTCTCTCTTTCTAAACTTGTGCTGTTTAATCGAAACCAGCAGGGCAAGTAAAATTGAAGTTGCAATGTCCACGGGGAAAGGCTAACAGGGAGACAGGACAGATGTTTTGGGGGTTATGGTCCTCACAGGCGAGCTCTCAGCTGTTAACCATGCACGCCTGGATTGCTCCTGCAAAACTACGCTTACTTTGCTCCCAGATTTGCTGGCTTTCTCACCAGAAGCAATGAGCACCAGTCCCATCCTTCCCTGCCCAGAGGAGGTAGCATCCCCTGCTGTGCACTGACCTGGACCCCAGTGGGACACGCTTGCTTTCCCAGGGGAGATGGCTTGGCGTCAGCCAGGGGTGCTGCAACAATGTCTGCAAGGAGCGATGCCAAGCTGTGCAGGATGCTACCACCACACTGGGGAGAGCAATGGGAAGGAGCTGCGGCTGCAGGGAGCCGCCTTG
This sequence comes from Chionis minor, assembly GCA_013398295.1. Lineage (NCBI taxonomy): Eukaryota > Metazoa > Chordata > Aves > Charadriiformes > Chionidae > Chionis > Chionis minor. Next base: position 596,850 of record VZSF01009842.1, on the reverse strand, counting down.
ATGGGAGGACAGCCAGACGTGGCATGGCTCAGCAGCCTCATCCCCAAGGCTAGCGTTTTCACGGTGACCTGGGAAGCAGATAGAGCGCAAGGGATGGAGATACTTAAAGTACCTTTGTTTACTCAGTGGTCAAAGTGCCAGTTGGAAATGCCTTTTCTGACAGTATGTTCATCATATTTTGAGCTTCCTAGATGAAGTGACGTTGCTTATCTCCTTGAAGGCAAAAGCATTAAACCTGTTTCTTCTTTGCTCTTCAGGAGAAAAGCTGCCCTTACATTCCTCCGAAGAAGCTCAAAATCTGATGGGCCAATCATCAGGTAAAACACAAAGCTACAGGGAAATAAGCAGGCTTCTGTTGAAATATATTTCTTAAGTAGGACTGTGCCATTGTTGTGCTCCTAGGTAAACTGTGGTATTTGTGGAGAAGACAGCAGGTTTTCCTGGTGGGCAGGGAGAGACCAGGCAGCACTGTACCTGCCATTCTCTTCCATACATGCCTGGAGCTTATTGCCTAGTTTTTTTCGTTTGTGTATAACTGCCATCTGTGTAATGGAAAGACATCAGAGTCATCACCCATATTCTTTCATTTAATTTTGCATAAACTTTGCTCAGAAACAGGAGAAAAATGTCTGTGGGAACAGAAACAAGACACAATTTTAGTCATCTCCAAGCCATTCCAGGTGAGCTGCATTTTTAGTGGGACAGGACCCTGAGGAGCCAAAGCATGGCTGTAATCTTGGAGAAATTTTGGTGTCAAATGTCTCACACATTCAGCCACATGTGTTTATACATTTATATCCTGAGACATGGTGGCTCTCAGGCGATGTGAACCAGACCTCCCCTGGGCACACTTGTGCTCTGCAGCCAGCCAGGGTGCATCACATGTATGCCTTGAAAGAGTCTGCGAACATCGTCTCACTGAAAGCAAATGTAGCCCAAATAAATAGATCCCGCAAGACTATAGCAAAAGTAGATTTTGTGATACCAACCTGCACAGCCTTGTTTTCTGTGTGCCCTGTTTTGCCCTTTGCAATTACCCATGGCACTAATCCTGCCCTGGCTGGAAATGGATTCCTCCCGTTACAGCCTGGGTGACTGCATGTGCGTATCAGAGGGGGAGGATCTTGTATGCTAAAATAAACAATCTTCAGGTAATGGAGAAGGGTGTGGCCATTCCTGTATGGTCATTGTGATGCAGGGGGTGATGCAGCTTCATCAGCAGGGTGATGCTTTCAGCAGCAGAGAAGCAGGGACACCCGTACCGCGGGGAACATGTCTTTTTGTTAGGTGCAGTCCATCTATCCCTAGACTTCAGAAGGCTGATGAAAGATGACTTGAAAGATGATCCAAGGCTGGCGAAATGTATCTTCCAGTGCTGTGTTCTGTAAAGTTAGCATTAAACATTGCCTGCTGTGTGAAACCTGGGTAGGAGCTGTTTTGTGCAGGCTTTGTCATTAGTACACCCAGCAGAGGTGAAGGAGGGTGTAGAGCTGCTGAGTGGAGGATTCACATCCCTATCCACTGCATTTCCCCTCCTCTGTACGCTCCCAAGTGAAAAGTGATAAAGACACCTCCTGCAAACAGATGCCTTTGTAATGTACTTAGGTGTTGCGTCTCTGTAAAAGAGGTGCAGCTGGGAAGCTGCATTTGGGAAAGCTCAGAAATCATGCAAGAGCGCACTGGAGATACCAAATATTCTTCTTTCTAGGGGTGATTCTGAAATGGGATTGCAACATGAAGCTTCACTTGTATTTTATAAATCTTGCTTTGACAGTGCCAGTACCCAGGCAGACATTAGTTCAGACCTGCTGGGTTTTAAAACCTATGCGGCTGTTGCCCCAAAACTGGACGGAGCTCGTCTTCTGTGGTGCAGCGGACTTTGATGGAAATGCAGACCAACAAAGCTTGGCCATTGCTTGGAGGAGTTACTCAGCACGGTCAAGGCAGTGGCATAGTGGCATGCAGCATGAGGAATCCCTGCTGAATTGGGTGACTTTCAATTTGGTGCTGCTGCTGTCTTGTGTTGTAGCAGCCCAGCACTTCCAGTCTCCTTGTACTTCTTTTCTCTGCATTGGTCTTGAAAGCCTTCCTTGGTAGGTCATATCATATGGATAAGGGTTTTTTTGTGATTACTGCAAATTCCTGTTAGCCACCAGACTGCAGACTTATGCAAGGCATCTGTCTTGCAGATTTGCAATAGGACATCCCTGCTTCAGGACTGAGGTGATTTGGTATGGAAACCTGTGTGAGTGGCAGGCTTTGACTTGGTGTAGGAGTGTTGCGGCATGCTGTCCTCTTACCTCTGGATCTGCACACACAGGGTAGCCTGCTGGCTCCAGCCTTTCCCACCATGGAGGAGAGTGCCCTCCCTGGCGCAGGAGAGGCTGGGAAGAAGCATATCGTTGCCTTCACTCGTTGCCACATAATTTTGTAGGGAAGCAGGCTCTAAATCTCCATACTGTTTGCTGTGCTTTCCCTTGGGAGTAAGAGGGACCATCAGTCCTGGGCCCAGGTAGTGCGCATACCTTATCAGTCTGGCTTATAGTCAGCGTGCAAGTATGTGGGGCTTTAACTTGCAAAGTACTTTGCAGGCTGCCTGGTGCTAGCACTGCTGGATCCCCTGGGGAAGCCAGTTTTGGGGCACCAAGCTGCTGTCATAACCAAGAGGCTCTGTGCTGCTGTGTCCAGATGGTGGAGGGCGCATGCACAGCCCTCCCACTGGCAGGCTGTCTGCTTCTAGGGTTGGTTTTTCCAGCCAGCAGGCTGGCTGCTGCTGTGTGGAGGAGGGAAGGTGCTTTTCCCACCTCTGTCAGATCCTCCCCAGTGATGCTGCAACATACGCTCCTCTGAAGCCATTCCCAGTGGAAGGATGGGGAGTGGAACACGAGGCACTCATGGGGCAGCACCTGCGAGGCCAGCTTGAGAGATTCAGGGGAAGTTGGCACCCAGCTCCAGCCGAGTCAGGTAGCAACCGTCTTCCTCCTCCTTGTACCAGAGTGTGTGATCCCCTTTCCCTCCCAGCCCCGGAGCAGGACACAGCCTTTGCAGTGTTGACTGTTGTGGGAAAGCAGCGGAGCTCCACCATGCTGCCTCTGCAAGCTATAACCATTTTCCCTTGCATATGCCCAGGTTTGGATGCCAGTCCCCCGGCCAGTACTCATGAACTCACCATTCCCAATGATGTAAGTAAATCCCAGTGTTTCCTTGGTGTGTGTCTATATATATATAAGTTGCAGGAATGTGACTTTGTTAAATATGTTTAGAGATGCCCCTTCACCAGGTTCACTTACGCCATGTGCAGTCTGTTGGAGATCAGCCTGCAGCATAAAGCATCCCTTGGACTTTACCCCGTTGGTAGCTTTCCTAGGTACAATCCTCCTTAATGGTCCTTTTCCCTTTCCAAGTGAACTCAGTGCTCATGAAACATGCCCAGTTGACAGCACTGGGAAGGGAAGAGAGCTGAGCCAGCCCTGGTTAACCTATAATTGCTTAGCCTAGCACTGGCAGATCTGAGATGATGTTTCAGCTCAAGTGTAGTTACTCGGAGGGGAAAGGGAGGGCGGGGTTTGAAGAGGAGGTAAGTAAATAGTGTTTCTGATGCCACAAAATGCCACACAAGCGTCTGAAGGATGGTACATCTCATATTAGTACTGGTGGCAGGCAGCTTTTGGGTCTTATAGATGCAGGCATTGTGGTAAAGTGGATGTTGGACTGAGATATTTGCTGGGAGGAGGCTGGAGTCATACTGGGCAACAAGTGGTGCGAGGAGGGTGCTTGGGGAGGCTCAGGTGGGAGGAGGAGGGATAGAGAGCCCAACACAGCTGGCACCTGGATCCAAGGGTCTCACTTGCTTCTGGACTGACCCACCAGTTCCATGGGTAGATAACCAGCCTGCGCTCAAATCAGGATCAGGGCAAGTGGTTGCATGACGTCCAGTCTCTGTCCCCATCCCCATCACCTACAAGCATCTTCAGCCCAGCCTCATGAGGAGTCTCTGGATTGGGTCTGGCAGCTGTTGCCACTTCTTCCTGCTGTTCGCTAACACACATCACTGCAAGGGAGGGGCAGCAAGCCTGGTTGCAGCTGCTGGGCAATTCCGCTCCTCCAGGATGCATGCCAAGGCCTCCTTCCACCCAAGAGACACGTCAGTGAAACAGATTCTGAGCATCTGCCAGCTGAAACCCTTAGAGACACTTCACCGTGGGGCAAACCACCACAGGAGGGCTCTGCAGAGGAGTCCATGGGAGACTGCGGCATGGCTGATCACGGGTCTCTTTCTGTCAGTCCAGCAAGGAGCCCCCTCTGGGAGGCTGCAGGGAGATCTACAAGTGCTCCTGAAGTTGCAACAGCCACGTCTGTCGAGCGTGGGGGACCGTGGCCCTGGTAGCAACGACAGCACGTTCAGGAATATCAAGTGACCCCTTGCAGAGGGGCCTGTCCTCCCCTTTAACGTGTTGAGGGAGATGCCACAGGACCTGGGAGCACTCAGAGCATTCGCTTGCTAGGAGCTCAGCTCTCATCAGACCTGCGCAGCATTAAATGTCATCATCTACATCTTTCTGCCTGCGGAAAAATGCCTCCTTAGCTCTGCCTCCCATTGTTTTGAAAGCTCTTAAACACTCACTGCCACCTTTCCTGGAAGTGGAGGACATGTTTGGGTTTCTTAAAGGTTCTACGCATGTGTTTTAGTGGCATAGATCAGCTTGTGGTTGCACTGCAGTTCAAGGAAATCTGCTGATATCCATCTTGTTGCTCGTCTGACTGTCAGGAGAAACTTGAATGCTGTGCAGAAATGCTTGGATGTTGCTGAACATCTCTCCAAATAATTTTGGCTCCTTGGTTTTCTTCAGTGGTTTCCTGGCTGTAAGGGATGCTTCATTTGCTGAAGCATCTCGGAGTTATTTCTGCACTGTGAAGACTAGGATGGGCAGCTGCTGGGCTGAACATCCCCCTGAGATAGTTGATACCCTTCCAGTGCTCCAGTGGGATGTGTATTCAGGTCCATAGGGGACAAACCCCATGGTCTGACAACAGGATCAATGAACATTTGGAGGAGTATGTGTCTCCACTTCTGGTCTCCACTTCTACAGTGACAGAAATCCAGCAGCTGCCAAAATGTATGTCCCACATATAAAATTCCCAGGTGGGACCTTGGAAATGCTAATGGCCAAGAACGGCATGCAGAAACACCTCATGTCTGTGTTGGTAAAGCTGGACAACCTCAGTATGTGTTACCAAGCTGCAAATATTCTTGAGGAAACCATAGCTTGATGCACAAGTGAGCGAGAGCAGAGATGAAGACCACTGAGGAAATTCAAGACACTGAGGACCACTGAGGAAATTCAAGCTTCCATCTGGCTCTAATTTTTTCACAAGAGTGTGAAAGACATGTTTTTAAGTATCATTCTCCTCTTCCGCTGGTGCCTCAGCCATGTGGTTCTCTCCTTTCAATTTTCAGTGATGTGCATGCCAACGAGCCTTTGCATTGCACCGAAAGAGCTGGAGGAGATAACAGAGGCAGTGAGGTTGTCCCAGCAGGATAGAAGAAGGGTGGGATGGGGTGAGCAATATGAAGCTATTAATGGTGTGTGGCTGCACCAGCTAATGAAGGGGCTCTTGGGGTTGGGCTGTCCCTGGGAAAGGTGGTGGGCTTGTTTTCTTCTGGTAATGCATCCTGTACAATCACCTTCGGGTTTGCTGTGACTGACAAAGGGATAAGCGCAGAGCACAGTCTGAAACGTGACTTGTTCCCATTCTTGCAAAACACTGACCAGTTATTAGACCATGAAAATTATTATTACCGAAATGGGCCCGGTGTGACACCTCACCCTTCTTGAAGCCCTCTGAGGTGCTGGGCATTGTGTGTGGATGATTGAAATTTGCCCCCCAAAGAGGAGGGCAGGGCAGGCTGCTGGACGTGTCCTGGGAGGACCGTGCTCACATGGAGGTGTGATTCACCCCTGGGCTGTCCCTCTCCTGTTTTCATGAGCATTAAGGTCACTCATGCCCCAGGGAAGAGGGAGGAAGGCTTCCGGCTGGAGCCGTGCAGTTGTGCTCACGTCCCACCGGTGACTGCCAGAGCTGTTGCTTCTCAGACGTTCCCTCCGTCCTTTTTTTCTAGCTAATAGGCTGCATAATCGGACGTCAAGGGACCAAAATCAATGAAATTCGGCAGATGTCAGGAGCGCAGATCAAAATCGCCAGCGCCACGGAAGGGTCATCGGAGCGCCAAATTACCATCACAGGAACCCCTGCAAACATCAGCCTCGCTCAGTACCTCATCAACGCCAGGTGAGACCCCCCCACCGACCTCCACCGTCTCCCACCACAGTCAAACCCATCCTGCTGGTGTGGTGGGAGCAGCACTCGCTCCTGGCACTGCAGGCCAGGAGGGGCTTCCTGAGGCCGTCTGGGATGGATGGTGGCTTGCTGAGACCTCTGAGCGAGGACCAGATGTAACCAGCGGGACCTCTGACCCCAGCTGGCACTTTGGCTGGGAACTGGGAGCTGCTTCACTGCTGGTGGAGTGGTCGTGGGTTGCGCCGGTCACCTGCCCACCCACCATCCTTGCTCAAGGATTTTGCTCATGGGTGGGCAAAACTACCACCGTCTTTCCCTGTGGATGAGGCAGGGGATGGGGATGGGGACAGGGACAGGGATGGAGCTGAGCTGGTGGTGGGAAGGCATCACTTGGGACCTGCTCGCTGGGATCCCAGCATCACTTACTGCCACCTCAGACCCTCTTCCATGTGCTTCCAGGCCTCCCAAAGGCTTTCCTCCATCGAGTAAAAATAATCAGTCCAATAAACGCAAGACATGGGAATGGCCTGATTGCTTCCTTTTCATGCTAAAAAGCTTGGTGCAGCAGGACTTTGCAGGGGTTGAGCGCTCCCAGTGCCACCTGTGGGCAGGGGGTGATGCTGCCTGTGCCACAGGGGACCAGGGGTCTGGCAAGGGACTTCAGGGGGAGTGTGCAGGGGAGGTGTAGCTGGGGAGGGGTTGGGGACCAGCTCTGTGCTGGTGGTGAGCTGTGTCTGGGGTGCTCACACAGACATGTTTGCCTGCGACTATGGACTCGTGGACGGGGAGCTTAAGGGGTGACAGGGCCTTTTGCTGGCTTTGGCACCCAGCTGGCACAGCCATGCAAGCTGAGGCCATCCACCCATCTGTGCCCTCCACTGCGGGCAGAGTTGGTGCCGCACCAATGGCTGCTGACGGGGTCCTGAGGACAGGGGGCTGTTGGCGGCGACTCCGACGTTTGTTGGCGTGTGGGCTGGGAGCACCAGTGAGGTCTGTATGTGCTTTCTCCTCCTTGCACCCAACCCACCTCAGCCCCGACCTGCAACAGACCTCCACCATCCCATCCTGCCCCACTGCCCCTCTGCCCACACCCATGGCACCTCTCCAGCCGCTTGGGAGATGGACAGGGCCAGCCCCATGCCTGCGGGCACGGCCAAGCGGCTTTCCCTGCAGCTCCTTGGCAATCCCAACCTCTTGAGACAAGAGAGAGAAAGAAAAGAAAAACGAGTGGCTCTTCTTTACTGGGAAGGTCTGGCTGAGCTGCAGCCTGTGCTGTGACAGAGGCAGAGATTACCTGGCAGCGGGCAGGATAGGGCACAGCTCAGCCTCTCCCATGGTTTTGAAAAGCAGAGCAAAATGAAGAAGCCAGGGGAGCTGGGACATCTGGCTGTCCTCCGTGGGAGGGATGCTGGTAGAAGTGAAGCTGTGTGCTGGGATGTCTCCTACCAGCACATCTGGTCGGTGGCACCTCTGCCACAATGCAGTACCAGGGATGGGCATTACCCGGCAGAAGTGAGGAGAGGGGAAGGTAGCCAGGCAATGAGCTGGCTCTGTGCTCCAGCTCCCAGTGCCCTTCATGGGGACCTCCAAGCTCCATGCCTTCAAGCCGCTTGGGAATGCTCTGCCCCCAGTCTGAGCAGGGCATAGGCAAGAGGAGGAACACTGCCCTGCAGGGTCTTCGTTTTCTTTTCTGCTCTGGTTATTAAGCGCCTGTTTTTGTCTCCCCCCGACCCCTCTCTCTGCCCCTGTCTATTCTAGGCTGACGTCTGAGGTCACTGGAATGGGCGCACTCTAATTTCCACCCACCATCCTCCACTCCGCACCACCTGACCCTCTCCAGCCACCGGCACTCCACCCAGCCTGTACTGCCTGTACATTTACTGTCTTCCCTTTGCCTCCACAGATACTCTTTTCTTTACTAACGATTATATATATATCTCTTTAAATACTCGTGCATATACACACACTAGAACATTTCTTTACAAGCTCCTTACTGTGCTCCTGAGGCTGCTCCTAAACTCTTTGGTTATGGTCCTTGTTTTCGGCGTACGGTGTTATTACTTCATCTGCTTTTCAGGGGGGGGGGAGGGGGGTTGGGTTTTTTCCACGGGCGAGACTTCAGAAGATGATGGGGTCTCTAGTGTCAGTCTAGTGTAGCTACTTACACGTTTGAGTTGACGTAGGCGGTACTTGCTGTAGCTTATGGACATGTGACGCCACCCAGAGCTGTGCGTGCTTCAGAGTACTTACTTTTCTCACCCTGCTTCCTTTGATGCTCCCTCTTTGTTCACTTTACTTGTCCTGGCTCACCTTTGTGACCTCGCATCCCTGCCCTCATGGTAAGGCATAGTTTTCACCCCGTGTTATTTGGGAAGCAGAACATGTGGGAACCAAGCCAACGTGCATGCATGGGTTCACCTGCAGACTTCTCTCTTTGCAACATGGCAGGGTCCAGACAAGCCATTTTTCATACTAAACAAAGGGAATCACACACACAAATGGTCCTCTTTTTTAACTAATGAGCAACTGGAAGTGGGAAGAATTCAGCTGTATGGGATTCACACCCCCAGGGGCCTTTGAAAGCACTCTTTTGAGAATCCCCATGAGCAAAACCTTTGGACAATAGCTCAGGAAGCTCTGTGAGCTGGCTGTGTTTGTCATGGTTTGTGTTCAATAAATGTCTGTGCAGCTCTGCTACCAATGGGCTCCGACTGTTCTTATCCTGGGTTATCCCACCATGTCCAGCCCCATCCTTCCCTCTGCATCCTTCCACACCTTTTTGGCTGCTTGGAGGGAAGGTGAGGGTTGTATACAAAACTTTATTATTACTATTATTAGCAGCAGCAGCATGACCATCATCATCACCATCATCATATTTTATTTTATTTTATTTTATTTAGAGAAGGTCCCCATGAACAATGCACTTTCTGAATGATACTAAGCTTTCTTTTTTAAAAAGGGAGGGTACTTGGCTTGCATAATGCTTTGGTTTTCCCTAAGATTAATTTAAAAGTTTACAGTATGACAACAAACATCTTTCACTGTCCCTTTGTCTGGACGGATCTGCCATGTCTGTGTCCCACACCCTTCCCCAGGACCCTCTATGCCCAGCCCTCCCTTCTGCTTCCAGGCTTTACTTCTGTCTCCTACCTCTCAATCAGGGAAACAACTATATTTTCCATCTATTAATTTCTGTATGGTACGTGTTTTTCCATATTGCAAATGAGGGACTCACGATACACCGTGGCCCCAAGCAGCAAAAGCAGACACACAATACATTTTTGCACTGTACCACATGGGAAATATATTGTTTTTCCAGGTGGCCTCATGTTGTTTCCCTCTCTTCCTCCCCTAGCGCTGTCACCGCTGGCAGCTCCCCTCCCTTCTCCTGCCAGGATGCTGGCACTTCTTCTGTCGCCAGCACTGGCTGCTCAGCACTCACACGGGGCTGTGGTGGGGACCCTGGGTCCACCGAATCAGTGGAGCCAGGGATAGGCAGGGATTATGGTCTCCAGTTTGGCAGCTGACAGAGATGATAGCATGGCTCAGAGAGGGCAAAGGGAGTGAGTTTGCTTGAGCAAGACAGCGCATGCCTGCTATCTGCGTGTATCAGGCAGCATCATCACCGCCCTTTAGAAGTCCATTCCTCCAGCCCAGGAACCCACTGCTGGCAAAGTTCCAGAAAGGTGGAGGTGGCTGCCATCCCCTGCCACTGAGCAGAAATTATTTGCTCAGCCTAGGTGTCATAAAACCCATGCATTCTCAGCTCTCTGGAGCATTTCAAGCCTCTGCATTTAAAGGTGCTCACAGCTCCTTTATAAGATGCTTTGCTGCCCCTTCCCAACCCCTTGCTCTGCCCTCCCTGACAGTTTGGATTCAGCTGTGCTTTTCAAGTGGTGCAACAGCCAAACGCGCTCAAGTGCATCCCCTTATTCCCCATCCAGGGGAGCACAGTTGCTTTGAACCGTGCTATAGGGGCTCAGGTGGAGGCAGTAACCTCCCCTGGCAGGAGCCCCTCCTTGTATTCATGCTGATGCTGGAGGAGGGAGGGAGCCCAGGCGCCAAATATTGCCTCCCCTCAAATTGCTGACTAGCCAGAGCAAGCACAAAGCCACCTGCCGAGGTGGTAAGTCAGCCACGGGCAACAGGCACTCCTCATCCTCTCTTGTTCCTCACTCTGGCCCAGCACAAGTATTTTTCCTGTTTAAAGAACAAAATATCTGTGTGTGAGACCCAGCATGAAAATAACCACCTGTCAGCCTGTCAAAGCCACCCTGGAGGCCCGGATGTTGAGCCCATGGCACGTGCCAGCCAGCAAAAACTCCACATCCCACTGCCACCACCCTCGAAGCAAAGCAATTGCAGCCAGTGGCCTGGGGTGATGCCCCCCTAGGAGGGGGATGGTGGTCAGAGGGAACCAGCCCACCCTGCTGTGGCTCGGCTCTCCCATGGGGCTGTAGGACAAGCCAGAGCATGAGCAGATCCTGCAGTTGATGGAGGCACATAGAAAACAACCAAGGTGCATGGCAGGAGCAGCCTACCTCTTCCTGTGCTGCTTTTTTGGCATGCCGAAGTGCTTTAAAGCTCTGGCACACAGGGTACAGTCAGAAATCGGCAGCAGCATCACGTTAACCAAGACGGAGAAATCCACCACAATACAACGCATTTGTGGGGTTCATACATCTCCCTGAGGAAGGCAGAGGATCTTAATAGTATGCTACTTGCAATGAACATGGAAACAGCTTTGCATGGGGACTTGCAGTTTCTGCGGATCGCAGCTGCCCTGAATTTCTTTGCTCTGTGCGTGCTGTGCTCCCCACCTCCACTGAGACGGTGCTGCCCAAAATAGCAAGTGCCAGATTGGGTCTGCCAGATGCAACGAAGCTCAGAGGCTACTAGAGAAGAAGAGCAGACTGCAGCAATGCCAGTGAACCTGCAGATAACACCCCCCTCTGGGTACCATCCCATCGCAGCCCGCTGCAATATGTCTGTCACCCAGCAAGACTGTGCCTGGCAGTAAAGCCACCACAGGAATTGATGGTGACGGAGGGGAGGTCAGATACGACCATTGCTCTGGCACGTATCCAAGCTGTCTGCCAAGCCACACTCTGCAGCAAGGACATGGGCTCACGGGATTGCTCTGGGGAATGATGCATGGGACCAAAGGGGTGCAAGGGACCATCCCAGCGGCAATGGCCACCTTACAGCAATGCTGTGTCCTTGCAGCCTCAGCTCAGCATGGAGCAGCAGGAGAGTCTCACAAATCTTCCAGCACCTAGATATAAAGCAACGCTGCTGAGGACGTGTTTTTTAAGGACTGTTGCTGAAGTGTACCATTCTGGAGGTCAGAGCACAGGCCTGGGTTTTGCCTTCTACCCGTGGCATTTCAGCTTGCTTTATCCAAATGACGTCTGCTTGTTTGATCGTTAAATCTTGAAGTATGTCCAAAGGACTTGAGCAGGCAAAGGAGCATTCATGTACTAAACCAATCGCAATTCTACTTTCTGCTCTGATACAGGATACTTTTATTTTTTTAGCTATCTGGAGACTACTTCTAATAGAAAAAGACACTTGAGCCATTCCAGCTGGGAAATTCCAGCCCTCCTGCAAACGAAACCAGGGGTTTCTCAACCTGGGCATGCAAAAAATGATAAATCTATGCTGGGCCCCTACAAAGCAAATGCTTATTCACCTCCCGTTGTTGAGGAATCCCCTGGCCTGCTGCCTCTCTCCCCTGTGCTTTTAGGTTTTAGAGGGAGTGGGAAGGAGTTGAGCCCTTTGCTGTAGTGATGGAGAGAGGGGAGTCTGTGGCAAGCATCGGGTGGGACCCTGCAGGAGAGGGCACAGTAAAGAATTCAGTCGCACAGGTGTGGATGAGGCATCCCTACTTCTAAGATTACCTTTGACTTTGTGGCTTCTCTTTTAGGTCACATTTCTCAGATTATTTTGTAAATTTAAAAAAAAAAAAGAAAAAGAAACAAACCTGCAGTGTTATGTGGGAATATGGCAGCTTATCCATTATCACCTGGGCTTGAGCAAGGCCTGGAGAAAGAGTTATTTAAACAATTGCAGCATCTCCTGTGAACATGTTGATGACAACAATGGTAACAACCAAATCACAAGGAATGTATCAAACTCAGCTTTGATATCTTTGGTATGACTTAAAAGGAGATTTGCTGTTTTCTTTAGAAGGAGCCTCAGTATTTTCCTTTTACTTGTGATATGTCTTGGGTTTGCATTTTAAATGAACTTAAAATGCTCCAGTAATGCATCCACAGCTGTGCCACTGGGGAAAATATATGCACATATATAATATTGGAGTGAATATTCAACACAAGGTGAAAGTCCCAGGTAATCAACAGAATAGCTTTAATGCATTCCTTTTCTCTCTCAAAGCAATGCATTTTATCCAGATAGACAGATTCAAAATTTCTGGAAGCAACCAACTCAATATTACTCAAACTCTTTGGGAATGCATTATTTTGTGGAAAATTGTTACTTTGGCAGGAAGGTATTGGTCCAATGCCTCCCCCTGCCCCTGGAGCATGGCGGCTTTCTATGAGAAAGGTGCTGGCTGAGGTCTGTGCTTGGCGCCTTGGGCTTCAGCTGAAAGTCTTCACTCCCCTCATATCCTTCCCAGGTCATGCTCCCAAAATTATTAAGTGTTTGGAGTATTGTTATGGGCATTTTTTTTCGTAGACTGTATTTGCAAATCCAGTACATAATGGGGGTGAAAGAAAATAGATTGTTTCCCCTAAGGGAAAGTGACTTTCATCAGGGAGACTTTTTAAATTTAATACTCTCTTTTAGTTGTAATTCAGGGTTTTTTATGTATTCACGCTAGTCACTTTTAATTATGCTAATTTCAAGCTTATGGTCCATTAGCAAGGGTAATTTCGCCCCTCCAGCGCTGACAGAGGTAGGGTTTCTGGGGGATTGCTCTGTGCCGTGGGAGGGATGTATCCTTAATTTCATTTTCTCCTTGGCCACAGGGGTGTAAGGAAGGTGCGGGCTTAGCGCAAACCCTTTCTGGCATGTTCCTCATGCCGTTTGCAGAAGATGAGAGCCTAGCAGCCCATCTCCCCTAACCCTGCCTGGCTGCAGACCCCAGCCCCAGGGAGGTTCCCCTGTCCTCGGCCCTGGGCCCCCCTCAGGCTGATCACTAGGTGTCCCCCTTGACCAGCTTTTTGCATGCAGCCGGCTCCAGCTAGGGCGTGGGCAGCATTTGGATGTCGGGTGCTCCCAGCCTCTGGCCACCTTGCAGAAGATACGATACGCTGCAGGACAGGAGAAGCGAGTGGGTATTTGTGTCCCGCTCACCAGTGACCGGCGGTGACATCCACCTAGCAGGCAGCTGGGACTGTGTTCCACTGCAGAAAGGGTGCCATCAATGCTGGGACCTTCATGGAGACCCTCTAGACCATCTGGGCATGCACTCATGGCTAGCAGCTCCCTTGGCCATGGATACCCCCATGCTCTCTGGTTATACCAGTTGCACCAAGGAACAAGGTTGGCTGCATAAGCCCCCACCTTATGCCGGCCCAAATCCATTCAGTCTCGCTGGTCTGGTGTTTCACAACAGAAGGACAGGGTCTCACTGGAGAGGTCCCCAGGGTCCCCAGTCCTCTGTCCCCAGGGAGGGTTCCATGTGCAGGCAGGGAGTGCCGTGCCTCCGCTCGTGGCAGGAGCGTCCACAGCTGATGTGAGCACGGAGCTTAGGGCAGAATGACTTGCAGAAAGGTCACGGTTTTGATGCAATTCCCCTGCTCCCGTGTTGGATCATGGGGAGCTGGGACTCCACTGAGAGGGTTATTTTTGCTTTCCCTTCAAAAAAAATGCAGCTGTGGATTTTAATCCACTGTGCTATGCATTGAGCTCCAGGCCTCCATCCAAAGGGTAACGTGGCAGTGACTTTTAGGAAGTACTGAATGTACCAGATGAGCAACTCCTCTGACACCAGATGTGTAGCCCCCCTACCAAACTGCTTCAGCACTGTTGTCCTACAGAGTCACAAGAGATCACTTAGAAAGCATTCTGCAGACTAAATCTAGCCAAGTGCAAAACCAGACTGTCTCTGGATTCCCACATCCATGTTTAGGCAGTTTAACTGCAGAGATGTCTCTTCCCAGAAATCATGCTTGCGCCGGCTCTGCACATGGGGAACAAAACCAGCTAGATGAGCGATATAAAAACAGAGCAGCAGAAGGAGGCTTCGTTTCTGAGCCCCATGCTGAACCATGGCCTGTTGCTGATTTAAAACACACGTGCTGTTTCTAGAAGGAACTGCTTTGATCCCAAAAGGGAAAGCTGGGATGTGCATGAGGACTCGAGTATTTGAAGCATTCGTGGAGTGCTGTGTTCTGGTTCCCTGCAGGCAGCATCTTAGTGGCATTATTTATTCCTGGAGGAAAGCCTGTCTTAAAAGCATTTGCATCTGGACCAAAAAGGGGATGAATGATGCTTGGCTCTGGAGCCTCTCCAGGTTTTGATACTTCAGATGAGACTCTGGGGCGCAAGATGCTTCAGGGAAAGGCGGGCACAGCAATGTGGTGGTGGGGGGGGGCCACCAGCCAGCTGGCAGTATGACCAAGCACGAAAAGCTCAGGGACAGTGGGCTGGAGGGATGTGACAGTGTTACTCCAGAATTCATGGTTGCATGCATGGCATAGGGCTGAACCACAATGGAAATCCAACAGGATTTTCCAGTGCAAAGGAGGGCAAGACACCTTTATGACGTGCTCACCCAAAAGCTCTTATCTAGTGGTGTGTGTGGTTTTTTGCTGGGGTCCTTCAGGGAAGAGCTCCCACCCAGGCATTGCAATGATGTAACTGGAGGCTACTGCTGCCGCTGGTGCTGCGGTGTCCCCAAGAGACGTTGCTGTGTGCTACTCAGCACACAGCCATGCTCCCAAACTTCTTACTGGAGCGCTGCAGAGGAACAGTGTGCTGCTTCTCACTGCCTGTAAAAAGACAGTTAAAGATGCAAACCTGACACCCCAGAGAAACTGCCATCTCTGTGTTTAAAACAAATTTTCAGTTGCATACTAATATTTCTTTTCTTGCCTCAGGTAGATTTCCCCTTCAAATATTTCAGACTGAAATGCAATGATTTCAAGATGTACAGGATGATGTAGCACATCCTTAAATGCGGCAATGCTCAGAGGGGTTTTTTGAACTGAAAAAAGTATTTGCTCATGTGCATACCTGGAATGCAAGATTCAGCCTGTGATGCTTGTCCCTGCTGTGCTTGGGGCATCCTGGAGCTGCATGACCCTAGCTCATTGTTGGCCAGAACATGGGCAGGGTGTGCTTTTTTTCCCCTAGTGCAACACCAAGCACAAAACCTACTCACAGGCTTTCTGCTGTTCACAGGCAGAGGTGGGGCAGGGGTGTGCACCCTTCCCCAGTGCTCCTCTCCTGGTTGCTGGCTCCTGGCCATCTCCCCAGCTCCTTGACACACTCCTCGCCCTTGCCCATCACCCACAAACTTTGCTGCCTGGGCTGATGGGGGCGAGAAGCACCATCTCTCCTCAGTCACCATCCTTGCAGCCACGTTTGCGGGACAGAGAGAGGCAGGGAGAGAGGCAGGCAGGTTGGCAGGGGTGATGATTAGCCCAGGGACAGCCCACAGCACACATCATGGGGTTGAGGCATTTTCCCTGCACAAGGCCTGTGGCCTCGATACATTCGGATTGCTCCTCTGGGGCTCCCAAAAAGCCGCTCTCAGCACCTAGTAAGAGCCCATAAGGCAAACCCGCAGCATGCCAGCTGACCACCTGAGCTCGCCTGGCAGCCCAGGGTGCTTACGTAGGCTGTTCAGGTGCGAGCTCCAGTGGCAACGGGGCATTTGTGTTGGTGTAGCAGGCCTCAGCCTGGGCACAGCTCTTCCAGGCTTGGCCCTCGGGGTGCGGGTTATTTCAGTGTCACGCTGGAAAGTTGCTCAGGGTATTGTGCAGGGCCACATGTCCACATAGCCCAAGGCATGACTGGGGCTGGGAGGGGGAGGCACTGGTGTTGGAGCCTTGGCTGAGCCCTGACCATCTCCCTTGATTGATCCCCTAGCTCTCCAGACCCTGACCCCCATGGGAGGAACACCTTCACCGCTTGACCGGAGCACCGCAGCAGACATGGTGCCAGTGGCTGACACTTGAGTTCCCCCCGAAGATGTTGCCAGCTTCCCATGAGCTTCTCCCTCTCCTCCGTGGCACCCTTTGGGCCAGCTGACTGAAGCCCCCTGCCCATGGCTGCACAGACCCTGCTCCCTCGGCTGGGGTATGGGGCGGCGACGGGAGAGGGGGGCTTGAGCCGCAGCTTGCAGGGGCACAGCAGCTTGCAGCCCGTGTACAGCAGTACCTGCTTCTGCAAGCAAGTATTTCCCCATTGCCCCTCTCTGCGCTTCTTTATCACCCCTCACTCCCTTGCTGCTTTGCAATGTATTTCATGGCTTATTTGTGTAATTGCAATAAAGCTTTTGTTGCTTGAGGTTCCCTCCATGGTTAGTGGGAGGAGGCTGGGGTGAGAGCAAAAGGGGGGCCCCAGGGCGTGCACATGCTGCTCAGCCCACACAACCGTGGCTTGGGCAGCGGGGCACCCACAGGGAGGGTGGTGGGATGCTGTGGGGCAGCCCAGCAGCGCAGAAGCCTCTGTCACCATGGAGGGGTTAACGGGGAAACTCAGCCCACGCAGCCCATGAAGCAACCACAACCAGCTGGAAAAAGGGCCTCAGAGCCCTGGCTCTGCTCTGCATCAGGAAATGATCCTGCATGGGAGGGGGTGGCCAGGACGGGAGGAGGAGCGGGGCAGGGGGAGCACTGCAAAGAAAATCTGGTGACGGCCGGGATTCATTATCCATCGGGAGACATGTTTACAGCAAGTATGAGTCACTGCTGGGCCCCTGGATGGGAGCAGCCTACAGCGGGGGCTGCCAGCAATTAGATTGGGGCACGGGCTGCCCATCCAGCCCCACACAACGGCAGCTCTCAAGCTAGCACCCCCAGGGTGCCACGCGCCAGCCCTGGACCTTGGAGCAGACCCAGAGCTATTTCGGGCCACGTCAGGGAACGTGTTTTCTCTGGGATGCTTCATTTCTCACTTGAGAAGTGATGCCAGAGCACTGCCCCTCCCTGCCACGCAACCAGACCTGGCAGTGCCCCTCCATGCCCACTCATGCCCACACCCTTGGGTAAAGTTGGCCCTGAGCAGGGTGTACGGCCCTGTGATGACCAGGAACAGAGCTGTCAGCTAACACCTAGCACTCCAATGCAACGGGGGGGGGCGGTCTCTGGTCCGGCCCCAGGGCTGAAACATAGCAAGGCAGCCAGCAGAAGATAGCACTGATTGCCCGTACCTCTGCCCTCTGGGGAAACAGAGGCAAAAATGCCCTTTTCAACCTTTTTCTCCATTTAGAGTTTTATTTTCCACACTGCACATCACCCCTGCTCTGGCCTGGCAGTGTGAAGGGGCTGCAAGCAGGCAGCCCCTCTGGCTTTCGGCGGCTGGCTGAGCTCAGGTGTTTCTGCTGGAGGCTGCTTTCCACCCCTGCTCCCCAGAAAGCACTAGCCCCAAATCTGTATGGGTGCTGATGTTTGACCCAAATGCCTCTAAGTGGGAGGTCATCCTTCCCCACAAGCTACAGGGCCATCCACGAGCACATTGCATGGTCATACACCCTCACATGGCGATTGGAGACACTGTCAAAGAGACAGCCAGGGCTGGGAACAGCCCCAGGGAAGGAGCTGAGGGAGCTGTGAGCACAAACACCTGGGGCTCATCCCTAAATACTGGGCTTGAATCTCTGCCCAGGCTGGAGAGGTGGGATGTGGAGGGATGTTAACCACTCATGTCCTTCACCTGCATGCACTGGCTTTTCCCCTGCAGGATGCATCAGCTGAAACACAAAGCACCTGTGCCCCGTGGAGGTATTAAGGGATGCAGATGCTCTGCACCCCACCTCATTGCCTCTGGCCTGCTGCTGCAGGGCAGTTGGCTGTAGAGCTCAGCGGCTTCCTCCTGAGGGGGTGACTGTTTGGATGTTTGAAACAGCATGTTTACCTTTGGCTGTTCCTTCAAAAAAATAAAGCAGTGAAGGAGATATGCTTATCTTTATGACCTGCTGGGATTTCCCTTGCTGCAGCTTGCGCTGGGGCCCTCTGGTCTGTCATCTCCTCTGTAACTCTTGCTGCTGCTCCAGCATGGAGCCGCTCAGCCTCTCCTTGTGTGCCCCGTGCTCCAGCTCCCTTGCCTGTTTGGTGGCCTGGTATCTTTTAAACTGTGATTGCTGCTGTCCCTTTGCAGAGGGGTTGTGCTGGGGACCTCTGTGGCGGGATGCCTCTCCACAAGACCGAGGGCTGTCCCCCAGTTGCAGAGTGCTGCTGCTCCTCCTCAGTGGTGACCCTGAGGGAAAGCTGTCCTCCCTGCTTCTCCTCCAGCTCAGCATTGTTGCTGCAGCTTCAGCCATGGCTAAGCAGAGCATAGGGGAAATAAATAGGCTTGAGGACAACAAAATGGATGGATGGTTTACATTTGCTCTTTGTTGTCCGAAAAAGATTGGAGGAGGATGTTTGGCACTGCTCAGAGTGGGCTGGGAAGATGTCCTTGCCAGGAAGGGTAGCTGACTTGTTTTACACTTCTAGGAAAAGGCTGCGGGCTAGATCTGGCTCTGGTACAAAGAGAGCTCAGCTGCAAGCCTTGCTACATCCTAGGCCTGCTCTTGAAGCGCACAGCCACCCCAGAAGCTGTGATTGCTGCTGGAGTGACAAAAATAGTGAGTATGAATAGTGCATACTGAAAAAACTGCGAGCAGAAATGGTCTGGGCATGGGCTAGCAGGGACCTCGGGGAGTCTGCCAGACATGTGCAAGCTCCTGGGTAGGGGTGGATCATCCCCCCGAAAAGCATGGAAAGGGGTTCGGCTGGCTCCGCACTGCACTGTGCCATGAAGCCAGATGAGGTACATTATCTAGAGGGTATCCAACAAAAAAGATAGACCTCTGTGCTTCCTAGGGCTTTGGGGCTTGCTGCCAACACTGAGGGAAAATGAAAGCATGTTTAGGGGAGTTGAGGGCACTCAAGCGCAGGCAGAAATGAAATGAAAAGCAATTAAGGGCCTTTTGGCTCTGTGGGAGAAGAGATGAATTGTGGTGTGGCACCACTGCAGCTTGAAAGACAAGCTGGTGGAAAACAGGTGAGGGATGAAGGCAGGAGCACGGCACCGCATGGGCATCAGGGGTTTTGCTGGGTCATTTCAGCAGGGGCTGGGGAGCGATGCCAACCTGGTGCCAGTCCTTCCACCCAGGGCTTGCTGGGACCAGTCCTGAGTGCTGTTGTGCACCAATGAGCTGCTAAGTGTCCATGCATCCGTGGTGCAGTAATCCATTGCAGGGGGAAAACAGGTTTTCTCACTGTGTAGCTTGTCTCTTTGCAGTTTGGTGATGCAGGCTGGCTCAGCTTCTGCAAACCACAGCCAGCACAGGAGCCCTGTGCCACCCCATGGTGTGGGGCTGGATGGGAGTCAGTGTTTCCAGTCCCATCAGCTGGAGCCAGAGCTGCGTCTGGCGGCTGCTTGGCTGTTCCTCGAGGACCTGGTGCCTCCCTTCCCCGGGAAGATGTGCCCTGCCTAGCCCGGGGGAGCACACTCTGCTCCCTGGGAATTGCCCAAGCAACATGTTTTATTGCAGAGAAATGGAAAATATTTTCTGCCCAACTGCCAGAGGGCTTAGTGTGTGTTTTTTCCACCCAGTTTTCATGCTGTGCCTGATGGACGTGCTCCATGAGAGGCTGTGTGGCAGAGGTGGGTGCTCTGTCCCCTGCCCTGGCAACAAGGATCCCCAGGAATGGGGGTGGCATGTCCTGGGGTGCTGCTGAGACCACATGGGCTGGGTGGGGCAAGCACATTTGCCTGACAAGGGGATGGCCAGGAGCTAGTGAGCAATGAAGCTCAAGCATCCACACCTCATATTGTTCCTTCTCTAGCTTTGTCAAAAAACCAGACACACACCACAACCCCTCCACCCCAACCCCCTGCCTGGCTTTGCTTTCTCCAAGAACAGGAGGACACTGTAGGTATTGCTGAGTTTTCAGCTGTTTCATTTTTCTGAGTGAAAAGTGTATGTTTTCTCTACAGAAAAGGGGGAAAAAAAAAAAAAAAAAAGAGAGCCTTGAAGGTGAGCTTTGCTTTATTCACCTTTAAGCCTCCATGGTGAGGCTCTCGTTGCCAGGAGAGCACATGGATGCGCTTCCTAGTATCCCTAACATGTGACATCCTGGTGTCCTGTGGCACCCCCAAGAAGAAAGCACCCCTGTGGGAGCTGGGAGGGGCCAGAAAAAGGAGCCTGAAAGTTTTTTATCTCCTCTCTTCCAGCTCCCACGCCGCATCCGCAACCTCTCCTCTTGCTCAACTCGTTTGTCTTTCCTAAGAAGCCAAGCCAAGCCTTCCCACAGAACCAGACAGCTATTAGAGAAATATTATTACCAGATGGTTTGTTTTTTCCATAGGACCAGAGGCCAATGTGAGGTAACAGGGAAAATATTAACTCACCCCACACCAGCCTGGGTGTGGGATCGTGGCTTTGCTCATGGAGCCTGTGCTGTGTCCTGGCTGTGCCAGCACGCAAGGGGTCTGCAGACTGTGTGGGGCAAGTGTGGGGGGTGGGACACACTGGTACCCCATGCATGCAGAACTGACCCTTGGATCCACAGTGGCCCCATGGAATGGCTTGAGAAGGCTTTGATGGGGAAGGGAAGAGCATGTCCCTAAACAGTGCTGGAAGGGAGAGAAAGGTCCCCCCCCAGGCCAGCTCAAACTGGTGTGACCAAAGCCCAGCAGGCAAACTGCACTACAGGGAAGTTCACACTGGGTCAGAAGAGCCAGTGATTCAAGCGGAGGACAGGCGCCACATCCTGGCTGTCCTGCCTCTTGCAGGGTAAATACAAGCACCAGGCAAAGTAAAGGTGCCACGATGCCTCTTTGAGTAGAGATGTCAAGGGATTTGGAAGATGCTGCATGGCATGGGTTGGCTCTTCCACTGTGTCTTTTTGCAGGCGGGTGGATGAGTGTGAGACCCTTCTCTGGTGCTGCTGAGCCTGCTCTATGGCCATGGTAGGATGCTTGCAATGCACCACCCACCTGTGCTGGGAGAGGTGATGCTTTCCTACTTGGAGGTGTTTTCCTCGCTGCCTCCTTCTGCAGAGATCTGCTGTGGGAAGCTAAATTATCATGTGCAGAAACACCATAAGTCACACTTTCCAGCAGGGTTTGTGGTTGGCACAGCGCTCAGCTTGGACCATGGCTGCTCCTGTTTTGCAGGTCTGAGCAAGGAGATGGGGTGGCCAGTGGGGATGTGGCTGAGCCATGGGCAAGCTGGGTCATCTGCCTCGGGGGCTGGGATCCTACGGCCAGCCTGGGCAGGTGCAGTCTGTGTTAACCAGAACACATGGAAACCTCTCCTAGCAAATGCCTTCACCATCCCAAACACTTAGCAAGTCTTGGACACTCATGTCCCCAGGAGCAGGGGGAAGGTGATGCAGTCAGCTGGCAGGATGCTGGTGTGCTTCATGTGGTTGCAACCAGGGAAATTACAGTGCTCGTTACTTGTGGCATCTCCCAGGACTGCGTGAGAAGACAAAGTAGCCCCAAGCGCAGAAGAGGAACGTGGAAACCTGGCACTCCATCCTTCCCTGCTTTCCAAAGCACCCTTTGGTTATGAGTGTGCTGGTGGATTCAATCCTCATTTTCCCAGGGGTGTTCATTTCAGCTCATTCCCGTATTTCCTATGGAAGGAACATTTTCCATTTCTAAGTGGACTTGTGTAAAGGGAATGAAAGGTTGCATGAAAGAGTTAATAGCAGAAAAGTGGATCACACTCATTCTTTTCTCAGTCTCTGGGAGGAGAAAAACCAAAAAATCTGTCCCATGTGCACTTCTTTTTTCTTCTGCACCCCAGTTTGATCTGGAAAGTTTATTAAAAAAGTTTATCTAAAAGTTTATTGCTTGCTGTGCAATGCAGTGCTGTGGGCTGGGACTTAGGATGGGGAACAGGCATCCCCTGGGGCGTGCAGGTACCCTGGCGGGGCTTCCCTTGTCCATCCACATGGCTCTCTGCAGGGATGCTGGCTCCACACAGGTAGTTGGAAGGGGTCCCCTACCTGGTGTGGCAGAGCCATAGGGCTTAGCCTCCCTGACCCCATTTGAAGAAGGGAAAGGGACCATCCTTCACAGGCATGTGTCCTTAGATTTTGAGATATGATGGGATGCTGCTAGGCCCAATGATTGAAATACCTCTGGGGTCAGCCTGCAAACTGCTGCTGAGCTATCAGCTGGCTTTCTGCAAAATTAGTCCATACTTTTCCAAGGAAATGGCTGTTCAGTGCCCTGGGGATGCTGTTGGCTGCTGGCCCTGGTTTAGCACCACAGGCATGGAAAAGGCAATACTTTAAAATGCTTTTGAAACTGGACGTGGATCCAAGCCCGTGGTCCGTTCAGACCACGGATGAGAGGATGCATCTGGGACATCACACCTGATAACAGCCCCTGGGGCTGGTGGCTGGGTTCTGAGCAGGAGTAGGGTCCCTGGAGGGGTGAGGGGAGCCCTGCCTTGCCAGCTCCCCATGTGAGGGTGCACGGGGTCTGACAAGGCTGCAGCTGCACGAAGCCATATACGGTCAGCAGGCGCCTTGCACAAGCCATACCGTTATCATTAAGTCTTTGCTGGCGTAGCCAACTGGCGTCCAGCTTGCAAGGCTCTGCAGAGTGTCTGAGCTGTTCCTGAAAAGGATGTGCTTTTCCTTTCCTGTAAGGGTGGGATGGGGGGGGGCATGGATATCAGCTCTTCTGCTGCTTGGGGTAACCGCCTGGGAGGGAAGGGACAAAGCAAAGAGGAAATGTCTCTGGTGTGCAGATTCACAGGATGCCTCTGCTGACCTGATGCATGAAGACAGGTCCCTTCCCAGCTCTCCCCTTCCTGGGAACCTCTGGCTGGTTTTCAAAATCCCAGGTAAGCCCCCTCATGAGAGCCCTGAGGAGGCATACTGGAGAGCCAAATCAGGTCTGACACCCTCCACCCACCCATATTATCCCCCCCACCCCCCATGAATTGTCGTGCAGCGGGATTTGTCCCTGGACATGCTTACTTTCTTGGAGAGCATCTTCAGCAGCTTTGAGATGCCTTGAAAATTTGCCTTTTGGTGTCCTCATCTTCTGATGCCACCAGCACAGCTCTGCAACGCCCATTCATCTCTGTGCCTGGGTGGTTTTTTACACCAGCCAGGTTCATGCTGGTCCGAAATTTTTTTAGAGGTGTGTGTGTAGAAATTACTTTCTTCAGCACAAAAAACACCTGGCTCTTTTGGGACTGGGGTGTCTCTTTCTGCCCCCAACACAGACAGAGTTTTGTTTCATATTTTGGTGTCGCCCCCCAACACTGCCCAGCCTCTCTCCAAGAAGGAGCCCTGCTGGTCTGGCTGCCCCTCAGCTAAAGCATATGGTACCCTGAGGCTTTCCAAAGTTCTGGAGGAGCTGCAGGGGGGAGGGGGTGCAGGGATGCCCAGCAGCAGTCCTGCCCCTCCTTGAGACCACCAGTTTCTCCTCTTTCCTTTATTTTAACATCACCTTCCACAGATGCATCTAAATTCGTATCAGTGTGAAAAACACTGCCTGTTGTGCATTTACAAGATTTCAGTTCAGCACAGTCTGTGGTTTTTTGGCCACTGACTTTAGATGTTGTTTATCCAAAGAGTCATTATTTGATGGATCTGCATCAACAGTGTGGACAGGCTCCTTCACTGATGTAATTTGTAATCAGTGGAGCTACACCTTTTTTTTTTTTAAGTCATCTCAAATTGAGACAACTTCCTACAGCCAAGCCTACAATGCTTTCTTCTGATCATTCACACAAAGATGCTGTCAGAGTAGTTGTGCATGAAAGGCAGAGTGATGGAGGTGGCAAACGGCCCTGCATGGCCCCACAGAGCAGCGCAGCATGTCTCCTGCTCCCTTCGTGGAACCAACCTGTGTGTGAAGCATTTGTACTGGCTGGGTTCATGCTGTTGACTCTTTGCCCCTTGGAGCTGGCCTGGTCCTATGCACTTCCACAGGATACTCTGTCTGGCCCACATTGAGCCTCTCTCTGTGTTTCACTTCAGCATTCAAAGGCAAGGTGCCTCCTTGGCCTGGACAACCCATCAATTTGCTATTTAACGACAGCCTTTAGGCCCCTCCTGTACTTGTGGGAGCAGATTACAGCTGCAGCTGTAGCAGGATCAGCCTTTACGCGTTTCACCTCTCTCCCTGATAGCAATTAATGCTCCCACTGTGATGAGGGGTTTGGCAATACCCACTTCTGGGACTGAGTTCAGCAGCATGGGACTCGTCTCCACTGATAGCCATGGAGAGCAGATGGTCTACAACACCTTAGGGGGACCTTGTTGTCGGGATCCAGCTCCACACTGCTGAGGTCCTCAGGCTCTCCTGCCATCCTACAGGATGGGAAGGTGCTCACTGCCAGGCACCCCTAAGGGCTTGGTCTCCTGGGCTTGACAGCTTTGATCCCATCCCTGCTTCCTGCCCTGAGTGTGGCCCAGGGGGGCATTCCCAGTCTGCGGGGGTGCCTGTGGGGTTTTTCTCAGCTTGTCCCTCAGGTTCTTGACTGGGTCGAGTAGAAAGCCCTGAAAGTCAAGGAAGAAGGTCTTCTCCAAAAATGTGATGCCTCTGTGGTGCCCCCATCCCAGGTGCCTGTGGGACAGCTCCAGCTCTGCCTTGTGATGGGGGCTTCCTTGGTTAGCAGGACAACACAGGCAAGCTCTCATGCAGGTGAGGATGCGATGGGAATGGCTGGCCCCCTGTCTCCGCTTTCTTGGCCCAGGAGCCAGGAGGGAGCAGTTTAGGTGGCACCCCGAGCACCTCACGCCACAGAGCAGGCTGACCCCCGAGGGGGATGCTGATGCTGGGCACTTACTAAGCCAGGGCTCCCTGCATGAGGCTTGCGGAGATCCCAAGTACCAGTGGTCAGGGTGCCATCACAGGTACAGAAAAAGGGTTAGGAGAAATGCCTCATTCTTTTCTGACTCACAGCTGACAGCCCCTGATCCCTCCCTCCGTCCTCAGGCTAGAGAAGTCTCCTCCTCACCCCTACCCTCCTGCCTGCTCTTCCTCCCACGGAAACCAAGGGGAAAGCGGCAAAAAATATCTTCAGTGACTCCTGCCTCTGGACCACGGCCTGTCTCGGCTGCTGGGTTCTCCTTCCCTGCTTTTTATCTTCAATCCAGCTTGATGGTGATCTGAACCAAGCAAAATGAGGTTGCGAGGCTTTCTGCTCACTTTGCTGCTCCTGGCCGTCTTCCTTGGGGGGGCCTCGTGGGCTCAGCGCCCAGAAATCACCACCCGGGTCGCAAATGCAGAAGGTAAGCCTGGGCTGCTTCCCAGGGTGTTTTTCCTCCGCAGGGTCAGCAGAGAAGCTGCTGTTTCCCTCCTGCGTAGATGCCTCTGCTGTCTCGACTGCCATAGCTTTTTTGGGACGTCTGGGGGAAGAGTTGTGCTTGCTGAGGAAAGTGATTTAGGATTAGAGAGGATCTGCAAGACGTACCCACTTTTAATGCTTTTTTTGGCTCTTTCTCCTTGGCTCTGTCTTGTCAGGTATTACTATTAGCAATGGGATGCAGTGTGAGGGGGGGATAACAGCTGGTACCCGTTTAGGTTTCTGAAAGATTCTGGTTTGTCACTGGCTGTTAAGGTGCCTTTGCTCTCCTGTGCAATATTTGTGCTAGACTGTGTCAGAGAATCATTAATTTTTCATTGTGTTAATTACTATCATGTATTTGTTTTATTTTTGAGTGGTTGCTGCAGCCCCATGTTATTTTTTACTGTTATATAAAATAGTATTTGTCTTGCGAACATAGTCTTTTAATGTAAATGGAAAAAAACACATAGGAATCTGTTAAATGCCACTACCTGATATTTTCTGAATATGTGCTCAATACAGCTTACCCTTGATGCCAAAACAGAAACAAGCAACCTCACCCGTGCATGTGTGCTTGTGTGTTTCGTGTGGGGTGAAGACGTGAAAGTGGTCCCCCTTAGTGCAGATCCTGGAAGCCTGCTAGGAGGGGAACTGGGCTGCAGACGTGTCTGCGGGTGGCGCAGAGAGCCCAGGCTGGGGAAGCCATGCAATCGGGCTGCCTGCCAACTCCTGCCTCTCCGCTTCTTCCCAGACTGCCCCGTGGACCTCTTCTTTGTCTTGGACACCTCAGAGAGCGTTGCCCTGAGGGTGAAGCCCTTTGGGGATCTGGTTGCCCAAGTGAAAGATTTCACCAACCGGTTCATTGATAAGCTGACAAACAGGTACATCTCCCGGCGTTTTGTCCAGGTGGCTTTAGGGATGGGTCCTGGTACCGGGTGGGATGCTGAGACCGCCCTGTGCGCCTGTCCGCAGAGGGAGAGGAAGAAAGCAGGGATGCTGGGGGTGGGAGCGTCTCCTCCATCTCCTGGTCCACACCCTCTTTCTGCTCCGTCTGTGCTGAGGGCAGCAGTGTGCCTTTAGCAGGGCTGCCTGTGCCCACCCTTGGGAAAGCAAGGACTTCCTGGAGCACCAGACATGGCAGCCCAGCCCCACCACCTCCAGCTGGCCCAGTGGTTATTCTCCCCAAAGGGATGCTGATCCCCATGCCACTGGCTGCTCAGGCCCAGAACAACCCGGGTGCTTGTGTGGAAGCAGGGCACCTCTGATGTTAAATCCAGCACTCATGAGCATCTCGCAGAGCAAACCCTCCCTTGCAAACTGGCATACCCCAGGACACCCTGCAGTATTGAACCCAGCTTTGGGTTACCCTTATCCAATCCACTGCTCAGCAGTTTATCTGCCTGTTCCTCACCCACCCTTGCAGTCACCAATCCAGGTCTCACCCTGGCTTTCCCAGGGTCAGGTCACCCAGGGATGCCCAGGAGCACCAAAGCTTCCAGAACCCAGAGGGGAATGATGCTGGGAAGTGCTTCAGGCAAAGGCCATGACTTGCCTGCTGGCAGGAGATCCAGGGATGCACAGGAGCACCACAAGTCCTGGAGGCATGTGGGTCTTGCTGAGTCCCTTGGGGCAGCAGGAGATGTGTGTTGGTGCCCAGAGGGGCACTGTGGGGATGTCCCAGTACTACACGAGCTGGTCCCCATCTCAAGACAAGTGGGAGGGGATTACCAGCTCATCTGCCCATTGCCCAGTCAGGACAGCTACCTTACAAGGCATTGAGCGACCAGAAGCCTCATGCTTGGGAACAACCTGCCAGGTCTCCATCAGTGCAACATGACTCTCTCCTAAGCAAGGCTATGGGCTTTGTCCAGAGCCCCTACTGCATGCAGACAGATGGCTGGACCTCCCAAGCCCACTTCAAACAACCCTGTGCCCACACTGCTCCTCTCTACCTGCTCTGGCTCTGCAAGCCACCACTGTGCACCCCGTGCTGACAGGCACCTGCAGTGTGCACAGCATGGTCAGCACAGGTGATGGTGAGTCACGCAACTGGCAGCAGTAGGATGGAGGGGACAGCAGTGAGCAATGTTCAGGTGGCTTTGGGAAATGTCCTGCTGGGCAGAGAGAAGGTGAGCTTGGGGAAATGAGGAAGCTGTGTAACACCATCCCTTTGGGACTGGCCCCTGCATCCTGAAAAGCCCCTTCCTGGGGCACTGGACAAAGCAAAGGTAGTTGTGATGCCTCTCTCCCAGGGAGTCACAGGTGAGGGCTATGTCAGCACACAGGACAGGGCTTCAATACACACTTACCCTTCTCTGAGTCAGAACATCCTTCAGAGGGAGATATCCCTCTGTTTTTAATGCATCTGGCAGTGGAAAACTGACTGCAGTCCTTTGTAGGGTGCTTTGGTGGCTACCTGCCTCACACACACGCATACACATCTGACTGTCTGGCTCAGCATCTCCTGCTCAGCTCCAACTACTGCAGCCTGGTACCTCTTCAAAAAGCCTCTCTGACAAACTGTCTGACCCTTATGGATACCCACCAGCTGCACTCCTTTGCCATTCCCCCTGTTGGACAAACTGCCCTGCTCCCATGTCTGGGCTTTGTGTGTGAAGCATGTCCCAGCCCTGCAAGAAAACAGGAAACCCTTTGCAAAGCCCCACAGTGTTTGGCAGAGGATTTGCATTTTGCGTGGTGGCCACTACAAGTGAAGCAAAGGCGGGAGCTGTGCTGAAGGTACATGTCCTGGTGTGTCCATGCAGGTACTACCGCTGCGACCGCAACCTGGTGTGGAACGCTGGAGCGCTGCACTACAGCGATGAAGTTGTGCTCATCAAGAGCCTCACCTCAATGCCTATGGGCCGGAACGAGCTGAAGAACCAAGTCTCAGCTGTGAATTACATCGGGAAGGGCACCTACACAGACTGCGCCATAAAGCGGGGCATTGAGGAGCTGCTCATCGGGTAAGGCAATGGGGCTGGGGCAGGTGGAGTGGGTGATGCTGGTGGTATGGCTGTGGTGGATGGAGACTGGAATCTTCCGGGTTAGAGCGTCCCTGTGCATTGTGCAGAGCTGTCCCCAGGGTGGGAGAGGAGGTCACATAGGCACAAAATAGGCACAGGGGTGGCAGGTTGCTAGTGCTCTGGCTTTCCTGCAATGAGGCATGCCCTGACCATAAGCTGGGGCGCTGCCTGGGGTGGGTATCCAGAAGCGCTCAAGCTACCCCTCTCCAGCTAAATCTATTAAATCCTTGCAATGTTAAATCCTGTGCTTAAACCCTTGCAGTGGCTCCCATCACAAGGAGAATAAATACCTAATCGTGGTGACTGATGGACATCCCTTGGAAGGGTACAAGGAGCCCTGCGGAGGCCTGGATGATGCTGCCAATGAAGCCAAACATTTAGGGATCAAAGTGTTCTCTGTCGCCATCTCCCCCAATCACCTGGTAGGGACCACATGATGGGGATGCTCCCTGTAGGTGTCCCACGTGGGCCAACAGGATCCCCAGCACAGTGAAGGAGGCTCTGACGGGCACTCAGATCCAACCCCCCGTTGGGAGGATGGGGGTTCCCAGGGTGGCTTCTGGGAACTAGTCCTGCACAGGTGCCTGCAGGTCTCACTCTGCCCTCCTCACCCTGCAACTGTAGGACCAGCGGCTCAACATCATTGCCACAGACCATGCCTACCGCCGCAACTTCACTGCCACCAGCCTGAAGCCAACCCGGGAGCTTGATGTGGAGGATACCATCAACACCATCATCGACATGATTGTGAGTGCCACCTGCCCCCTCCCCAGCCTGCCTCCTCCCCAGGCTCACCCATCCCTCTCTAACCCTCTCTCTTTTCTTTCTTGTCCTGCAGAAAGTTAACACAGAGCAATCGGTGAGTGTCCCCCCGGAGCCCTGCTCCCCCCTGATCCTGTGCCTGAGCCCATCCTCTGCAGGTGACCCACAGCCAAGTGGGGACTCAGTGGCACAGCCCTGTCCTGCAGGGAGCCCCTGCCTGGCTCCTGGCAGCCTGGGGAGCTCCCCTCGAGCAGGGTGCAGCCTGGCCCTGGTGCTGCCTGCTGCCTCTAACGCTGTTTTCTCCTCTCTGGGCAGTGCTGCTCCTTTGAGTGCCAGGTGAGTTGGGCTTTTGAGACCCCCTGCGTGCTTCCCTCATAACCCCAGTCTCAGGCTGTGCCTCGGTGGCTGGTCTAACCCATACATCTCTCCCACAGCCTCCCCGAGGGCCCCTTGGACCTCCTGGTGACCCAGGCAATGAGGTGAGGGACCGGCTGTGGCCATGCTGCCACATGGTGGGATGGGCTCACTGGGGATGTTCAGAGACCGGTGGGGCACAGGTGCTCAGCACTCCACCACTGCCCCATAGAGAGGTGGACAAGGACCCACATCTTGCTCCCATGCAGCTGGCATCATCTGTTCCCCACATCCACGGAGCATTGCTGCTACCATCCTCCCTGCTCGCCTTTCAACAGGTTGTCATTCTGTTCCTGGGGATAATGAGCTAACTTTATTTTTGTCCTTTATTGCAGGGAGAAAGAGGCAAGCCAGGTCTTCCTGGCCAGAAAGGAGAGGCTGGAGACCCAGTAAGTAAAGGACCAGCCCTGGTGACTCTGAGCAGGGGCTAATTTTTGGCCGCTTCTGGACAGACCTCTCGGATGCATCCTCACCAGCCCTTGCCCCTGCATCATCCTGTTTCCATGGGGTAGTCAGTGGGGTCACAGCCAGCTGTCCCACTCCACACCCACCCTGCCAAACTCCTGGTGAGCAACGAGGTGGCCCCCACCTCTGTCGCTACAAGGCTTTCTTGTTCCTCACCCAAAATAGCCATTCCTCCTGGAGGACACATCTCTGACTCATGTATGCCAGCCCAGGCGTGGACTCTGGGCTCTCTCCCGTGTCCTCTGACATGACAAGCCCAGTAGTGTTACAGGGAAACCTTTGGTAAATAAACTAACAACATGAGGAAACTATTTCCCTCCTCCTTCCTTTTTTTTCCACTAGGTACACTTGTTTTGGGAGGTGCGTTTCTCCCACACACGAGTGTGCAGTTGCTCATTTTGTGTATTTCCAAGTTGGAAAGACCATGCCATGCATTTTTCCTACCCAACAGTTTTCTGCCCTTCCCTTTCACCATAGATGATGTGTCCCCAAGCACCCAGTTTCCTTCACGCCCAAGAAGGGCTGGAGATGGTGGAGGTGAAGGCAGGTCCCCTCTGCCCTATACAATGATCCCGTGCTCCCAGACTGGGCAAATGAGGAATGCACTTAAGGGAGAGCCTCCTGCAGGAGGGTATGGCAGCTGGGGCCTGAGCCCCACATCAAGAGCCTGGGAGAAACTGCCCCATGGCAATGGTGGTGATGGTATCTGCCTCTGTGACACCATGTTTCCGTCCTCTAGGGCAGACCAGGAGACATGGGACCTGTTGGCTACCAAGGAATGAAGGTATGTGGGGCTGCAGCATCACAGGCATGGTTCCTAGATGGGCCACAGGCTTTGTGCTACAAGAGTTTTCATTCTCTTGTTTTTCTCTCTCCTTTCATCTGTAGGGTGACAAAGGAAGTCGAGGAGAAAAGGTGAGGACAGCAAGGATGCTGGGGGGAGATCTCTGTGCCCCCCTGCCTGGTTACCCTGGGCTGCCCCTGCAGCTGCATGGTGTTGTGGTCTGGTACGTGTCTGCACATCCATCCCTCCTGCCAGCACTGCCCATGCCGGGAGTGGGAATCTGGTGGGATCAGCCAGTTTGCAGCTGACACAGCCTTCGGGATGAGACAAGTACCAAGCAGTGGGCACAGCCAGGCAGAATGGGAGAGATTGGCAGTGTGCAGGGGCATGGTGAATGCCTGCACCCTTGGACTCAGCTGGCATGGGGACCAGAGCACGGTGGGGGATGGGTCTGCTCTGCATGGCGGCCTAACATCTCTCTCCTTCCCTTTGTAGGGCTCAAGGGGAGCCAAAGGAGCCAAGGTCAGTCTCTGCTTTTGCACTGTTTATTCTTTCTCGTTGATGCCTGGGGGAAGAAGGGTCTTTGGAATTCACTCCTTTATGGTGCTTATTCTCTGTTTCAGGGTGAGAAGGGCAGGCGTGGAATCGATGGCATCGATGGCATGAAGGTAAATGTCCACTCTGGGACAGTTTGGTTAGCCTGACAACCCTGGCATTTGCCCCTCCAAAAGCATTGTGGGGTCTGGGAATGAAACCAGTGTCCCACATGGGGCAGTGGCTCTCCCTCCCTGCCAGGGACAGGGCTGAGATGTTCCTTTCAGGGCTCTGGGATGGTGGATGGGCATCACTCATGGAGATCCCTGCTTTGTCTCTCTGACAGGGTGAAGCTGGATACCCTGGTTTACCTGGCTGCAAAGGGTCACCTGGATTCGATGTACGTACTCCATGGGTGCTTCTTGCATGCAAAAGAACCAGTGCAGAAGGTCTGCCATGATGGCGCATGGAAACAGGGAGCCTTCCAGGAAGGGAGGGAGTTGCTGCACTTGGAAATATGCCTCTAGACATGCAATGCTTATCCCACGCGTGGAATCTTGGGGATATCCCCAGGGCAGTCTGTCTTGTCCTTGCCTGGAACCTTTTCCCCATTGCACAGGGCTGCCTGGGAAGCTGCAGACTGGGGAAGTGTTTGGCTGGAGGATGTTCAGCACAGCGAACTCAGCAAAGAGGAGCTCAGTTCCAGATAGGCATGCCCAGGACTAACAAATTTCAGCCTGCTGCGACCAGCCACTCAGAAAATGTTTGAGATTTTGGAGGGCTGTGGGAAACGTTATTCTGACATTGTATTTCTCCAGTTTCCCTGCCTATTTCTGTGCGCCCAGGATGACACATCTGCAGTGATACCAGTATCACTGTGGTCCAGCCACAGCAGCCCAACAACCACCTTTCCTGCCATTTTCCTCTGAGCTGCAGAAGCACACCCAGTTTTGCAGTGTTTCAGCAATGTGGCCACAGCACTGTTTGCATGGCTCCATGGTGGAAGAGTACCACGCCATCCCTGCGTTGCTCCTCTGTACATCTCCCTGCTGTCCGTACCACTGGGGAGATGCAGGCCAGGCTGCTGAGATGCTCGCTCCATGCCCAGTTTCCTGCAGATAGTGATACTGGCTTAGTTTTCAGTGATGCTGCCTTTCCTTTACAACAGGGAGCTCAAGGCCCGCCTGGACCAAAGGGAGATCCTGGAGCTTACGGACCCAAGGGAGGAAAGGTGAGCCACTCTGCCCAGCCTCACATGGAAGCAGGGGTGCTGGGACCCCACTATTGCAAGAGGGAGAGGTGGCGACTGACCCATTGCTGGCCTCCTTGCAGTGCTTGGGGGCAAGCCTGTGCTAGAGGCTGCCCATCACCCACAGTAAGATCTGGCTGGTGGGACTCCCAGCATACCCAAGGTTAGTGGGTACCCACAAGCCTGTCAAAAGCATCTCTGAGATGTCAGAGGGCTGCTGTGAAAAGGTGGCTTGCATGGGGCAGGTGGAGGGGGGAGGAATCTGCTGGGGATGGGGAACTCCCTGAGGAGAGATCACAGCCCAGAAAGGGGCTTGGGGTGTACCAGAGCTCCTGGCGTCCTCTGCACTGTGGGAGCCTCTATCCACCACTGGGCACTGGATGCAGTCTTAACAGTGTCTTGTATCCTTGTGAAGGGGGAGCCTGGTGACGACGGAAAACCTGGCCGACAGGGGATTCCTGGTAGCCCTGGAGAAAAGGTGGGTGAAATGCCTGTGCATGAGCATCCCCTGTCCTCTGTGAGAGGGAGAGGTCTCCTGCTCCCGCCTTGGCTTTGAAGCAGAGCTTGCACAAGTCTCTGCAAGCGCACAAGTATTTGCTCTGAAACCTGCTGACTTTTCTCATTTGCACCCCTGTGGTTTGCTCACACAGGGCGCGCCTGGAAACCAGGGTGAGCCTGGACCAGCGGGAGAGACAGGTGATGAGGTGAGTCCTCTGCCTGTGCCCATGAATGCCTGCCATGCCTGCTTGCCCACCATCCCCACCACCTGACCACCTCTGTTTTTTCTCCACAGGGTGCTCCAGGTGCAGATGGTCCCCCTGGAGAACGGGTACTTGAGGGCACCGATGCCGGGCACTGCACCGGCAAGGAATGGGCAGGGGCCGGGGTCCTGCAGAGGAGGAGGAGGGCTGGGGGTGAGCTTGCTCAGAGGTGGGCAATAAGGGAGGGCGTTGCTCCTGCTGGGAGCAGGTCCTGATTCTGTGTTCCCACCATCTCCTTGCAGGGCAGCAATGGAGAAAGAGGTCCTCCAGGCTCACCAGGTGACCGCGGGCCAAGAGGAGAGCCGGTAATTGCATTCACGGGGCTACTTTCAGTGTCTGCTTATAAACAGGATCATGCTTGGCAGCCAATAGGTGCCCAGTGGCTAACTCCACCAGCCTGTAGGCTAGCAGGCAAGATCAGTGCCTTTACCTGCCAGTCTGGGGAGGACCTGCCATTGTTCCCCAGCAATCACCCCTTTATGCTGGCAGCTAATCACCAAACAGCAAAAGCCCAGAGGAGAGCATGCCCAGCAAGCCAAGAGCAGGCGGAGAGGGGTCAGCCCCTGCCTCGTGGCTGCAAAACCATTTGTTGGAGAGCAAAGAGGCAAGGTGTCCTCCTCTGGACACTGGGGGGCTTCATGGTGTACATGGGAAGGACTTGGGTAGGAGGGCACAGGTGCCATTAGGGGCAGGACAGTCTGCGTGTGTGCGGATGGGAAGGGGAATACCCTTACCAGCAGCAGCATCCCAGAGGGTGGCCAGCCATATCCCAGCACTGATGGGCGGCCATCACTGCACCACTCTTCCCCTGCCCCTGCCTCAAGGTCAGACAGTACCCACCACCAGCTCAGGGGGCAGAGGAAGCAGAGGTCCACCCTGGGGAGGGCGCAGCTCTGGCAGGGGGCTGCTGGCAGTGTCCCCCTTTCTTGTTTACTGTCCGAGAAGCAGCAGTGCTGCCACACATGGTGTGTGGGGCAGATGTGCACGGGAGATGAAGGCACGCTAGTGTCCTGGAGTTAAATTGTTCAGCAGACCATGGGTTGCTTCCTTCCAAGTTTTAGTCCAAGCATGAGGCTGCGTAACCTTGCCAGAAATGTCTCCACTGGTGCTCAGGGCCCTTTGGAAGTTGTGTTTTATATTTACTGTTTGGCTTAGGCATCTGGAAGCTCTGAGCTTGCAAACAACAGCTTTAGGTCAGCAGGCTTTCAACCGCTTTCCTCAAAGTTTGAAGTCAGGTGTGACTGTAACAGGAAGTTTCTGACTGCCTCCCTTCCCTGCAGGCTGGGGACTGCCTGGCCCCACAACCCAAGGCTGCAGGCAGAGCAGCACCTTGTGCAAAGATGCTTATCTTGCATCAGGTGGTGCTGGCTGATCTTGGGAGTGGCTTGGTTGTAAGGTGCTTAGCTGTCGTTCAGCCCCGTAAGGGGTAACAGTCCAGTTTGCAGTGGAGAAAGCTTTCTTCTAAATTGCCAGGAACTTGCAGTAATCCTTTGGACTGCAGGAATGGGGGGCTGTGCCTCCTGGCTCTCCTTTCGCCTCTCCACCTTCCTCGCTCCTGGCTATGGGTCTAGATGGGGAGGGTGCCCCAGAGCCAGCCCGGGTCTGGCAAACACGCTGCCCTGTTGGGACACAGCTCCACTGGACTGGCGGAAGGCTGTCCCTGTCCAGACTGGTTAAGTGAAAGTGGAACTAAGCCATGTCCAGCCCTCAGTCATTTCCTTCTATTGCAGCTGCTAGGGTGCAACACCACCCAGACTCAGGTTTTCCAGGCTCTCCTAGTCTGTCAGTTCTCTGCTAACAGCCCTAACCCGGCTCAGGCTGGTGAGTGTTAGTAAAGGAGGGGGGAGAGCATCAACTGTGAGATGTGAGGAAGTCCCTCCCCATCTGCTGGCTTATTCCCTTGGAAATCCCTGTAGCTCCACCGGGACGGCAGGCTGAAGGAAGAGAACATGGAGGAAGGAGGCTGCTAGCCTGGAGTCTCTGTCCATGCATGGGGACATCAAGTCCTCTCCAAGCAGACTGACCAGGGAAAAGCAGACATGGTTGCAGAGTGTGGCTGGGAAGAGCAACTACATACGTTTGGGGCAAGGGCCATATCTGTGTATCTGCAGAAGCATTGTGAGATGGATCTCTCCAGGTGTTTGCTTTTCTGGCACAAAATGGGCTGAAACATGTCACCCAGAGGCGGGCACTCCCATCCTTCAGAAGGTCTTTCTCTTGGCTTACCCAGCTCCTGAATCTGCCTCAAAAACCTCCCTGTTCAGATTACTGTGTTCCCATCCAGCATGTGCTATTGGTGCTGCATCCTGTCTCCCTGTTGCACACAGGGTCCTTTGCACTCTATGACTGTCCCTCTTTAAGTTTCTCACACTATCTGTGTGTGTTTTCAGGGAGAGCCTGGACCACCTGGTGACCAAGGGCGGGAAGGACCCCTCGGACCACCTGGCGACCAGGTAAGACCCTTTCTGGATCCTAGATGAAAGTGGTTGGGGCAGTAGTAAGAGTGGGGTATGGAGATTAACTGATGCCACAGCATCTTGGGGCAAGTTGTCAGCATTTTCCAGACTGGGTAGCAAAGCTGGTGAGAGGGGAAGGGATTTCTAGGAGAACCCAGAATAAGAACAGGGCTAGAAAAATAGAAACTTGGCTGCTGGGCTGGAGACAGAGAAACCTCCATGTCATTTCCCAATCCCATTGAAACACATGCTAGCACATCTGACAGATTTGGAAACTGACAAGTGTGAGCCGCAGCAATGCACAACATGTTCAGGCCTGGGACCAGATGCTGGTCACGTTGGTCAAGAGTGTCAATGAGACATCTTGCGGCAGCGAGGATAGCCTGATGGGGCCTCAGCAGTGTCCCTGACACCCTTGACATCTGTAGATATGGTCTGTCCCAAAGCCAGCATTCCTCAAGTCTGCTCACTGCCAGGTCTGCCCCCCCTGCTTGTCCTTGTGTGCCTCAAGGAACAGATCACAGACCCCATGGGCTTTCTGGAGAGCAAAGCTGGACACCTCAAAGCCTGTGGAAGGCTTCTGTCCTCTGCACAATTAAAGGCTCTTTCTTCCTAAAGATGTTCCCAGCTCCCAGTCGATAATTCTGGGTCTGGAGGCATTGCTGGGTTAATCCTTGACGGTGATAACACTGGTAGCACTGGCCAACAGGGTCTTTCCACCTAAGCATGCATGCTTTGACATCACCCTTGAACAGGGCTCTATGAGAAAACTCCCCTCCTACCCATACCATCAGAGTTTTGACAGAGCCCAAGATACAGGGAAGTACTGAGATAAACGTTCCCACACTGGTGGAACAGGACTTCCCCATGGGGTGAAGTATGGACACCAGCATGTGGGCAAAGATGAGACAGCTTTTGAACTCCTTTATCATTGACCAAATGTTGAAGAGCCCTGAAGATCTGGCATGCAGGACAGCCGTGAAGGGGCCACTGTTGCGTTCACGTTATCCCCAGCATGGATGATCCCTATGGCAGACCTGTACCATGTCATAGCCTGGGGAGAGGATGTGCTTGCATCATGGTTGTGCTTGCCTGGAGTCAGGCTTCCCTCAAACCTGTCTCATGCTAGTGAAGAGCACCAAATTGTCCACATCGTACTGTCTGTAACTGATCTGAGCTCCTGCCGCAACCAAAGAGCATCTGGCAGCATCCAGCTTGCTGGACACTGCTGTGGTTAGAAGTGAAGTTTCAGGAGGTGGCCCTGGTAAGAAGGCAGCTCTTTGGGCGTGTGTGTGTAATGGACTGGAGCTGCATGCTGACACCATCAAAGGAGGAAGGACTGGAGCTACTCTCCATTTGGTAGAAGCTCATTCTAGGTTCAAGACAGGAGAAGGGCTATGCAGAAGAAGACAGAGTTAAGGTGGAGATTTAATGCAAGCCTGGGAGCTGCAGCTGTGCAAGCATGGTGGGGAGCCAGGCTGGGGTAGATCCTGCCTCCAGCCAGCCTTCACTGGTGGGGAGGGGAAAAGAGAAAAAACAGTCTCCCTGCTGTCACTGAGCCTGAGTGGATACCAGTCTTTGCTTCTGGAGAGCACTGAACTTGAGTCAAGCCCTTGTCAGAGACGGAAGCATGAGAGAAGCAGCTCTGATGCTTCCCCAGACAAGAGACTGCCCCGGCACCTCCACCACTCCAGGGAGATTTCAAAAGCAGTTGCAAAGAGAGGATGTTTTTTCCATAATCTGAGGAAGAATGCTTTTGCTTGGCCAAATTAAAAATAAATGTGTAACTGGGCTTGTGTAAGAGAAGGACTTTGGCAAACAAGTGTTTTTCAAGCCATGTTATCTGCAAGCTCTGGCTCTTGGAGCATATTTCTCTTGGCAAGGGGAAAGGGCTCCCACTAACCTGTGACTCCCTTTCATCCTCTTTCTATCCAAGAGAAGCTAAAGGTCAACACGCTCTTTTCCTGATCCTCACAGGCAGGTTTGGTGGTCCCTCTCTCTTCCTGGCCTTGGTGCCCATCCCTCCTGCAGCTCTTGTTGCACCCAGAAAGGTAATGGACAGGGAACTGCTAAAGATTTCCCAATCATAAATCATGCATCTTCATAAACTCCTCCAGGGCTGCAAGGGATTTGATCTGTGTGCTACAGTGAGGCCACGTACAAGCAGCGTGAGCCAAGGATGCCATGGATTCAGCTTTGGCTGATGTTTGAATGATCCTGTCCCTCCTTCCCAGCTTTCTCTCTTCTGGGCTTTTGTGCAGATATAAGATCATGTCCCTTTGAAGAGTTCAGTCCTCTGCATTGTGTAATTTTAAGTCCTCTGGTCCCACCCATACACCTTCCTCGGAGGAAAGGTGTGTGCAGCACGCATGGAGGTTTAGCACCAGCTTCTCCCAGCTGCTGTCACGTGAAGAGGAGCAGGGGTGACAGCTGTAAGAGATTTCAGCTTCCTCAGTTCTCGGGTGGCGAGAGAGCGGCTGCAAAGCTGAACTAGGCTGAGACAGCTCCGCAAAAGCTCAGAGGTGCTGATGATGCACTGAAAACACACAGGAAGCTCTTGGACGCATGCTGCTGCAACGCTGAAGTCCAGGTACTGTTGAGCGATTGCTGTCTTCCACCAGCCAGGAGACTGCAGTGTGTGTCGTCGCAGAAAACATTTCAGAGGCCAGGAGTCTTGAACTGGCATGACCTCTGCTTGCAGCAGTGGTGCTGGAAGGGCCAGTTGCCAAGCCATCACTTGCTCTCTGCCTTTCCTCTGCCTACCTCTGTCATCTCCATCGCCTGGGGACCAGTTGCACACGTGGCTTCAGATGAGATGCAACCTTGCTTGAGCATTTGGAGCTGTGGGAAAAAGCTTCATTACCTAATTGTTACCTAACATCATTGCCAATCTCCAGGCAAGTAAGCCCTGTGAAAGGCCGTTGGCACAAAGCAGAAGGTGGAGGGTTCCCTTGGACATCTATTGGAGTTCATGGAGAAAAAACCCTTCCTCCCACCCCCTCTCTTGTCCCTGGCTGTCTCTAGCCAGCCCTGCAGCTCATGGAGTGAGCAGCCACTGCACAGATGAGATATGGCAGACTGACAGCTTTGGTCCGTTCCAGCACACGCTGCCAGGTCTCTGCAGCCTTCTGAGGACAGAAAGTCCCTAGAGCCACAAAAGGACCTCTGTGAGTCTGGCTGTGACTCAGACGTGTCCAAGCTCTGAGGTGTGGGGAGGGCCTCTGTGGAGGGAGGTCTGTGTCACCTTCAGGGTGATATGTTCCACCAAGGACCCTCCTCTGCTCTTGGTACACCTCTGTCACAGACAATGAGATGTCACTGTACAACCTAGCTGTGCTTTGCTGCTAGAAAGCACCACCCTTGCCTTCCTGGTCCTCTTCCCCACCGGGTCCTCTGTTACTAGATTGAGGTGTGGAGGAGATGGATGATTTTTAGGGCCTTGGAGGCTGCTTCCTTCTGCAGCCCAGCTGCCACTGAAAGCACATGGTGTTCAACCCACACCTGCAGTGTTACACTTTGGCCCATGCTTGCAGTCAGCAGGAATCTGACTGGGGTGCCTCTGATGGGACTTTGCAGAGAAAGGGCGAAAGGAAGCATGGGGAGTTGCAGCCTGTGCGGGCAGGGGAGCACAAGTGGAGCCAGAAGGAGTGCTTCAGCTCCTGAAGCATCTCCCCACTTGCATTTACCCCTGTCAATAGATCATTTCTTGTGAGGCTGGCAGAGGTGGAGGTGACTCATTGATGGGTGTGAGGCATGAGACAGATGCCCCCACCCACCACATCACAAAATGAAGGGACCAGCCCTTCAGGACAGAAGCAGCACCAAGAGAAAATCCCTGTTATGAGAGTCCTTTGTGTTTCCCTAGGGCGAGGTTGGACCTCCAGGACCCAAGGGCTACAGAGGAGATGATGGCCCCCGCGGCAATGAGGTCAGTGCTGCTTCATCCCTGTGT
Source organism: Chionis minor (assembly GCA_013398295.1). Lineage (NCBI taxonomy): Eukaryota > Metazoa > Chordata > Aves > Charadriiformes > Chionidae > Chionis > Chionis minor. Next base: position 556,697 of record VZSF01009842.1, on the reverse strand, counting down.
CTTCTGCGGGGAGGGAATAAAGGGAAGACCAGGAGATGCCATCCATAAGGGCTGCCCCCAAATCCCTTGGATATTGGAAACTTGTTGTAGGTAGAAAGTCAGGTGCTAGCTTCCTGACGGACACATCAAGGCATTTTTCATGGGTCCTTAACGCCATGGCTGGCTCTTACCCCACCTCTGATAGGCCATGTTGTGGAGAGGGTATTAGCCACACTGCAAGCCATATGACTTCCCATCACAGAACCTGGGGGAGATGCTCTCTGAGGGCCACCTGAATCTGCCAGCAGATTTGATCCCCAGGGCAGGGAGCAATCTGAATCCCGAGCCCAGCTATGGGCTTTGCATTGCTCTTGTATAAGCAAAACATCTCCTGTGATGGTAGGTGGTTGCCTCAGAAGGCATTGTCTTCCCAGCTCAAGAAATGGTGTGCCGTGCTTGACTGCTGCTTCTGCTTCTTCCAGGGCCCAAAGGGATTGCCTGGAGCACCTGGGCTGCCTGGAGACCCTGGCCTGATGGGAGAAAGGGTGAGTGATAGTTGTCTGGGGGGATTGCATGCCATATGGAAAGGATGTACAACAGGCTGGTTCTGCACAGCATGATCCAACTCAGGGAGAAGTGAAATTACATTCATATGCAGCTGAGACGCTGGGAAAATTTGCAAGCAGCCTGCTTTTGAATATGCACCACATCTGCAGGCTCTAAGAGCCATGTTTTGGGATGCACTTTCCAGCAATAGAGACCTGATACTTCCCAGTCTTTTCCTAGCCTGTGGCCATATCCCCAGTCTCTGAAAGGGACAGTGGTTGTGCAGGTGATACACAAGCAAGGTGGCCTTTGTACCTGCCTGCACCAGTCTCCAACCCACCAGTTGCATACTTTTTGCACAGACATTTTGCGTGGAGATAAACTGTTCAAGAAGGGCAGGATTCTGATATTGTGGTATCCAAGGGGTCTGCTTTTCATTGTCTCATATATTTCTCCCTTGCTTTCCAGGGGGAGGATGGCCCTCCTGGGAATGGCACAATTGGATTCACAGGTGCCCCAGTAAGTTGATTGTGCTGCTTTGAAACCGTAAGACCATTACTTCTGCTTGTCCAACCTAATATGCCTCCTTTTCTTCATCCCCAGGGGCAGCCAGGAGACAGAGGTGACCCTGGCATTAATGTAAGTGTGCTGCTTTCTCATGCACATAACAGAAATTGCCCTAGCCAGTGGTTTGGCACCTAGAGTCTCTCCATCAGCTGCATGATGAAATGGGCTCCCTGAAGCAGCCTGCTCCTCCTCCCTCTTTTCCTTTTGCCCATCTATCCCTGCAGTGGATGCTTCTGGTGGAAGTGTCCTGCCTTGGTGCACTGGTAGGAACACCCAAGGGCTGCAGGCTGGGCTGAGTGCTCTCTGATGCAGCCCTGGAGCCAGAGTTTGGGGTTGGGAGCACCAGCCAGGGGAAACTGAATGGTGCTATAATAGTGGAAGCCACCTAAGAAGCTCTGTCCCTCAATAACACTGCAATCTGGTGCTAGGGAGCCTATACACTGCTCTTGACACCCCACCACCCCCAAACCAGCTCTCATGAGGTCACTGCGTGCCAGCACCAACTTCACCATGCTAACAACAGCTGTCCATGCAGGAGTCTCTTCTGTACTATTTTTCAGGGAACGAAAGGCTATGTTGGTCCTAAAGGTGATGAAGGAGAAGCTGGAGACCCTGGCAATGACGTGAGTAACTTGTATAAAGCTGAATCATCTCTTTGTGAACACAGTGCAGGAGCTTTGGGCTGGATCTCTGACACTACCTAGCCTGTGGGTCAGAGCCCATTAGACTTTGTAAGTCTGCAGGTGTCCTTTGCCTCTGAGCAGTGCCTGATGGGAAGGGGAGCTCTCTCCAGATGTTCATTTTATGTCCTGTAGCTTATGACTGGTAAACCTCCAGATCTGTTAGGTTGAGGTGGGTATTATCTCTGCAAGTTTTTGTATGCTTCCAGATAGCACCAATGGTCACACCTATTCTGCACCATTGTCCTGTAGAAGGAGATTTTCTCAATGTCCATCCCGACCCTCCCAAGTCCTAGCTCATTTTGTTGGGTACAGAAATCTCAGATAACATTTTTGTGGTTAAGGAGGGCTCAGTAGACATCTGGAGGGGAAGGTACTGCACCCTGACACACACAGATTTGTGGATTTTGGTTTTGTTTTCATTCCAGAACCCAACCCCTGGCCCCAGGGGCATCAAAGGAGCGAAGGGCCACAGGGGACCTGAAGGCCGCCCGGTAAGCAAGGACTCTGGCAGGGCTTGCACCAATGGCAGCAGTGTGCCGGCTGACGGAGCTCGCAACAGCAGGGCTCCCCGCCGCAGACTTGCTGTGCTTGGCCTTGCTCACAGCAAGAGCAAGGCAGTTTGAAAATCTGCTGCTACAGCCTGGTACGTGGGTCTCTGAAACCATGTTCATCCCAAATCAGGGCAGAAAATACAGGCGTTTGTGCTTTTCCATGAGCAAAGCGTTCTCATGTGATCAAGTTCAGTAAAGGCAAGCAGCCTTTTGGAATGGCCATCCTGAACATGAAAGCCATTTCAGCTTCTGTTGAGTCACTACTTGCTTGCATTGCCTTACATTGGTCTGGAGGCTACAGAAAAGGCACCTTCCAAGCAAATGTCATCCCTCCCTCCCTCCCTCCCTCCCTCCCTGCCTTGGGTGCTGTGGGGGCAATGCCAAGTCATGTCGCATATGGTGTGTGTGCTCACTGCCTACAGCAAGAGCTTGCCTTCCCGCCTCAGTGCGCATGGCACTGGTGGAAGTGGGTCTCCTTCCTTCCACCCCCATGCAGCCCTAGGGCATTGTGCAAGCTGATGTACCTGCTCAAAGCCCAGTGCAGGGCTGGGAAGCCCTGCTTCCCAGGGTGGGAAGCCAAGAGATTTTTCCAGGCTCTGCATTGCTTAGCAAGGTATCAGCACAGTACACTGCAGATAGGACTGGCTGCTTGTCTAACTGCTCTCTTCTCTCTTCTGTTTGACAGGGACCACCAGGACCTGTGGGGCCTCCAGGACCAGACGTGAGTGGGACAGGATCAGGGCACTGCTTGCTTGTTTGGTCTGTGCTTCCCCTGCCCTACATAATGGCTTCTGGGAGGGGGTCACTGCTGGGGGAGACTTGTGCTCCCAGGCTGGGTGGTGGCTAACCCCCATTACTGTCCCAGCAAGTCTCAGTGGCCAGATTTCCTTCATGCTACCCCATCATCAGCAGGTCCCCTCAGTAGTGCACCCACTTGCACATCACTCATTTGCAGATCAGGATCTGTTTTGAATGTACAAAGCAGCAGCAGGGGTGGTGGGCAGCACCTGGGAGCCAGGAAACTGCCTTCACTGTTATTCAAATGTTTCCTTACTTCTGTTTTCAGGAGTGTGAAATCTTGGACATCATCATGAAGATGTGCTGTGAGTATCCCTGTACTGTTCCTCCAGCCCTACTTGACTCCTCGCTGAGTGGGAGGTAGCTGCTTTTTCTCTGGCCCGCAGTGAGCAGAGCCATCCCCAGGCAGCATGCAGAGGGATGCCACAGGCATTACGCCCCTTACACAAGTCACAATTAAGTCAGCGAGCTGGGGGAGAGGTAGGAGGTCATCTCTGCAACTGGGACAGCAACCCAAAAGACACAAATCTTTTGCATGTTGCTGTCACTTCTCTTGACCGAGGGACTCCCAGCTCGATCTCTAGAGTAGGTCGTGCACCTGTGTTTCACTTGTGCATACTGCAGACTGGTTTGCTGTGTCTGTGGCTCTGTACATACATAATTACCCTTCAGGTAAAATACGAGCAAAGTTATGTAAAAAATTTGTGTGGAGCATTTTACAATGCTTTTTCTTAAATAGCAGGGCCTGACTTTCCCCCTTTGGAAAAGGAGGTTTGCTCTGGGGTGTCCTGCCATGGGGAGCAGTGGTACACGTGCTGCAAAGGGTTTCTGGCCCACAAGCAGTAATGAAGTGCTGGAAGGGTACTCAGGCAGTTGAATTTGATCTCCATACTCTGGTCATTTACTTAATCCCTTCAGGATTAACTTATTTTTATATAAATAAGAGTGCATCAGCGTGTGGAGAAACAGAGCTCTGCTGCATGCAGTCCTCAGGGTTGGGGCAACACGATCTGGATATTTTAAATGGCAGGGAAACCTCCATGAGCTTGAATTGTCCAGATCAGGTGTCTTTGCATTTGCAGAAACACAAACCTGCAGTCTGCATTAGTGTGTGAAAAAACGTTGCGTCAAGCATTTTAACATTCTCTCTTTCTCTGCCTTCTCCTCTAGCTTGCTGCGGTGAGTGTTACTTGGCAAAATTGCTCTGCAAGCACTTGCTAGCGCTTCTTCTTGCTTGCACCCCTCCCTTTCCCTGCTCCTTGCCTTCTGCTATGGAAATGTGGTGAGAGCCTGGGAGGGAGGACTGGGCATGAGTGGAGGGCAGCGAGCTCTCCCCGAGGCTGCTGCACAGATTCAGAGGCTGCTGTGGGTGAGACCTGCAACTGGAAAACCGTTGTTGAGGCGCCCTGTGCCTGCAAAGTGCAGGTGGATTTTCTCTACCCTTTTTGCTGTTGAACGTGATGTCAGTTCAAGGCACGCTGTGGATCCAGCTCTGTCCCCCACCTTCCAAATCCTGTGCAGGTCTGCAGAGAAATGTGCTCGCTTTTTTTCTCTAATGCTGTCCCAATGGGTTGGGTTTGCGGTCCAAAAGCTTGAAGGAAGAGCCAAGGGCACATGATGTCCTTCAGCCATGGGAAAGAGGGGAGCAAGCTGAGTCAGCCTCCTCCAGCCCACCTCTCTCCTCCTGGGCTGGGTGAATGGAAGTGAGAAGACTTATGAGGAAATGGGGTCTGGAATAATTACTGGATGTTTAAGGAGTACTCAGAGCTTGGAAATGCTACGTGTTTTAAAGGGTGCTGAGCAAAATGCAGATGGAAAGATTAGTAAACTGACTCTCAAATCTGCTGTGCAGCTATTTTGCCGCTTTTTTTTTGCATCATGCTTTGCGGGTAGCTAGGGCACGGCACCACCTGGTCAGGACTAGGAGCAGACATCAACTGCTTGCTTTGGTATGCCTCCCTGCAAAACATGCTGCTCTGAGCGAGCTGCTCAGATAGAAAACACAAGCCCCTCCACTCCTGTGCCTTGCTGTAGAGTGCACCTGCGGTCCCGTCGACCTCCTCTTTGTATTGGACAGCTCGGAGAGCATTGGCCTGCAGAACTTCCAGATTGCCAAGGACTTCATCATCAAAGTCATTGACCGCCTGAGCAAGGATGAGCGTGTGAAGGTGAGATATCCACTGAGTGCCAGGATACACTTTTGCGCACTCACTAATTTTTCACTGCAAGCAGAAAAATGGGGAGATGCCTCCACTCCACAAGAGCCTCCACAAGGCTTAGCTTCCAGTGTGTAATTGGGATGGGTCTTGATTTCTCCCAGATTCGTAACATGATGGAGATGAGATGGCAGTTTGTTGTCCCAAAATATAGACATTTCATTCTTTCTGGGCAAAAGGACCCTGCCTGCTGTGGATGTGAACCCTTCCTTCATGTCCCAGAGCAGATGGCTCATAAAGCATTCACCTGATCAATCAGTCTCTCAGTCTATTCCTTGTCTTGATGAGCATTTCAGGTGGTTGGAGTAGACAATAAATGTGGTGTGTTGCAACTTCCCCTAGCTCCCTCATGGCCAGCCCCCCAGGCACCCTTGTCTGCCCCCAAGCTTGGGTTTAGGTTACCAGTTAAGCACACTACTAAAAAGGACCTTTGCAGCCCAAAACAGCAATATTGTCCCAGTAGTGAGTCTTTCAGTCTGACACAAATGCTTACTCTCCTAATTCTCCCCTGGTAACACACTATGCACGGGAAATATTCTTTACCTCTGTGATTTAGAAGGGATGTTTGGGATCCAGTCTTTCCTTAAGGTATAACGACACACATCTGTAGCACACAGGCTGTAAAGCCACAAGAACCTGCCACTGGACGCTTGTGTGGGCATGCATGGGTCTCTTTGGCTGGCAAAAAACCAGTAACAAGCAGAAAGGCTAGAGCTGGGCAGCAAAATCACTGTGTTGCAAGAAAAACAGAAGTTTTGAAAAAAGATCTATTCCTAGACACCTGCCATGGCCAATGGCTTGCGTTGAGACCACTGAGCTGACTGGCTTACTGAATTGGTCCCCATGTGCACCCACTCCTCTTGGGGCTCCTTCTGGCTGGAATAAGGCAAAGGAGAGGTGGTAGAGCCTGCTGTGAAGGCGTTCAGTACATACCACCAGCAGGATTTCTGAGCTTTCTAGGGCTGAACCTAACTGGCTTCTGTTTTTCCAACAGTTTGAAGCTGGGGAGTCCCGTGTGGGCGTTGTGCAGTACAGCCATGACAACACACAGGAGCTAGTGGCCATGGGGGATGCCAACATAGACAACATCGGGGTGCTCAAACAGTGAGTCTGTGGGGTCTTGGTGCATCATGCAGAGATCTGACCCAGGGACACCTGCTCACCTCCCATTCTCCACCTCCAGGCCAGCAGCTCCTTGCAAGTGCAAGGATGCTAAATGTTCTTTAGTGGAAAGTAGCAGTTGGTGGCGTTGTAGGTGGTGCTGAGACCAAAGAGCTTGCCACTTTTCCATCCAAAGCCCTGTGCAGGGATGTTGCCCTGCCTTGCAAGCATGTCAGAGATATGTGTTCCCAGGGGGTCCTTCAATATCCATGAGGCAGGGCTTGCAGGCTCACTGGTGTCTGTGCTTGCAGGGCAGTGAAGAACCTGAAATGGATAGCTGGTGGCACCTACACTGGAGAAGCCCTGCAGTTCACCAAAGACAACCTGCTGCGGAGATTCACCTCTGACAAGCGTGTTGCCATTGTCATCACAGATGGACGCTCCGACACACTGCGGGACCCTACCCCGCTCAACTCTCTGTGTGATGTCACCCCGGTAAGGGCATGGGGGAAGCACCTTGCCTGCATGGAACCACCACACAGCAGCTGTGTATTAGAGTAGTGCAGGCTTCCTGGGGGACTCCATGTCTTTGCTACCAAGGCTAGGGCAGGCGGGGACACATGTCACTGGAAGCACTCTCACAAAGTGACCAGCGTTCAAGTTTATGATGCATTAGATGATGAATGCATCCAGTGATGGACTCTAACTTCTCTGCAGGTGGTTTCCCTTGGGATAGGTGACATCTTCCGGAATCCTCCAAATCCAGATCACCTGAATGACATCGCTTGTTTAAGCAGACCGACCAGGCCAGGACTCTCCATTCAAAGGGACAACTACGCTGAGCTCCTGGATGACAGCTTCTTGCAGAACATCACCTCATATGTCTGCCAAGGTGGGTGAAAGGTTGTGGCTGGAAGCAATAAGGAAGGTAGTAAGGATTGCTTCAGCCAAATGGGGAGGGATCCATGCTGCCCTCCCTTGCTTTCCTCCAGTCACGCTCTTAAGCAGGTGTTGAGGGAAGAGAACAGCATTCAAGGTTTAGTTAAATAAGGGATAAGGACATCTCATGTCTCAGAAAACTTTGCAGCCACGTCCAGGTCCTCTCCTGCTGCAGGACATTTCTGTCCACAGCAGTTTTCAAACATGCATCTCTGTGTTTTCTGGTGCACGTTTATAACCTTTGCACATTGCCTTGCACAATGTCACTGTGACCAAGGTGAGTGTTCATCCCTTCTCTGGCTCTATGGGAAGCTATAGAAGCGATTTTCCTCGGTGAGCTGGTGACATTACTTTTTCTGATTTTCTTAACAGAGAAGAAATGTCCAGACTACACCTGCCCAAGTGAGTATCGAGTCCTCATATCACAGTTCCTCATACCACAGGTTTTGGGTGCTGTGGTGGGGGAAGTGGGAGTTTGTGCTTGTGTGAATGCATAGCTTGGAGATCTCTTGTGACAGGGAGGCTGGTGGGCTAGAAAAGAGAGCAAGCCTTGTAAGACACTCACAGGGTCACACACATGCCAGCCCAAAGCACCTGGGAGAAAAGCCTAGACAGTTGCTTTTCTGGCACCTCGAACCTAGAAAGGAGGCTGTGCCAGATTTTAGCCCTCTCAGGCTTTAGCTAAGGCAGGTAATGAGATCAATTGCTATGTGGTGGTGGGAGCACGAGGAAAAATCAGCACTGTGGCAAGGATATTTGAGAAAGGTGCTGGAAAAGTGAGTACAGGGAGGAATTTAGTGGGGTGCATGTCCAAGTCAGAAGTGTATACAGTCCTCAGACTCATCATGGAAAGAAGACAGCCTTGGGAGATGAAGTGGTTCCCCAGACATGCAAGGATTTAAGCAACAAGTGTCACTAGATTATCTAAGCCAGATAAGTACCTGGGAGAATGCAGCCTGTCATAAACCAAATAAAAGAAGGAATGAAAGGGTAGAAGGACGTGTGTAGGACAGCACTGGGGTAGGGAAAACCAAGCTAGCAAATAACCAGAGAGTGGGGATTTCCCAAGTCTGACAAGGCAGGAAGCCTGTGAGACAGCCGGTGACTTCACCGACTTTCTATGGAAGAGGCTCCAGGAGAAACACAACATAACAAGTCCTGGGCCTTCTTTCCCCTTGCAGTCACCTTTGCTGGGCTGGCGGACATTACGCTGCTGGTGGACAGCTCCACCAGTGTGGGGAGCAAGAACTTCGAGACCACCAAGAAGTTTGTGAAGCGGCTGGCAGAGCGGTTCCTGGAGGCTGGCAAGCCTGCTGATGATTCTGTGCGTGTCTCAGTGGTCCAGTACAGCGGCAGGAACCAGCAGAAAGTGGAAGCTCAGTTCCAGTACAACTACACAATCATTGCCAAAGCCATCGACAACATGGAGTTCATTAACGATGCCACAGACATCAATGCTGCTCTGCGGTACGTCACGGGGCTCTACCAGCGATCCTCCCGTGCTGGGGCAAAGAAGAGGGTGCTGGTGTTTTCTGACGGCAACTCTCAAGGCATTACTGCGAGGGCCATTGAGAGAGCTGTGCAGGAAGCTCAGCAGGCTGGCATTGAGATCTACGTGCTGGCAGTGGGCAGCCAAGCCAATGAGCCCAACATCCGTGTCCTGGTCACAGGGAAGAGCGCAGATTATGATGTGGTCTATGGGGAGCGCCACCTCTTCCGTGTGCCCGACTATAACTCTCTGCTGCGTGGTGTCTTCTACCAAACTGTCTCCCGGAAGATAGCTGTTGACTGAGTGTCTGCACGGGTTTCTGCCAAGGCCATGCCTGCTTCTGTCTCACCAAAAAATGAAAACCAACAAACCAAAACAAAACAAAATTTAACAGCATTCTTGTCCAACCTGAGGAATTTGTGTCTTTGCAGATAGCCATAGTGCCACAGCCTGGCTGTGCATAGTCCTCTTCCTTCTACCCCTGCTTCATCATCTGAATCTCTACTCTGTTAGCCTCAAACTTCCCTTCCTCCCCACATCAGGCAAACACAAGCACACCTAGCAATAATCTGCCAGAACACTAACAGAAGCCTCATCCCACTGGTTTTTACCAAGAAAGAATCAGGATGAGGAATTTTATACCACTAAGGACTAGCCTGGTCTCATAAGGCTCTTTTCAGATACAAGGTTTTTTGTTAATTTGCTTCTTTCATCATCATACATCATTTCATACATCAGCTGAGCACTTGCCCAGCTCACAATGTTCCTAACCCAAGGCTGTGCTTCAAGTGAAATGTTCGACACTTCAGCAAGCTTTGAGAGGGGATCCCTGACATGGCTGGCAAGTTTGGTTCATTTCTCCCGTGGCTGGGTGTATGGCTGGACTGCCTTACCCAGGCTGGGTGGAAGCATCTCTGGTCTCCAGCACCATGGGATGGGGCACTGACTTCCCAGGGCTGGGGTCAAGGTGGAGTATCCCTCAGAGCTGACACTCCCCTTCAGGGCAAGGAGGCTGGGCACTGACCAAATAAAAGGTGGACAGCAGCCATTGGGGAGGGGGGAAACCCTAGAAGAGGCTACATAACTGCACACCTTCTCTAACTGATCTCATGGTCCTACAGTGAAACCAGGAACCTCATGAATAACCTGACGACTTGTATTATGGTTCAAGCTCCGTTCTGGAAAATCTCTCTGAGCCCAGTTAGTGGTATTTTATTTTTTTCCCAAAACTGCCAAGCTGTCTAATTCCCAGTGAGCTCCCTGGGAGTACTGTTTTTAAAGGACCATCTACGTGTTAGGCACCTGGGCCCTAGGAAAACCCACTAACTGTACTATATATTGAATTAGGGCCTCATCCACAGCCCAGTAAAGTCAAGGGAAAGGCTGCCATTATCTGCCAGGGTCTTTAATTCACACCCTATGGATATACTGACAAAGGTGCTATCAATATGTGGGTGTTGCAGGCCCTTGATGTTTACACAGTTATTTCCAAAACCACACTGAAGATGTGATTTGGCTGGGTGAGATTTTGTTTCAGCGCTTCCACTGGTGCTCTTGCTAAGAATTCATGCGCTTCTGAGAAAGCAACAGTGATTGCCAGGTACCGACATCCCAAACTCCTTACTTTGTATCCAAAAAGTCAGTGTACAAGTTAGTTTTATTGTATGCCTGTGCCTTACTAAAATTGTCTACTTTGGAAATTTGTCAAATAAATTGTTTTCCACAATCTCGTTGGAAGTTTGTCTGACTTGAATTTCAAGGGGTCCAAATGTTCAAAAAGTCAGTTGGTAAAATAGAGGTTGCTGGGATCTGGGAGGACTCCAGCCAAACTTCTCACATAAAGTTGTAAGGGATAGAAGAAAAGAGATCTATTGCTTTTTGCATTGCAAATCTGGCTATTATTGAATGCCACGGATTTGAGAAATGCTGTGAATTCTCTTCATCTATTAAATAGTGCATAAAAAATTTTACGAGAAGAGCACCGAGCTCTCAAAGAATGGGAAATGCATGCGCAGCTTCCGTTAGCCTTCTGGTTGCAATAAAAAAACCATCTACACAGGTAGGTACTGTTGTTTCCAGAAGACCAGGTGCAGAGGGATGATGATCATCAGGTGAAGAGGTAAGCTGCATTTGCTTTCTGCTTACGTTCAATGTCTCTTATTGGTACCTCATTTCCTGGGCATGTGGGGGTGCTGCTTTGCAGATAGGGCTAGTGGTGGAGTTATCAAACATCGCATCCAGCTTTGCCAGCCTCACTGCTCCACAAACATTTGTTTTACATCCTAAGACCGCTCTAAAGGGTGCATGTCTTTGGGGAAGCTTCCAGGCCATACCTGTACATCCCAGGAGCTTGTTGCAGCCTTTAACTGTGGATGCATGCAGTCACTTGGTCTGCAGATACCGGACCACATTTGTGTCCCATTTGTGCAATGGAGAGGCACTGCCTTGCTTCCCCCATGTCTCATGTCCTTTTCTTAGTCATGCTCTCTCCTGACCAAGCACCTTAGTTGAGATACTTCTTGGGCTCCCTGACTGTCCCGCAGTGCCAGGGACACCTCAGTCCTGACTGGAAAGTCTGAGGAGCAACTCTAGGAAGGCTCTGCTAGTGGCTGCAGTTTGTATCTCCATGGAAAGTTAGGAAAAAATGCCTTCACATCTGCCCTAATAAAGGCAGTTATTATTACAACTAAAGAAATATTTCTTAATGGCCCACTGCAGTCCTTGGCGTGAATCATCTGTGAAGGAAGAGAACATGACATGGGCAAGCTCCTGGGTTATACACCTACTGCTAGAGCTGTCAGGATGCACTGCTGCCAGCAAGAGGGGGTGGGAAAAGGGGGTTGGCTCCCTCCCACACAGCTCCTGCACCCTCCTGGGTGTATGCCCCCCTTCACATCCCAGCTGCAACACATCAAATGCAGGGATGCAAAAGACACCTGGAGAAAGCTCTCTGACTTTGGGCTTGTTTACAACATTTTGATAAAAAAGCAGGTGGTAGGAGAGATTTTTCCCACTTCTGTGTGCTTTCACACCACCCCTCCCAATGATGCCCTTGCTCTCTCCCTTTACTGGAAGGGGAACAAAATTCCAGACCAGCAAAAATTGTTAATTTACAAGCCTCAGTTCTGGATTGTTTGTCAGTTTTACCCGTGAGAAAAATCTAAATATTCCCTTTAAATTCCCATTTGCCCAGAAGAAACACAATTTTAGACAGAGCCTGGCGAAGAGCTGTCTTCTCCAGAAGACGGGAACCAGCATGGATTTTTCAGTAGTGCCCAACACCTTGTAGTTAGGCGTGTTGCCTTGTCTCTCCCCACACTTGCACGCAATCCAGATAGGATTGTGGGAGCCCTCGTCGGGCGTTCGGACCAAAGTTGGCCCTGATATGCTGGACCCATCTTGTCTTCCATTTCTGGTTATATTTACTCCCCTCTTTTCAGTCTCAATTTTTATGCTTCCATTACAGGGAAGGTCAAAAATGCTCTGCCTGCAGGCCTGCTTTGTTAAACTTCAGATGTTCTCCAGATGTTCAGCAAGGGGGTTTATGTAACAACAACAGAATTTGGGCCACATTCCTCTGTTTTCTTTTGAGTAAATTCTCCTCATTTGAGGCAATGCTGATTCACAGCCCTTCATGGGAAGGTGATGGCTGGGGAAGGAGGGGATCACTGGTGCCATTTAACCACTGTGGTAGAACACGTACCCTAGAAGCAATGCAAAAAAACCAAAACCACAACAGGCTGGGACAGTACTGTGGGACTGCAATTCTAAAGGACAGAGCAAGAAGTAGTGTAAGAGAGGTAAACTGGTAAGCAGAGATAAATGCCCTGCCCAATTAGTTCTTGTAAATAACATAAGACTGCTTGCACGTGGGAAGCCACAAGAGGCTCAGCTACATATGTCCACCGGCACTGACCATCTGTCCAGACCTACACCATTTTGTGGCTGCACCTCTGGAGCAGGTCTGCAGATTAGCTGATTGCCCTGGTCACTGATTCTCCACGGGCATCACGTACGGCACAAGGCCCTGTCTGGCAGCATGTGGTGTACCCATACAGCCCTGAGGTCTGAGCCCTTTCCCTGCCCTGCGGCCAGTGCTTCCTCCCACCACCGACGGGAGGGCACGGTGAGCACTAGTTCCACGCCACGGGCAGCCCCATTCCCCAGAGACACTGCACAAGAGAGCGCAGGACTACGGGAGACCACAGGGCTGTCAGGGAAACTCTGCTCTCAGCTTACAGCCCTGTAGCCCAGCCAAATTGCTGTTGACGATGCTAGCACTATGCCTCAAGCTGTGTAACAATAAATAACCGCTCTAGGATGATTTTGAATTAGGTTTTCAAAATTATTTAAGAGCCTTTCTTGTGCCTACAGTTTTCCCAAGGACCAGAGGTCCACTGTCTAACCAGGACAGGTCATCATCCCTGTCAGACATGGAAACTACAGAGTTGCTCACAGGAGAACCCCAAAACAATGTCATGGCATTTCCAGAGAGGACTGGGAATGTGTGGAATGACTTATCCCCATGAAATATCACTGCAGCCCTTCCACCTGCCCACCCTCGCAGCAGAGCAGTGCCCCTGTAGCCCATCCATGTGGGCTACAGACACCCACAGGAAACATTTCTCAGCTTTGTCATCCCTGCGAAAATGCTAGAGTTTAACATCCAAGCTGCTGAACTAACTGAAGAGGCAGCTGGGTTATCTCTTCTTGATGGTAACATATTAAAAGGGAAAACAGAATGAAATAGCAGGAGCTGGAGACAATGCACACAGATCCTACACCATCCTACCCGTCATGCTTGTGGAGAAAATTCTTTTTTCTTCACTTTTGGTTATGGTACTTTGTTCTGGGTGACTCCAAAGGTCTTGGGAGATAAACTGTTTCTTGAAAGGAGATGAGTTTTCTAGTGGGGAAAAATAATGCAAGAAACTTTGGGGGCCATCTATTTTTACATCATCTGAATTGACTACTGTAGCAGTACGGGTATAGCCATGGACTTAAACCTCTGTCTGAAAGCTTGATTTTTTTTTTTCCACAATCTCTAGGCCACATAAAATATGCTGCCTCATCAAACTTAGATTTCTTTAACCACTGAAGTACTGAGAAGTAAGGCACGAAGAAATCACTTAGCCTATATTTTACCTTGAAGTTAGGTTTTACACCACAGGCTGCATATTTGTTCCCCTGTCAGATGGGTGTTTGTCCGGTCCTAAAGAGCTCTGCAGACAGTCTGTTTTAGTGCAAATCACCGCTGCTATTTACAGTGCTGCAAATAATGGAGCTGGCGCTACATCTGGAGAACAGATCCTACTGTCCAGCCTAAGTACATCTTTCTGCCATTAAGCCTATTACTTCTTGTCATCTCCACTGTGGGACCATGTTCATCCTTCCCTTAGAAATTCATTTATCAACTGAGATCTCTTATTGTGTTTGTTTGGTTTTTTTTTTCTCATGACCTGAACACCCGGTCCTTATTCACGGTACCAGAAGCCTGTGGGAGCACTCACAAGTAAGGCTATGACAAAAGGTCCAGAGGCCTGTTCCTGGCCATACTACCTATCGAGAAGATCCTCATAGCAGACATGGTCATCACAGCAGCAATCTGGAAAACCTTCTCCAAACTGGTAAGGGGTCTGATGGCAGCGGGACTCCCCTTACTCCTTGGTCCTGGGTCTGTTTGGGGTTGTTTTCCTATGTTATCGAACAGTCTGCGTGGTCAACCTTTCTTTTCTGGTTGGACCATGGGTTAGTTACACAAAGATTATTTAATTTTGAGACTTGTTCCCATCATTAAAGTATTGCAGGGACAGGGCAAAGCCTTTCTGAGACCTTGTGGAGCAGATTAATAACCCAAACTAGACTTTTGACAAGAGAATCTCAAGACATTTGTTTTGCACGGTTGTCCCAGATACTAGGAAGGGATTAAGGCACAAATTGTCTGTATACAGGTTGTCTGTATATGGGCAGTTTTGAAATAACCTTTGTGGAACACGACCTCTGGTTTACATGTGGATCAGTAGAACATGCTCAGAGTTAACCAGCTTCAGTAACAAGCATATGCCGGCCAGCAGCAAATCATTTCTGAAGCTGAAATTTGAAATGTGACCTGTTATCCAAGAAAATATGGGCCTCAGAGAGCTCCCAGTCACAGAGGCAAGGCCAGGAGATGCTTGACAAAAGGAAATAAATAGCATCCTTCTGCAGAATCAAACTGAGGACGAGAGACAGCCTGCCAGACCTTACAGTACCCACATCCCTCAGATGTGCACCACAATGTGTAGGTGAGTCTGGTTGCTGCAGCAGGGATGGTGGAGCCCAGAAGCCAAGGATTGTAAGCCATCAGTGGACTTTGTGCTTCCTGAACCTCTTAGTTTCAAGGTGGCCAGCCTGATGTTTCAGCTTTGTAATGGCCTGTGTCTCCCAAAGCTCCCTCTCCTGCCTGTCAGGGCGAGGTCTCCTGCTGGGGCTGTGTCCCATGGGGGAAGGACCACAGGCTGCTCCCCAAAAGCCTCATCCAGCGTCTCTGGTGGGAGGGCAAAAGCCTCTCATCTTACCAAACCTCGCCTTTCAAGCCCCTCCTTGAAAGAGCCTATCCTTTCTTGGGACCATCCCTGCTACCACTTTTTTTCCTTTTGCTGAGGATGCTCTCTGTTGGCTGCTGGGCTGAAAATCACTGCTTTGTTTTTAATCCCTTCTTGCCCTCTGCATGGGCGGTAACGGCTGTTTGATGCTCTTCCAGCTTTCTAGAAACAAGCTTTCCTCATGTTAGGACTGGAGGATTAACTCCTACTGGCATATTAAACCTCAGATGCTGCTGTAAGCCAGAAAGGAATTTCTGCGATGTCACAAATATGTATCTTGCAGTCAGACTGAACCAAATCAGATATCTGATGCCTAGCCCCACATTGCTTGACCTTGTACAATGTTCAAGGCATATCCAACACAGACACTGGCTAGCCCTGGCAGCAGGAGGCCCTTGCCCATGGAGGTCAGCCAGCGGTTTCAAGATATGTCTTGCAATAGATGTTACAGGCAAGCAAGGATCCTGCAGACCCTTTTGCTTGTGCTGCTTCTGCCCCAGTCCTGGCCTGAGAGAGCTGATGGGGAGAGGCAGTGGAAGGACAGACCGCTGACAGTGCAGTCTGGAACACCCCATTTTGAAAGCAGGCTTTTCTACATGGCACAAATCTGGTGTAACGTGATCCTGAATATCCTAAACATGATCCTAAGGTTACCCTAAAGTTCTTCTCTGTCTCTCTTTTATTCTTGCACAACAACCAAATCCTGTATCCCTCAACTAGCATTTTTCGTGGCTTAAGAGAAAGCAAACAGTGCAGGAATACACATGCAAGGTCGGCACCTAGATCCCACAGTTTTTCACTTCTCTGAAAGCATGGAGAAAAGGCATATCTGTCAGACCCTGGCTGGTATTTTTTCCCTGGCTCAGTTCTAGAAAGCAGTTCAAGTCTTCATAAACATGGATATTAGCTCAAAGTGTTTGTCTATAGCTTCTGAAATCCCTGCAAATCTCTCTCGTGCCCTAAAAGAATCCAAACCCTCAGGAGCTGCAAAGCATTCACTCCTTCGTCTGAGTTGAGCTTATTTCTGCGTAAAAGGGAAATTCAGCCTGGAGTGTTTCTGAGGGCTCTGGATTTCTGATAGTACCTCTGGTGATAAAATTATACCTGCATATAAAATTATGTCTCTGTTAATGTGAGCGCTAAACACAGTTACATACAGTATTTTCCACAGAAACTGAAGTACTTGAGATTTTTCAAAGGCAGTTTGTAAAGCCAGCGTGTTGCTTTTCTAGGGCAAGCCCTATCCCGGATAAACCTTGGGCCGTGAGCAGCAGACTGCAGTTTTTTCTGGATCCAAGAGTCTAGCGTGGAAGCTCCAGGCACGTACTTAACAAGACGCAGCCGAGGGCAGCTGGATGAGTCCCATCTGGAGCTTTGCAGCTACTTTGAAAAGTGTGTCAAAAGGGGTCTGGCGCATGGGGGAAATGATAACTACAGATTACTACACTTGAAACAAGCTGTCCTAACAGCAGCCTGGGAAGTGACCTGAACGCCATCGCCATGGTGCAATGGGGTCTTGCTGAAAGTGTCATTTACTACCTTGCAAAACAAGAGAGGAGCAGACTAGCATTGCATAAATCTCCCTCTGCCACATCGCTCGGTATGACAGGTCACATCGCATTCTGGGTGTTGGAAGACCACATGGTCGCCATGGTGCATGAGGAGGGCTGCATGCAAAGATGGCAATATTGCTCTGAGGCTGCATGTGCTTTGAGCTTGTCTGACCTGGCCAAGGCCCTCAGGGTCCCCATGGTTTCCAGTTTCAGTTGATGTCTCATCACCTAGCCCCATGTCCCCTTTGTTCTGCAAGCAGGCTGTCTTGTCATCTCATTTGCAAGTGGGTGGCCACCGGGAATTTAGTGCTGTCAAACCAGGTTGAGAGACCCCACTCTTCATAGTCACAAGAGGATTTGGGATTTCCTGCAAATTCAGGGTCTCCTGTGTTCCCATTGTTGTGAGTTCTATGCAGGGCATGGGAAGCCCTTTATGCATGTGGCAAGACATGGCCAAGAAATACTCTCCTGGCAGATGCTGCACACCTGAATGGTGAGTCAATTGTGGTATTCTTTATGCAGAATATAGACATTGCCACATCCCAGGAGCTGTCTCATCTAGTTGAAAACAGGTTGCTGTGTGAGCATTCTGGTAGACTCAGTCTGGCTCCTAGACGTACCACTCAAGCATGGA
Organism: Chionis minor; assembly: GCA_013398295.1. NCBI lineage: Eukaryota > Metazoa > Chordata > Aves > Charadriiformes > Chionidae > Chionis > Chionis minor. Next base: position 539,057 of record VZSF01009842.1, on the reverse strand, counting down.
AGGCAGAAAATGTGCAGTCTGTGAAGCTTTTCTGTATCCTCTTTGGTGTAGGGAAGGGAATTCTCAAGAGAAGGCAATTTGGTATGAGAAACTTTAACACAGCAATGTCTGGCCTGCATAGCAAGTCATATCTGAGACAAGATACAGTCATATCTGTATGGGGTCAGGGAAGCATCATACAATTCAAACATTTCTGCTTTGAAATCAGAAGATTGGTTTCTGACAGTCTTGTGCCTGGTCTACAGGTAATGCCAGAAGACACTAAAGTATCTTTAACAAGGTGGTTAACAAAGGTTTTTCCATAATATTTGTTGCTTATCACATCTGGTGGGTTATTAGGTAAAGACAAGAGCTAGAAAAATATCTTGGGAGCTATTTTGCAGGTGGGGTGTTGCAAAACAAAGAAATTAAGAGTTTGCCCAAAACCCAAAACTGTAGGAGATATAGGAACTGAACCTCTCTCCCTTGATTCCTGTGTGCAAAAGATTCTGTGAAAACCATCCTAAGTGCACAGGGGACACAAGGCAAAGGCGGTGATGCACAGAAAAGTCAAGCTCCTGTTCAAACACTCTTCTGACTTAATGACCTCTCTCTCTCTCCATTGTGCATGGAGCACAGGAGCACCCTACTGAGATGCCAGTACTGGCTGAATCCTGTACATCGCTGCCAGGCCAGACAGCTTCTTTTACAAGTCTTTTTGGGAGGTATTCATTTTTCTGTAGCTTCACCTATCTTCAGTGAAGACACCTTAGCCTAAGCTAATCATTTAGGACCTCTTCATAGCAGGGATAAGAAATGAGCATGTCTGATAAAATTAACCAGAACCCTATCAGACAGGTCAGAGGATGACAAACTGGTTGATAAAGTCCCGTTTCTATCCACCAGTTACAAAGGGGTCATGGTTGCTGTTTCAGAAGTGCATCGCTACTTACTATCCCTTCAGCTCTTGTACAGCTTTATCTTGTACAGTTTTGGTACCATTTTCCATAAACTCATATAGTTGAATCAAGCTTTCAGCCACTGTGTCTCCAGGTTTTTTAGACTCCATTGATTTTGATAGACAAATTAAAAACATGTGTTCACTACGCATTTGCAAAATTGGAACTGAAGTACTCATTTGACCCACAAACACTGTTTTCTTATTGCACTTAAATGAGTGGTTGCCTGTTAGCCCCTGGAGAGGACATTAGTAAAAACAGACTTATTACTTTGCACATTTTTTCCAGGAAATTTGCATCAAAACAGTCCCAAAAGTCCCTTTAATTCTATTAAAACACTTGGAATGTAGTCTTATATATTAAATAATTGTTCAGTTAATAGACGCCTGATAATTCTTACTGATAGGTTAGGAGAAATTTAGTAACCATCCCAACCTGGATGGTTTCTACTAGAATTAGGTCTATGTCATGAATTATATACCAGTTCTGACTTTAAAGCTTCCCAACATGATGTGATGAGTTCTGTAATTGAACATGAGCCAGCAATGTGCCTTGCAGTCAAGAAGGCCAGCAGCATGCTGGGCTGAATTAGGAGGAGAGCTGCTGGCAGGTCAAGGGGGGTGAACCTTCACCTCTGCTCAGAACTGGAGTGCTGGGTCCAGTGTTGGGCTCACCAGGATAAGAGAAAGATGAGCATACTGGAGAAGGTTCAACAAAAAGCCATCAAGATGATGAAGGGATTCGAGCATCTCTCCTAAAGGGGAGAGGCTGAGAGAGCTGGGACTGTTCAGACTTGGGGGAATGTTATACATGTATATAAATATCTGATGGGAAGTAATGAAGTGGTGGCCAGTGACAGGACAAGAGGGAACAAGCACAAAATGAAATACATGAGGCTCCACCTGAACACAAGGAAACACTTTTTTTACTGTGAGGGTTGTTGAACACTAGAACCAGGTGCCCAGAGAGGTCGTGTGGTCTCTGTCTGTAGAGATGCTCAAAACCCAACTGGACACTGTCCTGGACACCCAGGTCTAGCTGACCCTGGTTGAGCCTGGGGGTTGGACTGGATGATCTGCAGAGGTGACTGCCAGCCTCAACCATTTAGCCATTATTCTACTGGTCCCCATTTTACCAGAGGCAACAAAAAATCATCTGCTCTGCCTCCCTGCAGGTCCCTGGGCTAATGGGGGTTTCCGATGAAAGCATTCTGCAATCTTAAGGCATTACATGAGGCAAAAAAGTTTAAATAAAAAATTAAAAAGGGATCTTCTCCCATATTTAGTGCATCAGCTTGACTCAGAAGGAACTCAGATGGGGGGGTAAGGTTTATAAATTCTGAAATGGTTCCTGACTTCTTACTTCAAGATAATCTTGCTGGATTTGGAAACCCCACTGCTGCAGAGCACCCAGAGCCCAGCTTCAGGAACCGGGCACCCTGTTTCTTGCTGGCTCCCAGTCTCTTTGTGTTTCTGGTTAACAAGGGTCTAGCTGGGTATGGTGGAGAAGTGGCGGGGGGAGCTGCATGGGTTTTGTCTGTGTGAAAGAGGAGCAGCTTACAGAAAGTGCAGTAACTTGTGCTGATTTTGCTGCTTAGTCATACTGCAGTAACTGTAACTTGGCAGCTGGTCTTACCCCCTTTCCTTTGCAAATGTTTCCATTTATGGCTGGGATTTTTATTTCCCTTTGCCTCAAATCACCACACAGATGAAAAGTCTCCAAAAGGGGGGAACCATAGGTTTACATCAAGAGAAACCATCTGTGAGTATTCATATCTTGCATTTCAAATATCTCTTACAGAAGCACACCACCCAGAATGCTCCAGGGATTCATTACTGATCATTTTGGCTAGAAGCGGGTTTTGTGCCTGTCTGGTGGCAGGAGCACAGATGTCATTGTGCTTGTCAATATTTTCCTTGCCCAGGGCTCAGATATGCTGTGAAGGACAAAGCTGCAGACATTTGACCTGGTTGACCCTGCTAGTAGCTGGGTGCTCTGCCTGGTCCTGCCGGGGGCACTGGAGAAGCATCATCCACATAAGCAGGCTATGAGGCTGTGTTGGAGACCCTCCGGGCTGTGTCCATCCTCTTCCCAGAGCCATAGCTCCTGAATATTCCTTGCTGGTCTCCAGGAAGAGAGGATCCAGTTAGAGAACCACATTTCCTCCGTGTGTTACAGATGTGCAAATTTACAATGCAGTGTGCTCCAGCAAGCCTATGGAAAAAAGCATTCCTGGCTTATGGGCATTCCTGCATATAAAGCATTCCTGCTTCAGGGCAGATAAAGCAGAGTCGTGACTTGAGCTGGAAAAGAGATGTGCCTGCTGTGAGCTTATTGTGGTGGCTGGGGCTGGAGCCTCTGGGGGAACAGCACTATGCATCACCCCCATCTTGCTCTCGCATGTTGTCTTTCTTGCTGGTTCCTCATTCCCTGCTCCGTTCCCTGCTCACAGGGCTAACATGGAGCAGAGGGCTTAGAAAAACTGAGGAAAAAAAATATGACTCCTTACCAGGGCAATAGATTGGAAAAATAACTGACCTTTCATTTAAGGCTAGATCTCAGCAAGACACTGAAAACCCTGTGTTTTTTGCTCCTGCTCCAAGTATTTTTGTGGAAATTAGGCATGTGCCTCAGTGAAACCTGGACTGACCAGCCAGAGGTGGCTGCAGGAGGAGCAGGGCTCCCCTTCTGCCCCCCAGTAAGGCAGAATGGGTGCAAAAACTGGAGCACTGGCCTGGCATGGTCTGGCAGCAGCCTTTTCATCAGGTTATGGATAACTTCTCCATGTCTGAATTGTTTCCTATCAAATTTTTGGCTCAGTTCTGAGTATTCTGTAGAAGCATGTGATTTCTGGAGAAACCTTTTGAAAACAGACCATCATTTTTTCCAATCAAAAAAGCCTAATATTTGCTAGAGCTGATTCCTCTGCAATCAAAGCATTCAACTCCTATGAACTGGGAGCCACCGTGGAAACAGCAAATGTGTTGTTATTGCCCGGCCCTGCTGATGAAGTCCTGTCTACAGCTTTTGGCTTTCTGGCCTGTGTTATGACAAGGCTTCAAGAAAAGGAGATGGGAGCCATTTAAACTATCACATCATGGCCTAGCATCCATCACCCCACATCTCTGGATGCAGAGAGTATGTGCATTATCCCATTCTCAAAAGCTCAAGTCCTACCTAGTCCTTCCTTCACCTGGGTAGAGAGAAGAATGGGAGAGAAGCTAAGAGATGTGGGAGACCCCATAGCACTCTCCCTGGATAGGAAGCTGGATCTGGGATGGGCATCCATGGATCTTGGATGCTCCAAGCCCCCACCCCAGCAGCCTGGAGCTGGGACCATCACCATGTGCAGAATCCAGAAGCACCAATGCAGGACCTGCAGTGGGACTGTGCTGAGTGCCAGACCCTAGGAAAACATGTGTTGCTCTGCTGTGGGGGTGCCCAGGGCTTGCCCCAGCCTGCCAGGGCTGCTTGGCAGGGCTGGAGAGTCCAACCAGTGGCCTTAGGAAGCTAACAGGGGCACTACTGGGGGCTCCTGGTTGGGAGTCAGCACTGAAGCTGCCCCTAGAGCTGCTGCAGGAGCAGACAGAGAGGGGCGAGTGACCCCCTCAGAGCACTTGGGACAGGGAAATGGGGAGGTGCTCCTGCAGTGGCTAAGGCAGATGTCGGGACACTGGAGCTGATGGGATGCAGCTGATGTCTCATGAGAGCAGGCTGCTGGGGCGCACGGTGTCCTGTGCAGGGGAGGCATTAGTGAAGGGATATGTGGAGCGGTGGATCAGTCCTGCTGTTCCCACAAAGGGGATACCCCCATGGAGGGACAGGGCGTGGAGTCTGCAATAGGTGAATATTCGGTGGCTGTTGTTCTGGGATGTCTGTTCTGTGCAGGCAAGGGATGGAGTTTATTACAGCATAAACTCTATACCCCACTCCATAGGGACAAGGGGTGGAGACTATCATGTATATGTGTTTAAATTTGCAACCTTCTTTATTTTCGTGTTTTGCAGGGTGAGGGGAGTTGTTTACTGAGTGCATGGACACAGTGTTATCATGTCCATCTGAATTGTCTGGGAGGAAAGGTAGAGTTTATAGCAGGTGTATGTTAAGGCTGTGATGATGTTAAAAGACTTTGCAATGAATGTATATTCAAATGATATCTCCTAGATGTGTTCCCCTGAAATGTGGACTTTGGGCTGGGAGCTGGAAACATGTTTTCCCTGAAAGCAGGACTCTTAAGTCACCATGATGCTATTGAAACTGGGGCTGATGCTGCTCATGCATGTCAGCAGCTCAGAGGTAGCAAACCCAGACTGTAATTTTTACTGGCGTTTCTGGTTCAGGTCCCCTCTGGTGTGCTCCATACCAGCCAGCACCAGCCCCTGCTCTCACCACTGGTGGGCAGAGAGCCCACATGGGTTTCTGTGGCGGCTTCAGCATCTACAATCAAGGTTGCAGAGGGGTAAACATAGACCTGGCACCTCATGTGCTCCCCTGCCTCTTCCCAAGGGTTTCAAGAGCAAAACCTTGGACCAGAGGCAAGTTTGCTGTTTGCTCACAGAGACAAAACATGACAGAGGCTTTGCCACAAAAAACTGCTTCCTGCTGTCTCCTGTTGCCAGACATTGCCAGCCCCCAGTCCTCACCCGGGGAGATGTCTGTTGACTGCCAGCCAAGCTGTGGTCTCTCGATGGGATCCATGTGTTCTTGATGAGAGGCCTGGAGAACTTAATTGTCCCTGGTCTGGGGGTTTCTGTCAAGTAGTCCTGCAACCTTCAATTATCTGGATTCTCCAGAAGGGATGTGGGAGGCCGATTTCCCTGCAGGATTTCCAGCAGCTCCTGCAAGTCCTTCCTTCCCTATTTCCCTTTGCCAGCACCCTTCACCCTTTCTCACTGTGCTTGTCCTTATGCCTCCCTGAGGGTGGGCTATTCTAGATTGTATCTTGAACACAAACACACCTTTTATTTTTTCATGTCTGACAGAGAAGTGCTAAGCAGACAGGACATTGATTTTGCATTCATAAGGCAGAGAGGTGCGCAAACAGGAGTGAACTGCTTTTAAAGATGTTCACGTTTGCCTGATCTCATCCACGGTTCAACTGTTAAGCTGTGAAGCTTCTCCTGTGAGCAGACTAGTGAACCTGCTACAGTCGCTACCATGACTTTAGGATAGACACAAACAATTTACTTTGTGACTTCATGGCAGGGCATATTTTTAATGTGGTTATGCTAGTTATGCCATGGTGTGAAAAGGCACTTGGGTAGGTAATGTCAACAATTTCAGGACACTTTAGACTGCCAGAGTGATGCAGGGAAAATATCAATGTAAAACAAGAATCTGTTTTTTGTGCCCAAGAAGATAATTACGAGAGAAACAAATGATGCATGATTTCTTGTTCATTTCTGCTTCTTTCTTTATATTTTTATCTTTGTAGATGCAGGCTGTCAGAGTCTGGATGGATGAGGGACAAAAGGGAGGAAGAAGAACTATATGTAAAAGAAGAACTGTACATAAAATACAGTGAGTGCATGCCTGCACTTCCACTTCCCCACTGTTAATTTTGTTTATTACACACTGAAGCTGGAAAATCTTAAGCCTCTTTGGACTGGAGATAAGCATTCTAGTTCCACTGGCAGTCTTAAGGAAATGTAATATAAACATAAGACGTTGTTTACTGTACACATGTGATCAAGATTATTTCATTTGATGTTGGAGATCGGACTTACACTAATGCTCAAATGTAGAGCACAGACGTTCAGTTATGCTGGTAAAAGGGTATGTCACATCCCTGGCAAAAATATTTTAACTTCCTTATGACCTTGATCTCTTGGGCTGATTTAAAGTATCATCAAAAAAGAATCCAAGGAATGATGGAATATTGCTCCCCTTTGGTACCTCTGTATTGCTAACTTTCTGTGCAAAGTATTTGCTTGTTTTGTCTCAGAGAATACAACTTAATAATGGAGTATATTTGGGGGTTTTTGGGTTTTTTGTGTTTTACTTTGTCGGACGACCTTTGAAACCAACTCAGATAAGAATCTTTTTCTTAACACTGGTTATATATATAATTATATTACTTTTTTTACATGCATAAAACTCCTGTTCAAAATTTTATGACACTCAGTGCAAATAGCATTTTCCTTGTCAGTAGTAGCAGGTTTGCCTGATGTTAGAGGGGAATTTTATTGCAATGTTTTATTTGGCCAGGAGGACACTTCCTGACAGAATTATACATTTCTTGAGTGTCAATCTATAGCTACAAATGAAACGAGGGCCAATAACATTTTGTATTAGAGCAAAAATTCAAGCATATGCGTAAGGGAAGGAGAGGCATTAAGTATCATGCCAAAAGCAGACAAGCAATGCTCTGCTGTACGTGACCTGGGAACCTGGGCCAAAGAGCTGCACAGGGTTCCCTGGATTCACATCAAATATGTGAAAAGCAGCAGCCATTGAGCAATCTGAAAAACAGCAGATGGGTGGCTGCCCGCCACACTCCCTGGGACAGGGACGTGCGGAGAGCAGGGCAGCGCCCTGAAGCCCCAGCAGAGGAAAGCACGTCCCAGGAGGGCTCAGCACATAAAGTTAGTCCAAGAAGGGCTGGAGACATGCTGGGTTTTTGCTTCGTAACATGGTGGCTGAGGTGGGCACAGATTTCGAAGGTCTCTGTTACTCCAGTTGAGAAGTACGTCTGTAGGCCTGTGGTATACACTGTTGGCAAGACTTGAATTAGCTGCAAAATTTTGGTTTTGCAAATTATTATGATTGCAAATTTTGGAAATTGTTGTTAGTTCACCCTGTGACAAATTTGGCCCTATATTCAGGTTGTGAAAGGGATCATGATGGCTCCAGGGCTGCACTCATTTTCCACAGAGTTTGGGGGCAATATTGTTAGTGAGTAGCTAGATGCAGTTCCCTACCACTGCAGAAAATACAGAAGAGATCCCTGTTCAGTCTTGCTTGCTGTTGTTTACCTGTGCAGTCTCCTTTGCCCATCAATCCATTGATTCATGTGAGCATTAGTCAGATGCTCTTCTAGACCCTTGTTGAACTCCTTGCTGCCTGCATCCAAAAGGTCCTGTGATTTGGAAGGGGAGGTATTATATTTTCTTTTAACCTCTATCAGATAAAAATTAAAAGCATGCCGTGTCATTAGGGATGGACTCAAGGGAAGGGTTTTCAGTGGCTTTGTGCTCCTGGAAGGCAAGGCAAGGCACTTCCAGGTGGTGTCAGAGGTACTGTTGCCAGTGTACCAGCACGGTGCTATGCTGGCAGACCTTAACTGCTGCTTTCAGTATTGACCTGGGCTCACATTTGACTGTTACACCATTGCACCCATGTGCTAAAGCATCCCAAGGTAATTTCTCAGCCCCCTGCACACACATCCTGAGAGTTTGTGAGGATTAGGGCTTTTCAAGAAAACTTAATGTTTTCTTTTGGTGAGCACCTTTAGTTACATGTTCCAATCTTGATGTCCCAGATTGTCATTTAGGACTTGAATCACAGATCCTTAAAGCCAGTCAAAAGCCTCTCATTGGCTTCAAGGGTGGGGTTTTTTCATATTTTCTTTCTAATTCCTTTTTACTGGTCCTGTGAAAATGAGAATTACACATAATCTGTCCCAAGGATTCAGCTTCATACAGGGCTGATGTTGGCAACATTTGTTTAAGGCCCAAGGGCAGGAGAACAGTGTCGTTACAGAACGACAAAACTGGTATTAAAGGCAAGATTAGCATTTCAAATAAATCAGCTCAGTTGCTGAGCCCTAATGTATCTTTGCCAGGCCACCAGACTCCTGAGGGAACTCACTCCAACCAGGGCCAACCTCTTCCCACCCCAGCAGCCCACACTGCTGTACCCCACATTCAGAGGAAAGGCTTTTGTTCCCTATCTGATCCCTTTCAGCCCCCTCTTTTCCCAGGATAAGGCACTAATTAATTCCTTTCCTTTCTATTTATACCCATTAGTCATTGCAAAAGTGTCCCCCAGTAGATTTATCGTTCAATATAATGAGTATATCTTGAGGGAATATTATTCATACAGTTAGCTGAAATCTAACAGAGAAAGTCTCTATTTTTTTGTAACCTTAGCCAGACTAGTCATTTCATGGGGAGGCAGTATCTCCAGGCTCCAGCAGTGAAAAAGCAGATGTTTATATAGAAGTTCATCAGCAGAAGGAGGAAACTGAAATCTTTTTCTTAGGTCTGTTCATGGTGTTAAGGACCGTGGGTGGGGCGGGATATGACTAAGTTAAAAAATGTACATTTTTTTGAACCATCACTGGTAAAAGGCTGGAGAGAGGAATGAAGTTTCCTCTATAAACTATGTGGGTTTTTTCTTTTAATTTCATGGAAACACCACTGCAAGTTTTTCCTTCTCGTTTCTCTGGTGACAAGAAAATAAAACAAATGCAGCTGGGTCATTCTGCTCTCACTGTATTTCACTGCCAAGCTCCAAAGACACAAACTGTGTCTTTTAACTCTTTCCCTACCCTGGGCTACAAAACTAAAGATGGTTTGAAATATCCACAAATATAGCTTGTGATTATCCAGCATGTACTGCAGGCCACAGAGGCATCAGCTGTCTCTTCAGGATCCTGTCTTAGTAGGGAGCTGAAGTGCTGTGGAGCTTCACTATGCAAAGGCTCTTCCCAATGACTCAACAAGGTTTGGGACTCAACCATCGTGACTGCATGGAAAAAATGTGCTGCAAGAGATGGAAGAGAAAAAAAAAAGCAAGGATTGTGAAACTGGAAAAAGTTTCTGGGAGAAAGGGGTTTTGGTCCATTCTTTCCCCACTCACTCTGCTCTTTGTCCACCTATTTTTTGCTTGCTGGGTTCACTTATGATATTGTGTCGCTGCTGCCTGGCACCTCTGGGAGAGTCCTGGGCACCCTCACTTCCCCTGGTATTGAAATGCCTGAGGTGGTTCTTCCACGCACTGCACAGTGGCAAAGAGTCCCAGAAATGGTCAGCTGGAAGCCCTAGGCTTTTGGCCTATTGGGAGGAAGCAGCTCCAGAAGTGGTGAGGCCTGGACTGAGCAACTGAAGGTAAAATATTAACAAATTCATAAGTATGGCCTCAATTTCAAAGGGGCAAACTTCAAAGACCCAAGGAAATTGTGCGGCAAGAGCAGCTTGGCACAGGACCCCTGGGACATGTCTGATGTTTCTCTAAGTCAGCATACTCAAACTGGGAAGGGAGATTTTGAGCAGTGGGGAAATAAAACTTGGAGCAAGGGTCTCTGTACTAGTGAGATCTAAACGAACACTTCAGAAGGATTATTAGAAATAGTGGGGAACTAGGCTCATGCCTGGCTGTGGGAGAAAAGCCTTGGCAAGGAGAACCTGCAGCTGGGACAGAGAGTCAGAAGCACACTGTGCCCTTGGGTGGTCTCTCTCCACAAAACCTTAGCTGTGCAGAGCAGAACCGAAACTGGCCCTCAGCCCATCAACAAAAGCATGCTGCATCACGCTAATGCCCCACTAGTGGCATTAAGGGTGGCTCCTGCAAGCTGCTCTGGAGTCTGTGTAGCACGGGACCAGCTGGAAGATGGGGGACCACCATTTCTGGCCACTCCTTTTCCCACCAATGTATCTAAACAATGTAGCATCTCTGGGATGTCATCATCCTCTAAGGATCTCGAGCTCTAGTGAAGAAACAACAGGTCACAGATATGGGCCTGCATCTGGCAAGGCTTCAATCTTGCTGTAGGTTGGGAAATCCTTGAGGCTGTTTAAAATAAAATTCTAGAAACTCCAAACAGTACTTCCTTATGTGTTAGCAAACAATTTACAAGCACGCAAATGCCGTATATAAAAACAGGGAGCTAAGTAAATAAGCTAAGTAAATAAGCAATAGCATAGGGGACTTAAAAGTTAACACCAGTATAATAAAATAGGAAAAAGCATGCAAAGCCTCAGATTGCACTTGTGTGTTCATGATCGCTCTCTAAACATCCTGGAGCAGTTGGCTTTAATGGCCTAAATCCTAGGAAATCCTGTTAAAATATGGTATCAAATGAACACTTGCTTTTTTCTTCAGAAAGATTTCCCTTTGCGTCTCATTTTGCCACAACTGAAGAACGTCAAACACAATGGGGGCATTTGCTCACGTACATGACCTGGGTTAATCTAGAAAAATAAGTGGGTTTTCTTCTTTTCTTTCTTTAATAGGTGTCTTCTCCTGGGCATCGGTGAGGGTGAACAAGACCTGCCAGGAACGTCCCAGAGCCAGCCATGCCTGCGCTCATTGTCCACGCAAAGGGTGGTGAGGATCAGGGGGTGGACCAGCACAGGTGATGTTGTCGTAGGTGTCTGCTGCAGATGACCTGATGAAGAAGAGGAGGTGGATGAACTTTTCTTTAGGTACTTGGAGGAATCCTTACAGCCACAGGCCTGGGTACCCATGAGTAGATTTAACCACCTTGCTAACTGCTAGGAGAGCAAAGAGCAATGTGGCTGGGCATGACCACCACAAAAGGTTTCTGGAATGGTTTGAAGGCAATTTTGTGATGGCGGTCATGAATGAACCAACTAGGGGATATGGTCTTTTGGAGCCTCTATTTTGGAGCCACGGGGAAGAACTGGCTGGAAATGAGAAGCCTGGAGGCAGCCTTCTCTGCAGAGACTACAAGACTGTGGTACTTGTGCTGAGAGAAGTCAGCAAGGCAAACAGCAGTCTTACAACCCTGAACCTCAGTGGAACAGGGGTTTGCCTGTTGTGGGGAGGAATACAAATACATTCTACGAACTATGTTAGGAAGCAAGAATTTCAGAAAATGGCAAATACGAAAGAGTATAAAATCCATCCTTCCATTTGTAGTCAGTGAAAATGCTATGATTATCAACTGCATACTTACAATTATTTGAAAACCAACATTCATTATTTTCACTAAGCACTTAACAATCTTGGCCTTGTTGTTGGTTCTCTTCACATATCTAGAAAACAAGACCCTTGGAGACCACTGTATAATCTCAGAATCACATGAAGGGTGGATGCAATTGCAGACAGACAAGAAGAGACTACAGGAGCTGTTTTCCGGAGAACCACGGCAGTCCCATAAAGCTGTTTCAGATGTATGCATGTGATTTAAAACTAGGAGATTGCATTTTATTGGAGGCTACAACTCAGGTGTTAAAAAAAAAAAAAAAAAGGAGCAGCTACACAGTTTACAAAGTAACAACCAAACATCCCATAAGTCACATTTAAGTCTACACAAGGATGTAAATGAAATGGTAGCCATCCATGCCTGACTGACTCCCTTACTTCAAACTCTATACAGAGTCAGAGAGGAGAGCAGAAAATCAGGCAGTTTTTTTCTTCTTTCTTTCTTTCTACTCTTCATCTCCCTCCATTTTGTCTCTCTCCATTTTAAATGTAATTGAATACTAAACATCTGTTCAGTACATAGTGTGTTCTGTGAGCAGCGACAGTAGTATGCAGGAGAGATACATGGGGGATGAACAACTAATCCACATCCATGCACATTCTCTGCAAAAATCTTTCCATGAGATTTGCAGCTTCATTGAAAGGAGGAAAAGAGAAAGTCAACCAATTTGAGGATTAGGAAGAGGAGACAAAGAGAGGACACAAATAATGGATGAAGCTCCCATGAGTGAAGGGGAGTGATTCCTCAACTGGACGGACCTCCATATATATCTCAAGCACTACATGTAAAAGAGGATCACTGCGCACAGAAAGAAATGTCTTTGCCCATCTTACAAACAAGAAAGAAGATGCTAGATAGAATTTTGGTACTGTCTCAAAAAGTTTCTGCCCCGTGTCCATTTTCCTCTAGAGCTTCCTATGTTCTCATCCCATTCACAAGAATAAAAACTCGGTTACGGAGAACTAGCTCAGGACTTCAATGCCACCAGTTAGAAGATTGTAAAAAAGTCCAACAAATACAGGAAAAAGCAGCACCTTGTTTTAAGGTTATTTTGTCCAAATTTCTATATAAGCAGGACGTACTACCACTTCAGTGTGCCCGTATGTTAGACCACCCCAATATAAGCAATGAACTCACCAGATGTGGCCATCTATGACAGAGGTGTGAAGACAATATTCCTACAAATGTCATGAAAATGGATGCCTAGGTAGATGACAAAGACCGAGTTAACATTTTTTTATTGAGGGAAAGGATGTAATAGATGGCTTCTTTGTAAAATATACAAGAATCCTTACTGGACAGAGCACTGTATCACGTCAAGCTGCCCAAAAGGTTTTGATTTAGTATGAGAAAGTTCACGAAGCACACATAGCAAGTCAGAAGTCTGTAGGTCCTTTGATCAAGAAACTGCAGACAAAAGACAGCATTCACTTCTACAAGGAGGAAGAGGGAGATATGAAGGTGTGGGCCTGTACTCCCCTCCTTTCTACATTTTGAGCACTCAGAAATGTAGGAGACAGATGTGCTGTCCAGTTGTTTGTGATAAGGCATCTTGCTGGAGAAACAGCTTCTGCAGTGGCAGGTTACCTAGAAATAGACATACTGAACACGGATTAGAAGCAGTGTTGATGGGTACTCATGGACACAACAGAGCTTGGACACAGCAGCAAAGTAGGCAAAAGAAATGGCCTGGTATATGGTGTGTTTGCTAGATTACTGGAAGGTGAATGCTTTCCTTGGACATCTCGTGTACTGTCCAGTAAATCACTGTTATCTGAAGCTGGACCCCTCATCACGAGGCTTTACTATTTTCACCTGTCAGTCACATGTTTTTCACAAACACCCTAAGCAACGTGTTCCTGTAGATCAGGACTGGTGGGTTAGCAGCTTACTCTAAGATCTCTCTAGGCAAATCCTTTGCTTTTGTCACTACTTGGGAGTCAGTAGAGTGAAATGAGGGTTAAACTGGGTTTCACAATTGTAATTACCTTGTCTGGCATCAGGGGCCTGATTCTGTTCCCTTCACACTGTCCATTTACACAAAAGTATGGAGACAGAAAGTCATAGCTCAAGGGATAATAGACTATGTTCCTGAAAGTCATTGCTCTTTTCCATATTTTGTTGGGACATTTGGCCCTATTTTTCATTTAGAGAAATTAAAAATGTAAAAAAGAAAAAAAAAACCCAAACCAAAACCAAACTAAAACCCCCTACCAACAGAAAAAACAACCAACCAAACAAACAAAAAACATAACCAAACAAAAAAAACCCAACCAAACACCCCAACCTAACAACAACAAAAAAACCAAACCCCAGAAATGAATCAATAGAAAGAGGTAATACTCAGACTTGGATGACTCTGAGCAAGACTTGGATATTCGCAAAGGTTAAAATGCAAGTTGTTCTTTTTTTGAAATGTTCTTGCTTTATTTGTTCCGCTCGGGACATGTTACTAGGATGGGAAGAGGGGGGGGAGGACGGGGGAGGACGGGAGAAGAAAGATGAACACTATTTGATGGTATAAATATGCGGGGCAGCAATGCCAACCACGAAAAGGGGCCTCTCATAATGGAAAAATTAGGCGTCTTCCAGTTTGTTTAAAACAAAAATGCCTTCGGCTCCAAAGATGACAACCTCGCCCCAGCCCAGCATCTGCTCTGCCAGTGGAGCGGGTGGGAGGAGACCGTCCCGCGGTGTCGGTAGACCCACAGCGACTCCCCATGGATGTCCGCAGCTGCTACAAGGCGAGGTCCTGCCTGATTTTGAAGGAGGAGGAATATAGAGGGCAGTTCCAATCTGCGAGGGAATAGAGGAACTGGGCTGGAGACGCCTCTGCTGCTCCCGGCCGCTCCTCCCCACACCCCCCGGAGTACCCAAAGCCTGGGAGCTCACCCTTCCAGCCAGGGATGCAGGCGCCTTCCTCGTAGGAGCGACTCCACTAAGTCCTTTTCTTGACATTTCTGAGGCTTTTTGGAGGAAATTTTGATGACCTCGTTTTCCAGGTAGGCAGAGTTTTCCTCTCCTTGTATAGTGGTCGTGCAGTTATTAAGTGGTGGTTCTCCAGCTAGGAATAAAAGAGCCAGCCTCTGAAATCCCAGCCTGTGCCCCTACAGGCTGCGCAGCTCTTGCTGCTGCTCACGGGCTCTCCAGCAAGCTGCTCATTTCAGGCACGTGTCTTTTAGACAGTACCTGCTATAAAAGAACATGCATTTTTTCCATTGCTTTTGGCTACTCTGTACATTTTTCCAAGAGTTTTTTCTAGCTGCAGGTAGTGTGAGCCACAAACTCTCATCTGCCAGAGCCAGAGGTCTAGAAAATCCCTCCCGGGGGGACCTGTAGAACCAAATTCTCCCCTGGGGCAACAGAGTTGAGTTCACCAGCTACACTGAAGTGATGGCAGCAGTAGCAGCACAGTGCTCCACTGCTGCTGTGCAGCAGAGTGACTGTTCTGCTGCATGATTCCTCTATGATTTTTGGAATTTCAGAAGTTACGGATTAGACTATCCTGTGATTCATCTCTCCTTGTTATGCTGAGTTTCATCAGCCCAAGCCCTTCTGCTTTGAAGGGTAACAGCAAGTTTGTAAATGCCTGCAAGCTCGTTTCACTTGCCTGCTGGGGTCAGGTTTGGGGGTTTTTTTGGTGGCAGGGATCTGTGTGAGTGCTGTAAAGGGAGGTTTCTGGCAGCTCCAGGGGGCTGCAGCATCCCCGCGGGGGCAGGCTCGGTCCTGCAGCCAGCGCACCGGCTGGGGGCTGCTTCCCCCACCCTTCCTGGGCTTCCCCTGGCTGAAGTCCTGGAACAGTTGCAGTAGAAGGGCTGGAGAAGAGCTCGGTTCCCTGCAGCTCTGGGGAAACCTTCCCCCTGGGTGGTGTGCCTGGTCCCTGGGCGTGCTTGGGTGGTGACTGTGAGAAACACTGAAATTCCCTACACATGCAATTTGAAGCCATGGGCACTTAAACGAGGAAGATGAAGTGCATTTATAAGAGTTTTTGTTCCTAATGGGACAGATTAGTTTCTTCCTGGCTTTATTTTATTTAGCAAACATCTGAGTGGAGTCAAATGCTGCCTGAACAAGTGGACGGCACCACAGGCACTGCCCACTGGGCATGGCAGTGAAAGAAGTTGGCAGTGGGTCCAACTCAGAGCAGCAGTGCAGTTTCAAAGTTTCTTCTGCATATGACACAGCTAGCATAATTCTCCTTTCTTGAGAGTAATGCATTTTTTGTGGCCTTAAATAAGCTCCTTGCAGGCAGAGTTATCTGAGAGAACAGAGCACCTAAATTTTTGTAAATTTGCTCAGCTATAATAGGTGTTGTGGCATTGAAGGAGAAATAGAGAGTGTACCAGGAGCAACTTCAGAAATATCAATGTGTGGGATAAGACAGACCATGGTTCTGCCTGCTCAGGTACATGAGGTGACCTTTCTAGTGTGTGACCATTCTGTTTGATCTATCTGATAATCATATGTGAGAGAACAAACAAGCTAACTGTAATTTGCACATTTGAAAGAGTCATTGCAAGTCATTTGTTTGCTATAATATTGCAATATTGTTCAGTTGCTCAGGGTGGGAAAAGCACCCACAAGCAGAGAACTCAGGTCCTCCTGCAAGACCATCATTTTTGCAGGGCTCTGTGTAGGTAACTCCACATACTTTTGCAGTTATGTGGATAACAGCCAGGTCACCTGGGATCTGAGTGTACAAGCAGTAGAGAAGACCATGCATTTTTCTACTGAGCACCTGAGGCATTAGGTAGGAGCACAGACCCTAATGCAGGGAGGATGGTGCAAAGCAGTGCCCTCAAAATCTGTTCAAAAGACCCGAACCCCTTGCTCCGGATTCCCTGATCTTTTTTTCTTTGTGTGCATCTCATGGGGAAAGTGATACATCATTCAATAATACAAATACTGAGAGAAGGAAATATCAAGAGAAATCCTTGTAAGGCCTTGCTTCTACAATGTCATGGTCCTCTCTTGCAGAGAGAGAAAGGTCAAGGAAGAACAGGATGGGCAGACCCAAATATTCAAATGTAATGAGTCATCTCCCAATTTGCTCTTTCCATTAGTTTTCTGGGCTGTCAGTGTTCAAAAATTGTCTTCAACATCCGGAAAATGCTTTAGTCTGTAATATACCCTTTTGCTGGTGAAATCTGAGATGGAGTGTTTTGCAGCAGGAGGTGGAGCTTTAAGGAAAATACCAAATGTTACAAGATTTGTGAGAGAATCACAACAGCTGATAGTGTTCTGAGGATGACAAAATAGGCACCGTTGCCCACCCCAGGCTTGGAGACCCCTTAGGTGGGCAGAGGGGCCTTCCCGCTACGTGTCCATCCACTGTTAAAGGCCAAGTGTGATGTTGGTATAGCAGAAGGTTAATGTAGCTCGAGGCATAGAGATCCTGTCTGAGGGAGACAGAGTGCCTGTTACAGAGTGGGATAAACGAGATTGTGTGCAACAGGACCACAAAGAAGTGAAGTACATCTAGTGCTTTCAGCTGTCACTTTTCTGTCCATGTTAGAGGTCAAGGCCATGGTACCTTGTTGATCCAGCCCAGTGCCCCAAGGGCTGTGGGCAAGGGCAGTCCTGTGTCAGAAGTGGCCATGGTTGCCCTTACAGTTTAACTGCTCTTCACAGTTCTGGCTGGAGACCAGCTCTTCTACACGCATGCACAAATGGCAGAAGGGAGGGAGGGACGGAGGTGGTTAAACTCAGGATGCCGTGATCTGTGAGTCAGACACTTGGCCAAAACCTCCAGTGCTTCCAGCCTCTCCAAAAGCTGATGTCTCCAGCTACCTCAGATGTCATGAAAGACTGGCTCTAAAATGGTGCTGTCTGAGGCACAAAGCTTTTGTGTCCTACAAGAGATCAAGATCTCCTGCAGCTCTGTGGAAGGCAAACAAGACAAGGGAAGTCTGTAATAAGGCTAGAGGGAGGAGGTCTTTCTCTTAACCAAAATAACCCGTTAGTATCGAAGTATTTTATTCTTACAATAGATCTGTTTTCTGCAGCACAATGAAAACTGAGCCACAATAACCTATGTAGGGACTTCATGCAGGTCACAGTCAGGTCTCTTAGGAAAAAGCTGTGCAGCCTCCCTGAGCTGGGGGTGGCGAAAAAGGACCCATGGTAGGGACATTTAGGTGCTGAACTGGAGGCATGGGAGAGGCCCTCAATGTCAGGGGGCTTTGCTGAGCCACGTCTGTGAAGCAACTCAAGTTGGTGTTCCCAAAGCTTACAAATCTATGTACATCTTGTTCCCTTTCCCCAGCAGATCTCTAAAGTACGTGAGGGTTTCTCCTTCCCCTATCTAAAATCTGGCCTGAGCACTTGCTCTTGCAGGCTTGTCAGCATATGCACAAGCCTTAGTAAGGAGGAAAACTGTCACTGTTGTAAGGACATTCGCAGCAATGATAGGAACCAGCCTTTCCAGCATAAACCAGTTCACAGAACCCTGTGATGCACTGCAGCTTGCAGTGTAGGCTGGAATGCAATGTGTCCCACCAAGGAATAGCTGGTCAGCACATGGAGAGAGGTCTCTAGAAAGATGCAGGGGGAGCTGAGCTGTCTGTATTCCCCAGGTAATGCTGTTTCTCATGCAGCTACAGCAGCAGCTCAGCTGCATTACTAGCTTGCCCTCCCTCTACACTACCAATGCAACCAAATGCACACTCAGTGTCCATCCAGGCCTTGGATTCTTCCAAGGGCTACCCAAAAAACCCATTTAAGGAAAAAGCTTTCTTTCTGGACTGGACTCAGGCCTTCTTTTCCTAACAGAGATCACACATGCCCCTTTTTGGATTGTGTTGCATTGATCACCAAGCAGAAAAGTGTCTGTGTGCCACCAATAAGCCATGTTGGTTAGTTTGATTGTCCTCTAGAGAGAAAGGCAAGTATTGTCTCGTCCTCCATATTCTTTGCTGTTGGTAAGTGTCACTGGGGTTTGTCTGTGAGTATTCTTTCAAAGCCTAGGTTCCTCTGAGCACATTCCCAAGAACTTTTCAGTCTAGATCTCCAACTCTTCTGCTGCTTAACGCTAGACCAAATATATGCGCATGTGCAGCTGGACCTCAGAAGCCCAGTGATGAGTTGAATGCTCAAGTTGAATGCGTTTCTTCTCGTTCATTCATCCCTTCACTCCATGAGTTGTGCAGCCTACAAAGCAGCACTGTTAAGCAAGGGATTTTGTACCTTTTCGCCATACAAAACGTCACCACGTGGCAAGCTGGAGGTAGAAAGGATCTGTTGCATGCCTCCACTGGTGATCTGGCTAAGCAGGCAAAGAAATGAGCATGGATGCTTACATCTGCATGAATCCAGGGTGATGGAGTCCATGTGGTCGTGGAGTGGACAGAGACACACATGGAGACAAATCGTAAAATCAGAAGATCCTGATGCACCACCTGATCCTCCCTTCAGACTGACAGAGAAGCTAAAGCACTTTTAAGTAATTTGCCCAACAAAGGAAATATTTTAATTGCTTATCTTTCAAGTCAATATAAAAATCTACATTAGTGGCCTAGTGATGCATCATGATGATGGAGATTTCGTGGTTTTCTCACACGGGGTTTACAAGGAGCACTGGCTGGCTTTGTATCTTCCCAGCAGAGCTAGGAGGTTGTATACTGTGCTTAACATTAACTTGTGTTTTCTCACAGGCATCTAGATATCCAGAGGAACTGCTGAGATGTTCCAAGAAGCCCTTTTTTACACTCTCCTTTGTGTGGCTGTAGTTCCTCTTCATGGTCAGTTTGATGGTGATCCCGGAGATGTCAGTCCTACCTCCTGTGCAGGTATTAACCAGATAATTTGGGTGTCTCTCTCCTTTGTAGGCAGCAATTTCACCAAAAGCCGTGGCCATGCTCTGCTGTAGAGCCTTCTCACTTGGAACTGACAGTGACATGTTACAGCTCTCCTGCCCCTTTACACTCCCGAGCAGTGCCCTGGGGTAGCAATCCATTTGTAGGGAACACCATCCTCCACCAAAACTCCCATTTCTGGGTTTGCACTGGAGTGCAAAGAGGTAGAGATTGAAAAGCTGGGGTCTGCCAGTGGTGCCTTCTCCCAGGTGATGAATAAATACCAGTCAGACTCCAGAGCTCAGCTCTGTACCTGATGTCAGACAATAGTTCATTTTGAATTTGACAGTTTCAGCACTTTTCAGTTGCAAAGTGGTGGAGGTGATTTGTGTATCCAGCCTGACTTTTACAAAAAAATGGCAAGATTTTCAAGACTGATTCAATAGTGAGCAGATCTTAGGATTTTGAATTGCTGGGCTGCAGAGTTGTCTGACCTGAACACATATGTTACTGCTGGAGTTAATGGGACTTGTGCTTTTTCCAGTATCACACTTGGGTATGATCTTTTTGAAAACGTTTATAAACCAGAAAGCAACAAGCAGCCTGGCAGGCAGGGCATTGTTTTAGTGCAGGAGAGCAAAAGTCATACCCTTGTTCTTCTTCATTCAAACCTGGCACTTAGTCCTCAGTTTCCTTATTTCCTCCAGGCCAGGAGGAAATAACTCCTGATTAGTAAGAGCTGCAACACCGTTACAGGAAGCTGAACCTTGAGCCTCATAGTGTGGATTGCTCTCTTCACAACTCTGTATTCTGTCCTCTATGTACTGCCTATCTAGTCTTCTCCGTCCAGGTTTCTGGGGGACAGTGAAGGGGGTGTAGCAGTGCATGAAGTGCTCTGACATGGTCTAAATAATTGTCTCCATGCAGAAAAGAGGAACTGCCCCATCAATGTGTACTTCATCATTGACACTTCAGAGAGTGTTGCTCTGCAGACTGTGCCTATCCAGAGCCTCGTGGATCAAATAAAGCAGTTCATCCCTGAGTTCATCAATAAACTGGAGAATGAACTCTACCAGAACCAAGTCTACATCACTTGGCAGTTTGGTGGACTTCATTACTCGGATGTGGTGGAAATTTACAGCCCTTTAACAAGCAGCAAAGACATATACCTCCCCAGGCTGTCTGCTATTAACTACCTTGGCCGGGGCACCTTTACGGACTGCGCTATCTCCAACATGACAGAGCAGATCCAGACTCAGATGGCCTCAGGTGTGAACTTTGCAGTAGTCATCACTGACGGCCATGTCACTGGCAGCCCCTGTGGGGGGATGAAGGTGCAGGCTGAGAAAGCACGAGACATGGGGATCAAGCTCTTTGCAGTGGCCCCCAGCAAGAACGTTTACGAGCAGGGACTGCGGGAGATCGCCAATCTGCCACATGAGCTGTACCGCAACAACTATGCCATCACGCAGAAAGACACTCTGAACATCGATTTGAACACCATTGACAGGATAATCCAAGTTATGGTATGCAGTGGCATCTGAGGTGCGGGGAATGTAATGGTGGAGACAAAGAAGCAGTGGATTTGTGGGGATGCTTTATGAGCAGCCCCATGATGGATTTTCAGAGCATTCTAGAGAGCACCTCTAGCAGGGAAAAGCCTCTGGTTCATTTCTCTTCCATTTCTATGTCCTTTCAGCACTTACAGGCCAAATGGAGTCTTGAGCATCTCTGATTTCTCTGCTTAACCTGGACTCCTTGGTTTGTGTCTCTGTTCCCAGCATGTCTACATGTCTGGGCAGACTGCCACCCTAGTCCTGGGTCTTGCTCTTGCCCATACCCCAGCCTGCTCCCCATCCGGGGGCACATGGAAGTGTGTGTGGCACCAAGACATGCTCACGATCAGCATGGTCTTTGAGGCCCCACCTGCGAGGCAGTATTGACTGGGGGCTCTGCTGAGAATGTGTTTAAAGCCATGGGACCTTTACTACCTCCTCTCACTTAACTTCACACACACCTCCAAGGGTGTGATGCTGCTTTTCTCTTGGGGCTGACCACCTTAACTGATTCTGTCCATCCTGTTTTCTCCTTTGCAGAAACACGAAGCCTACGCAGAGGTGAGTGAGCAGCATCTTTATGCCATTGTCACAACACAGGATTAAGTTGCCTTGTTTAGAGAAGACCAGCTGGTACCCTGAAGTAGCAGGCCAGATTTTGCAGCAGTCTGCACAGGACTCTGTAGATCAGTGCAGAACCTGGGAATCCATCCCTTTACCCAGCGGTTAAAATGTCATACTGGACTCTTCACTTTCTGTCTCCCCCTCACCTGCAATGTATTCAGGTCTATCGAATAGACTCATTTTATCACTTTGGAGGCATGTTTTGTAGGTGCTCTGCAAGCTGAAGCTACTGCCCTGCTGGTATCACATGGACAGGGTTTGGCATATATAGGAAGGAGTATGCAGAGCAATGCTCCAAAGGGCACGCACGTCTCCTGATGGCCCCAGAAGAGCGAGCCTACACCACCTCGCCTGACACTTAGCAGTCCTGTTCTTTCAGTTTGGGCCCAGAGCCAAGCCATAATGAATGTACTTGCGGCAACTTTCTGGTTTTAATTTACAGGCAGCATTTTTCTGCATGCTTGTTGCTGCCTCAACTCTGACCCAGCTGGAGCCACAGTAGCTTTTAGCACTGCAGGGAGAGGTGCATGGAGAGCCATGGGGCAGAGCTGAGCTTCAGGTGCATGCTGGCTCAGCACATGAAGCAGCCAACATGCTGCAGAACAGCAATTACGAGTGTTTCATTTGTATTTCAGTGCTACAAGATGAGCTGCCTGGAGATTGCCGGTCCACCCGGTCCCAAGGGATACCGAGGGCAAAAGGTAAGTTGCCCTAACCTGTGGGAAGAGAATAATTCCTGTGCCTGCCACAGACACTGCAGGATGTCCTAGATCTAATCTCAGCTGTGGCAGCCTTCACAGGCATGGCACCCCAGCGTCCGACTGGGCCCTGGGAGACTGCCATGCTTCAGTGAATGGAACACGCAGACAGCACTGGTGTCTCCTCATGTCCATGCAAGGCTGATGCACTGACAGCAGTGCAAAGAGGCTTCTGAGCATTGGATATGCCAGACACAGCTGTTACCTTCAGCACCTGATGACAACAGGAGTGAGGCAGCAGTCATCTCCAATTCTCCCACCCTCAAGAGCAGAGCTCTCACATATGCAGGGTGTCTCACCCTGCTGCCCCCATCTCTGTGTGCTTCCCTCCCCATACAGCGTTCCCCTGGCTTCCCCAGAATAAGGCGGGTCCTGCTCCACCAGCAAGCTGCCCCAAGCTCTGTAGGAGCTGCTGCAGTGAGACTGATGCTCCTAGAAATTGCCATTTTCTCACAGTCAGCATCGAGCCCAGACTTAAGTTGTTTTTTTTCTTTCCTTAGGGTGCAAAGGGGAACATGGGAGAGCCAGGATCCCCTGGGCTGAAGGGGCGACAGGTGAGTTGTGGAAAGTCCCCCAGTACCAAAGCCAGTAGTGCTGTCCCTTCATTAGCTGGGGCCACATCTCTGCTTTGCTCAAGCTAACTCTGAGTGTCTTCTTCCCTTAAGGGTGACCCAGGTATTGAAGGTCCAATTGGATACCCTGGTCCCAAGGTAAGAATACCCTGGTCCCAAGGTAAGAATCCCACAGCTGATGACTGAGCTCTTTGCATTCATTGATTTTTTGTAAAGCAGGGGGAGCTCTGCTTCTCCCTCTTACCTGTCCGTTTCCCACACAAGACCCCCAGCACTCCGCTGCCTCTGCTCTTGCTGATGCCCAGGCACTAACACAGGGGTTTTGTTCTTTTTGTTTTTCCTAGGGTGTCCCAGGTCTGAAAGGAGAGAAGGTGAGAAAGAAGAGACTAAATGGCATGTCTGGGCACTGGGATGGGGGAGGCACCTTTCTGTTGCAAAGAGGGAGAGTTTAGCTGCAATGGGGAGAATAGGAACCCTATTAATATGTAATTGTGGACGTGGGGAGGGATTTCCGGGGACATCCCAAAGCAATGCCTCCTCCTTCAGGCATTGCTTATGGTCTTGTGAAGTGGTGATGTTTTTACAATGAAAATGGGTGGGAAGTGATGTAGGCAGAGTGGCTGACTCCTGTCCTCTTCTTCCCCCAGGGAGAGATTGGATCTGATGGGCGGAGGGTAAGAAAGAACGTTTTCTAACTTGCCTGTTGTTCCAGCTAACAGCCCTTCAGTGTGTTGCAACAGATCACTGATGCCTCCTTTTCTCCCCTTGATCCCAGGGTGCTGCTGGTCTGGCAGGCAGGAACGGCACGGATGGACAGAAGGTAAGATCACCTGGGAGTGCCCTGTAATGTCACTGCTGCTTGCTTCATTTCTCCAAAGGTTGTTCTGTTTCTCCCATCCACTCTGATGTGAGGTGTCTGTGAAATTATTTGCACATTATTCTGTATGTCCTGTAGAAATATGTGAGCTAGCTGGAGATGAATTAATTCAGGTCACAGAAGTGCTATCCCTTCATCAGCAAGCTCTCTGCAGGAACTCTATATGTAACCCAGGCTGTGCTTCGCTCCTGCTGCTGAAGGAGGTAGAGCCAGATAATCTGGGTGTAGCTATCTCATATTCAGTGTTAGTGACCCCTGCCGGTCACAGAAAGTTTTGCAGAAATTTCATCTCTAAGCTACTGCTTATTCTTAACATTGAAGCCCTAAAGCACCTTATAACAAAGTCCCTGAAATCCTCTGTCCCCTCTGTGGTGAGTGTAGAGGGCCACGACCTCCCTTAGGCCTGCATGCCATACTGCAGCAGGATAGCCTAATTTGAGATTATTTCAACTTGGCTTTGTCTGCTGGCCAGCACACATTAGTTTTCATTGAATCATAGAATCATAGAATGGTTTGAGTTGGACGAGACCTTAAAGATCATCTAGTTCCAACCCCCCTGCCGTGGACCTTCCACTAGACCACCTTTTGCTCTGCACTTTCTTGTATACGCAGCCAAGTATGTCTGAGAGATAATACCAATTATTCCCACTCCTAAAATGCCTGCTGAAGCTCTAAGACACAAAATTCCTTCAATCACCATGGCTCTCTAGCTGCGGTGAGTTCCCTAACTGCTGCTGGCAAAGCAGACTGCAGAGAAAGGCAATCACTGCTCTCACAGTATCCATCAGGCAGCGTGGTTCCTGTGAACCTGTGCTGCTCTTTGCGAAGTGCACAATGGAGGACCAGCACAACCATGGATATGAGTGACCACCAAATCCAGCCTTGAGGGATGTGTCCATCACCAAGGGCACATGTACAGGGTGAGCATGCTTGAATTCCCCCCAACGCGTGCTACCACCTGGGGTGTTTAGACTACTTTTTGCTCTTCCATTTGTCTCTGCACACCACACTTCTGTTTAAAGAATACGTTTGCTATTTATTCTCTAATTCATCACAGGTATGGTCAGCAAATGATGTTAAAATTTGGTAACTGTTAACAGGAAAAGCTGTATTTTCCCTTCAGACACCTATAGCTTTTCTGTCTTCTTCTTTTGAATGCTATCTCTAGGGCAAACTGGGGAGAATTGGACCACCAGGCTGCAAGGGAGACCCCGGTGACAAGGTAGGAATGCTTCACTCTCTCACTAGGCACATCAGATGTATCACCCCGACTTTAGCTGCTGAATGAGTTGCACATGCAGTGAGATATGGCCAGTGAGAGGCTACTGGTCCATCTTGCAACAGATTGCATGATCTGATCCCAGGCCTGGGATCTCCAGAATGGGGAGCACAACCTAAATTTGTGCCTACTTTCCAAGGGCCAGTGAGCTGGGAGCCCCCAGTGTCCCTTTCCTCCACATAGAGAAGAGGAGCTTCTCCGTTTATCAATGCTGTCAACAAGCAAAAACTATTTTATTCTCTAGAGTAACTTTCTAAGCCAGTTGACTTATTCTTTAGGTAAAGTGCATATTGTTGCCACTGCAAAATTATGGTTCTTTGTCTTTTCACTCCCTAGGGCCCTGATGGCTACCCAGGAGATGCAGGAGACCAAGGTGAAAGAGGAGATGAAGGCATAAAGGTACAAGTACTCTAAACAGTGAGCAGAGTGTGGGCGGAGGCCACCAGTTGGGACAGCTAAACACCATTGCCTATATTTGCTGTTAAGTCCTTCGCTACTCATGGACCCCATAGGCTCTGTCTGCTTGGGGTCTGGATCCCATCACCAGACACAGGAGCTGAGGGAAGAGCCTTGCTGGCCCTGCTCCTTGGTGCACCACAGTGGTGCACAGCAACATGCAGATGACTCAGGCAATGACTATTGCTCTCTGTCTGTTTCAGGGAGATCCTGGGCGGCCTGGTCGCAGTGGACCCGCAGGACCTCCAGGAGAAAAAGGAAGCCCGGTAGGTTCATGCAGCATTCAGAGGTGTCCCATGTATTACTCGGGTCTGCTCCACGTGGCATGGAGCTGGTGTGGTGCCAGCTGCTGGTTGTGGGGCAGCTACAGCACGAAGATGACTGCTTGCCAAGGCATCCTGGTGATTTTGCAAATTAACCCACCAGCATGGAGAAAGCACAAGCCCTTGGGTGGTCAAGTGAACTCTCCTGCCATGCATGTCTCCACCACTACAGTGGGAAACGTTATGCAGGCAACAGGAGAGTGGACTATGCAACATCCCTGCAGCTGCCCAGAGCAAAACAAGAATGCGTCTCAAGCGTTTGTCTAGGACAGAGAAAAGCAGGCAGCATAGACTTATGAGGATGTATCTTTCCTGCCAATCTACTGCACTGCAGCTTTCCTTCTCATCCCACTTTCTCCTGAGTAGAAAGGTCCTGGTTGGCCATGGTTTCCCCTGCCACAGTCTCATTACTTCCTCAGTGCTAGTGGCAGTGCCAAGTGTTTGCAGACTGTTTTTATTCATATGAGTAAACTTTAATGATTAATTCCTCAGACATCTAATGCAGGCTTTATGCACTGTACTTGACCTTATAACCAAAGAGGTTGCGATGCTGATGGACAGTTACTTCAGACATAGTAGAGGAGGCTGAAGTAGCCCTCCGGTTTTAGGCAGGGCTGGACAGATGCTGTAAGGAAAAGCTGGCCAGCCTTTGCACTGGTTGATGGAGAAAAGGCTTCAGAGCACCACACTGCTCCAAGGCTGGAGCCTGTGCACATAGCTTTGACATGCAGGCACTGTGGGTGTGTGCAAGCATAAGTTGTGTGCTCTTACACACATCTGCTCAAGGGTGGACTGCTGGACACAGGACAAGAGGGGTGGATGTGCATACCTTGACCTCCCTTCCAACAAATTGTACTTTTCTTTCTTCTCCAAGGGACTTCCAGGCAACCCTGGAGCTCAAGGGCCTGCTGGAAGTAAGGGAAGAAAAGGTGAAACAGGACCTCCTGGACCCAAAGGAGAGCCTGTAAGTGTCTGAATATTTCCCTGGACAGTAGGCACACCACGGGAGCCTGATGCATTTTCATGGATGAGCTCCAAGAAACTGCCCCATTTAGCCTGCCTGCCCTGCCTTCTGCATCCCAAAAAGATGTGCAGATGCTGATCTCTTTCTTTTCCCCGTCTTCATCGAACAGTAATACCATAATCCTAAGCCTGATATTAACCATTTCACCGTAAAGCATCCTGTATTCCCACATAACCACAAATGCCTCTGTGGATGCCCAGGGACCTTTTGGCTGTACTCTGGCAAGTTCCCCAAACCTCTGGCTTCTCGCAGGAGCTCACTGAGTTGAGATCTGGTGGCTGTTAGAGTAGAGCTCTCTTAAAAGGACAGTACCAAATTGCAGACATGCCATGACATTGATGGTGCCATGCAGACTCAAGCTAACGTGATGGGGCACAGGAGAGTGTGGGGAGCGGGTTGGAGATGATGTTCCCTGGAAGAATACAGCAGCAGGGCTCCACCATCACCAAGAGGCTAGAGACCAGCTAGCTTGTGTCCTTGTGTGAGACCTGGTGGGGGAAGCAATGATGCATGAGCTGGAAGTAAAGCAGTCTTTAACCCTGAGGGAATGAACGATGAGCATTCGTGGTCACTGCAGTGACCAGCCTCCTGAAAGAATGTTCTGGCTGTGAGTTCCCAAAAGCCAAAGGCAAGATCCCTCAAGCAGTGAGAGCATGGACATCCCTGCTCCCCTGCTGCCAGGCACATGCTCTCTAAAGGGGCAAGGAGACATCTCTTGGGCCAGGAGGGAGAAGACAGGGCAGTCAGGCATCACTGCTCATGTAGCATCCATCTTCATATCCCATTTATGTGACTTTCTGTGTCTGCTAAGGGTCGACGTGGGGATCCAGGGACAAAAGGCAGCAAAGGCACTCCTGGAGCCAAAGGAGAAAGGGTGAGTAAAACAACTGCCCAGACCATTGCAAATGAGCCCAAGATGTGCGTGCGATGTGCTTCTGCCCAGCCATGAAGTGTCCAACACCAGAGCTGGGAATTGCAGATCTCAGTGGGCTCCGCATGTGTGCTCTGCTCCCACTGGACCTGCTGCCTGCCCTGGTGGCAGCAGGTACAGCCTTCTCCTCCAGGGTTTGATCCAGAGAGGGGATGAAGGGCAGCAATCCTCATGGCTGAGAGACATATAGTACCCTGACACTGTCTTTCAAGTCAAGAAACACCAGATTTGGGAATGGCATTGTGCCTCCTCCGTCCAAGGATCACTGCCATGCACACAAACAACACTGGAGACATCCTTGACCAGGAATATCTTTACCCTCCTCACAGGGAGATCCTGGTCCAGAGGGTCCTCGTGGCCTGCCCGGCGAGGTTGGAAGCAAAGGAGCAAGGGTAAGCATGGAGCAGGGGTTGGTGACAGCCAGGAGACAGGGAGAGCGCTGCTGCCATCTGAGGCAGCTCAGCCAGCCTTCACTCCCGTGCACACCTGCCTGCACCTGCGTCTGTATATTCTTGCATCTTGCTTTGCTTTGCAGGGAGACCAAGGGCTTCCAGGACCCCGAGGCCCTTCAGGAGCTGTGGGAGAGCCAGGCAAGACAGTAAGTCATCCTGGGGCATCTGTGGGACTGCGTCCTCCCTCTGCAGTAAGAGCTTGCCCTGCCAACATAAGCTGGCTGCACTGTCCCTCCCGAGGGGACCCTCTCCCGACCTTTTCTCACGGAGGCTCAAAAATTAGCCCAAATGTTCCTGGCTAGCCATTCCTGGGGCAAGGAGGAATTGCAGAACCTAGGAGTCCCTGCTTCTTGCAGTCATGAATGCTGTGACCACTGTGACAGTAACCTGATCAGGAGGGGAGATGGTCTTGCAGCATCATCTCAAGAGCTGGTTTCTCCAGCATGGTCCCCTGTGCGGCCAGGGAGCCACAAGACATATCCTCACCCACTTCCTCCACTCTTCCCAACACTATCCTGCAGGGATCGCGTGGGGACCCTGGTGACTTGGGCCCAAGAGGTGATGCTGGACCACCAGGACCAAAGGTAAAGTACCTGAATGCAACTCTGCATTTGAAAGGGTATCTTGCTGTGCTTTTTCTCTAATTATTAAAAAACAAAAACAAACAAAAAAAAAAAACAAAAACCAAACAAACCAAAAAACAATGAGTTTCCACTGGAGAAACTTCTTTGCCTCGGAAACAGAATGCCTCAAACCCTCAAACCTGAGCCTCCCTGTGGGCAGAGATGCTCTGATTACATCCCTCACCTTGCACAGATTCAGGGGTGTCCCTGGCATGCAACATCCCCAAGACCCTGAGAAGCCTTGCTCCACACAGCCATTCCCAATGCTCCAGTGCCAGCTGTAGAAGTTACAACTCCTGGTGGTGTCTCATCCTGAGAGAAGATGAAAACAACTCTGACTGTTACTGGTATCACCAGGTCAAAAAGTCTGGATTTCATTTCTGATGGTTCATTTTTTCTCTACCAAAGGGTGACAGAGGCAGACCTGGCTTTAGCTACCCTGGACCCAGAGGACCACAGGTACGTATGCGTCATCAAGTGCAGACATATGTGCCACGAGGAAGCCCATTTCAGTAGAGGTTGCTGCTGGGGCTGGGCAATCTGTGAGAAGGGGGAAGGAGGAAGAAAAATTATCAGGGTCACAAAAACATGAAGCCTTAAAAGGAGGCAAGGGGGTTGAACATTGGCACTGAAGCTGGCCGCAGCTCCATTAGCCTTGTGGCAGAGGGGCTGAGGACGCCAGCCTCAACAATGATGATGGGGAGGTGACTGCACCCATCACCCTAACCATCAGCTTGAAGCTTCACCTACTCTTTAACTTTGTGCCCCTTGCTGGAATCTTCGGATGTATACGTACACATTGGGGGCCAGTACTGGTTGTGTGCTGACCTCTTCCTCCTCTCCGTTCACAGGGTGACAAGGGTGAGAAGGGGCAGCCAGGACCCAAGGTGAGTGTGTTTGTCTCTGTCACCTGGTTTTTGTACTGATTGAAATGCTGAGTAGTTGTCAGCTGACCCTCTAGGTGCGTGGCCAAGGAGCCTGTCCTTCTGGGAGCTGCCCTGGCTATTTCCTGCAGTGTATCTCCCAAGCCTATCTCCCTCCAAAACCATCTGAAATATGCTTTGCAAATCTTCTTTATTCTTAGTTAATGCCTATGTAAACACCATTCATTTGCTCTGCACTAAGCTGCTGGTTTAGAGGATGCTCTCCTGGGCCAGGCTGGCTTGTGTTTTTGACAGGCTCATAGCAGTACTGCCCATGCCTGAGCACATCCAGATGTGCTCCGTGCTGGATCTGTTTCTCCTCTGTTTGAGCAGGGAGGAAGAGGTGAGCTTGGACCAAAAGGAATGCAAGGGACCAAAGGAGAGAAGGGGGAACCGGTAAGCAGACTTCCCATCCTCCCCACAAGGTCAGTGTCCCCCTCCTACACCTCTGCCAGGTGTGCTGGGGATGGCACTGCCTGCTCTTCTGCATGCCCTGAGTCCCCAAGCTCAGCTGTGGTGGGCTGGTGATGCACTTATCTGGGCTGTGCTGGATGAGGGGCTCAGGAGGAGCCCTGAACACCAATGACTGCATCACCAGTCTTGCTGAGGAAATATTTGACCCTTCTTTGCTTCTTCTGCAGGGTGATCCTGGCCCAGGAGGTGAGCCTGGACCCCGTGGTCCAACTGGTGAAGCAGGCCCTGAGGTACAGTACCATGCCATTGCATCTGAGCAGATGCTGCAGCTCCCTCCTCTCCTTCCCACTTCTCCTTGACGCTTTAAAGCCCAGAAGACCCCAGTGGGTCTCCCTGCAGCAGGGTTTATTGGAGGGGACACCAGCTGCCAGACATGTCTGCTGGCTCCCTTGGAGGCTTTCCTACCCTTCCTGTGGCAGACCTCTGCAAAAAGCTACGTTTTTAATGGCTCTGACATCTCGTTCCCAAAAAGGGAACTCATGGGAAAACTGCCTGAAATCCCTGTGCTCTTCTTACAGGGGACCCCCGGCCCACCAGGAGATCCTGGCCTGACTGTAAGTAGCACTGCTCTGCAGCCCCCAGTGCTCCTCCTCCTGGGGCAACCGTGGCTTTGCTGTGCACAGCCTGAGAATGAAACAGGGCATCACAGGTCCTGCTGCTGCCCAGCAGAGCTGGCCTGTGGCTTCCCACGGGAGCCGAGGAAAGAGAGGCTGGATGGGTGGGAAGGGAAAGGGGACCCTTTCCCTTAGAGGGGACAGATGCTGCATAAGAGGAGAGAGGCATTCACCCTCCACCCCTTTGCTGGCAGGACTGCGACGTGATGACCTACGTGCGAGAGACATGCGGATGCTGTGGTGAGCAGACCATTACCTCTCCCCAGGGCAGGGGAACAACCACTGGAGGGATGGCGAAAGGGGGTCACTAGAGACTGCCTTCCTCTTAGAAGCTCTGCACCATGAACCGCCCTTTGCACTTAGCTGCTGGCATGGTAGGCTCTTTGCCACTCTGTACAGGGCTGCACTCTGCAGGGGCAGCTTGGCTTACCTCCCAAAATCTAGCTCTGCCATCGCTGCAGCTGTAATATACACTTGCATGTTCAAGATGATAGGATACAGTGTGTTACACAGTAAGATTAAATAGGTTTCTTTTTGTATATGTCAGCAGAAAGATGTATGTAAAATCCTCCCTATGCTGGTGGCTGCAGGCAGCACCACAAACCCTATAGATGCTTTGTGTGATGGCTGCCTGTCTCCATCTTCCCATACATGGTCTCTTCTGCCCTGGTGGCTCTTGTTGCCACCAACATTGACCTTTGTGTTTTCCTCCTTCTGTTCCTCTCCCCAGACTGTGAGAAGCGCTGCGGTGCCCTGGACATCATGTTCGTCATAGACAGCTCAGAGAGTATTGGCTACACCAACTTCACCCTGGAGAAGAATTTTGTTGTCAATGTGGTCAGCCGGCTGGGCTCTATTGCCAAAGATCCCAAGTCACAGACAGGTCTGGAATGTGTGGGCACAGAATGGGGCAGGGGGAAAAGACAATGGTCTTGGATACCTCCAGCTTCCATGATGTCTAGCTGCTGTGGGTTACAATCCATCTGTCCAGCATTTTTCCAGCAGTTTCTGCTCTTTGCTCTTCCCTTCCCAGCTTTGTAGGCTGATTGGACAGCTCTTTGCTGGTATCAAAGTTTGCTGACTTTCTCCACTTTTCACTGAGGATGCAAAGCCAAGTAATGTGACACTTCATTGGCAGGTGCCCGTGTCGGGGTGGTGCAGTACAGTCATGAGGGGACTTTCGAAGCCATCAAGCTCGATGATGAGCGCATTGATTCACTGTCAAGCTTCAAGGAAGCAGTGAAGCGCCTGGAGTGGATTGCTGGAGGCACCTGGACACCGTCTGCCCTTCAGTTTGCCTACAACAAGCTCATCAAGGAAAGCAGGCGAGAGAAAGCCCAAGTGTTTGCTGTGGTGATCACAGATGGGCGCTACGACCCCCGGGATGATGACAAGAACCTAGGGGCTCTTTGTGGCAGAGATGTGGTTGTCAACACCATTGGCATTGGAGACATGTTTGATCAGCCAGAACAAAGTGAGACTCTGGTCTCCATTGCCTGCAATGAACCCCAGCGAGTCCAGAAGATGAGACTCTTCTCAGACCTGGTGGCAGAGGAATTTATTGACAAGATGGAGGACGTGCTTTGCCCAGGTCTGTACCTGTCCTTGCACAATTCTTACTGGAACTGGAGTTTTTACCCCCAGGGTTTAGGGTGAGGGAATATATGGTGCGTTGCAACGATTGCAGAGACACTGTGTCCCAGGAGGCTGGCCAGTATCTCATAAGCTGGATCATTCATGGTGTGGGCTTAACGTAGCCCTGGATAAACAGTCCTTCCTCAGATATGAGTCAGCCTTTTGGGGCAGTCCTTTGGAGACTTTTCCCCTTGTAAGAGACCTTGCCCTGTCACCCTGTCTGTGCAAGCCATGAAGGGGAATGGCAGCACATCACTCAGTTTTCCTTGTTTCTTTTCCTTGCAGATCCACAGATCGTCTGCCCTGAGCTGCCCTGTCAAACAGGTAAGCATTACAAATAGCTTCATGCACAAAGTGGTAGGTTCGGGGGAGAGTGTACAAGGCTCAGGAGTGGGAAAGGGGGTGTGCAACCTTGTTCATTCCCTTTGGATGGCAGGAGTTCCGGAAACAGTGTCACTTTACATGAGGAGAGGCTCCAGGTTTTCATCTCCTTCATGTTAGTGAACTAGCATGGCTCAGACCTGATAGTTCTCCCTGTCCCAGTATCTGGGAGCCACCAGTGTTTGACGTCCAAACTTGGCAAATTGTTTGTTGCTTGTTCCATGTCTCTGTTATACATCAAGTCAAAACCCCCTTGCTAAACTGTCCCACCCATGTGACCTTTGAAATGCAGATCCCAACCTGCAGCCCTGGGCAGGATGCTCCTTGGGAGTCACAAGGGCAGAGCAAGGGGTAGGCACCACTTGGAAAATGACACTGCGGTGGACCCAAAGCTTTGGCTTCTCTAACACTGGCTTTAATTAATTAACAATTAACTCAGGGTGTTGGATTAAAGGAAAAAGTCTGTAAGGATCCTCTGGTATAAAAAAATGGCTGCTGCTTGCTGCAGATAGCTTTACTTGATCACATTTTTCTTGTTAAGGGGCAAATCTGCAACCTGAATACCTAGAGATCCTGTCTGTCTGAGTCTCTATGCCTGTTTAAATATAGCAAAAGCACTATTTGCTGATAAACACAAAGCTTATAGGAGACAAAGTTGTGACACTTCTTGCAATTTTTATCTCTACTCTTGCCATGAATGTTTTTGTGAAAGTCCCCAGCTTCAACTGAGTATTATACAGAATCTCAAATTTCCTTCTCAAAGAAGTCCCTTTGTTTCCATGCAAAGCAAAGGAAAACTGGTCACAGGATGCTCAGAAATCTGAAGACAGAAAACTTATAATTATTCCTATCTAAAATGTCTTACTAGTATTTTGAGTATTTGCACCTGGCCATGCAGAGAGCACAATGTCCAACAGTGATGCTGAGCTATCCACACAGGCTCCTCAGCGGTGTCCTCTGAGCAGCTTTGCCTTGCGGATCCGTGCACAAGGAGGCAGCTTCCCCATGCCACGCTGGTCACTGCTCAGATGTCCTCAAAGGTTTTGGTCTTTGTAGCTTCCCTATTTCTGAGGAACACTGCAGGAGATACTGACTCAAGCAGCGGCACGCTCATGTTCTCCTAGGCTTGGGCCATCAAAGCCCTCCAAAGCAAAGCAAAGCAGTCTGTCATTTGCCTGTTGTGCGCTTGGGTGTTTCTGTTCCTGATGCCAGGTGAGAACAGCTCACTAGTACCTCACAGTCCTGGGGACCAGAACAGAAATGGCTTGAGGAGACATCTGAGGGGGTTACCTCTTGGATGAATCCCTCAAGCCATGCCATAGGCAGGCCAGGTCAAGTGGCCTGCCCTACACCCAGAAGACATGGGAAGTGGAGTAACATGGCTGGGTAGGTGTGGGCCTGCTGTGAAAGTGATGGTACACCCATCTCAGTATGGGCAAAAGCTGTCCTGGTGTGCAAGGATCTGTGCTAGGCCTGGTAGATCAAGTTTTAAGTGATACCCAGGGATTCAGGGCCCTTTGGGCAAAGCACCTTCCACTTGCCACACTGATGGTCCATGATGCATTGCTGTCAACAATTTGCAGTGGTCACAGTTGCCTCACGGCAAGGGAACATGTTGGGTGGGATGTGACACAAGAAGGCATGTGACAGAGCCTGGGGGTTCGGTGCTCAGTGCTCAGCTTCCTCTGGTTCTCCGAGAATATCTCAAGAGTTGGTGCCAATTCACATGCAAACCCTTTAGATGGAGATGGTGCCCTTCACAGGATATGTGAGTGGGCTTTGTGCACATCCAATGCATGTCCAGTTGTAGACGAGCCAGGCAGGTTCAGCTCAGGGAGCCAGCCCTGTTCTTGGCCTCACGGCTGTCAGAGTTGCAGTTCTGGCACTTTAAGGAGCACATGAATTGCTCGTGCCAGGTACCCCAGTTCCAGCCTGGGTATTGTCAACAGAGCACAAAGAGGGACAGGTATTACATTCACCCTGGTTTCCTGCTTGCTGCCTTGCAGACCCAGTTGCATCAGCACTGTGGGTTCACATCTGCAGCTGAAGGTGTGC
The DNA here is from genome assembly GCA_013398295.1 of Chionis minor. Taxonomy (NCBI): domain Eukaryota; kingdom Metazoa; phylum Chordata; class Aves; order Charadriiformes; family Chionidae; genus Chionis; species Chionis minor. Next base: position 503,878 of record VZSF01009842.1, on the reverse strand, counting down.
CGCCTCAGTGCCTTGCCTAAGGAAATCCAGGTTTTCCTGTTTTCGGGGCAAAACCTTGTCTCCCTGTAAGCGCCCATTGATTACTCCAGTGCTAACAGGATGCTGGAGTCTTAAATAGGTTAAATGCTGAGCAAATCAAAACTGACCACTTGCTTAAATAGAAATGGCATGGCGCTCTGAGACATTCTTTCTAACCCACGCAAAAGGCTTTGCTTTGAGCTTTGGGATGTTATTTGAATTTAAGTTCAGCACAGCCAGGAGGAGATGGAGGCTCTCGAGGTCGTGACACTGTCAAAGCACAGTGGGCTGAGTGCTGGGCAAGGAGTTCACATAATGCTGTCCCTTAGATGTCTTTCTGGCTGTACAGCATGAGGTGTACAGTTTGCATGTAGCAGAGTTCAAAGCTATGTGATGACTGAATCCCATATGCAGAAAGAAGCTGGAATTCATGGCCCTCTTCCTGAGTGCTGCTCTTTCTCCATTGTGCCTATGCTGGATTGAGTGGGAAGGAACTGGTCAGTTAAGGTTTTGTGTTATTTTTTGAAGTCTCTTGGTGGATGTGTAATTGCTTTCGGCACTAATCCCATGGTTCCTTAGACATAAAAGTGTCAGAAAGATTTAAAAACTGGCTTTGGTCTTTACTTCTCTGTCCCTCATTAGCTCTGTTCTTCTCTGGTGCAGTGCACATAGGAAAGCCAGGTAGCATTCAGAGACGCAGCCACTACTAGCAAGCCCTGAAAATATTCTTTTGACGCTCACTTGCAGATTACAGGAACCCTGGGAACGTAAACCCACTTATTTTCCGCCCCATGGAAGAGGGAGTCAACATAGATTTCCCCAGCACCATACATTCGATCGCCCAGTTCCTAAACTCCACGCGGGAAACCCAGGACCCCAGCATGTACACCCAGCTGGTGGCCACTTTGGCCTTTACCGCCGAAAAAGCCAAGTTTGCCACTGGAAATGAGCGGCAAGAGTGGATGGACTTGTTCATTGATACCTTCAAAATGGTGCACAGCGAGATTGTGGGGGACCCAGAAACTGTGCTAGGGCTTTGCTGATATCTCTGTTAGAGATCTCATGAAGCAGGTGGAGGCAGAGGTTGAGTGGATGTGGTAATTGTCTTTCCTTGAGAGCTTATTTGGCGGAGGGGACAGGTACATTGGTAGATGCTTTTAGTTTAGGAGAAACACAGGCAGTGAAATGGCTTGGTAGCGCTCAGCCAAAGACGTGACACAAGGGGCAGACCGATCTGGCTTGGCTGATCTCTGAGCCAGCTACACTGCTCCCCTTCAGCTGTTCTGCATTCCCACCCTGCTCTGGCAGGCTAGAATATCCCAGCCTTCAGCCACATGTGAGCACCAGGCTCCACCAAGGATACTGCCAACAAGCATGTGGCTGAGGGCCAGAGCGAGCCCCTAGTTTGCAGAAAGCCTAACAATGTGCTTTTCCCGTGCCTTCCTACATATGTATTTGCTGACTGCTTCTAAAGCATCTTCTGTATCTTCTTGCTAGGTCACTGGGAGGGCGCTTGTTGGATTCTGCAAACCATTTGTGTGGCAAGACTGGCAAAGCAAGGTGTATCTCCTCTTGCTGCCATGTGTGTCTCTGGACATCCATTCAATGGGCAGTTGGGAATATTGAGGGGAAAGAGCAAACCGTATGGGACAGGAGTAACTCTGGCTTTCCATTGAGAGCACCAAAACCTGAGGAGTGCTTCTCTCAAAAGCTGTATGAGCTCCCTCTGCCTTTTTCTCTGCTTGTACATTTGTGTTCCTTCTGTCTTAATTAGCAACATGTCCCTATTCATATCCAAGGGGTAGAGGTTATGTAGGACCAGGCAGTCCAAAGCAAAAATCCATGACTGTGCAGTAAAACCTCTGTAATATATTACGTGAACTATTTAAAAGCAAGTATTTAAACTTGCTTGTAAACCCATTCCATCCATACCCACTGCCAGTTCAGAAAGACTGCAGACCTACCACTTGCACTGCAAGTACGTGCATTTAGATAAGGAATGATGTTTCCATGAGCTCAGCTGCCCCTGGTTTTCACAAAAAGTCAGGCAGGTGACTGCCATTCCTGCCTCCAGAATAACTACTGGCCTCTCAAGCTTTAAGAAAAGAATATGCCATTTTGTGTGCAGACACAAGAGCATAAGTGTTTACTGCCAGCAAGTGAATTTCGCAGCCTCTCTAACTGACATGGTATTATTGCAATAAAGTATGCTGAGCAAATGTCATATTTAATGGGCAGAAGGGAGATGTACAATCTTAAAAATTGTGGTTGGGCTGTAATGTTTCCAGGTGTGCAAAGTCGAGCCAGTTGCCAAGCTCAGGCACGGGAACTGGAGCAAGGAACTTGCCCACTTGGAACTTCTTGCAGTGTTTTCAACATCTGGGTCTTGCCAGTCTAGGCTAGAAGCAGTCCAGCAACAGACAGACAAGGGAGGTGTTTGTGTCACTCAGCACATGAGCAGGTCAGACATCCTGCACAAAAATAGTCTTTCTCACAAGGTTTCAGCACTCTTTGCTCACAGTCTATAGGGACAGGGAGCTCAAAGAACTGTGCTGTTGGCATATAATGGAGAGGAAAATATTCAGAGAGCTTTAAGTTGTGTGCTTGGAGTTTTATGTGAAGGCAAAAGGATGAGGATCTGCCTGTGTCTTGAGTCCATATGCCAGTGTCTGGTTATAATCCACATATTCCAGGTAGTCTGAGCAAAGCCAAGCTCCCTACTCTGTTTTGATCTTTACCCTGGAAGGAGCATGTGAATTAGCCTGCTGAGGTGCAAGTAAGAAGACTGAACTCAGAGTAGTTAAGCTGCTCCAGCCATGATGCTAGAAGAAAAGCCCCAAAGAAACACTGATCAGAAGAAAACATCACAGGGCAGGGATGTCTTGCTGAAAAAGACAAGGATTCAGCAAGACTTCAGCAAAGGTGATTAGACCTCATCACACAGTGGCTGTCTACTTTGTTTCCTTTGGAAATATTTACTAGCAAAGTAGTGCAACACTGGAAAGAAAGTTTATTACCTCTCAAAAACCTTCAGCTCATTATGGAAAAAAGGCTCTTTGCCTGAGCAGTATTTGCATTGGTCCTTGTAAGACAAAGGCAAATGGGTGCAGTGGTCTAATCCCTCTGATAAAAACAGATAGATTTCATTACAGCAGCAGTTCCTTCAGTGAAGCTCTTGGGCAAAGGAAGAACACGTGTCAGGGGTGGGGAAAGGACAGTCCCACCTTCCCAGAGATACAGGGAAGGGAGGTGTGTGGTTATGGTGTGAAAGGGGAAGCCCCAGAAAGGGCTGGGATGTCAGTGCCCATCTCACTGTTGCTTTCATCTCCACTGTCAACACTGTGAAACAATAGAGGAAACGTAAGTTACCCAGGTTTTAGAAAAAGCAGGAACACAATGTGAATTTGTAGGGTTACTCTGACATCCACTTAACTAGATGGGTTGGTAATGGCAGGAAAAACGATGGTATGTCTGCTTTTTGCGCTATTTCTGTTAGATGTCCTCAGCTGTGTCCTAGAATACGGTATGCAGTATGCTGAGCTGCAGGCATTTGTGCCCTGCTGTGAGCCGCATGAGAAGGACAGGTGCTCCAGTTATAAAAGCACGATGTGACAATTTCAGTTGGCCTGATTTATGGTGGTGGTGCCTCTGAGAGCTCGTCTTCCTGTTAAGGATGAGAATCATGTTCCTTACTGCAGGAAAGGGCACTTGGGTCCTCAGCCTCCCAGAAACAACAAGCTGCAACTGAAGCGTGACGCTGAACAGGACAAACCCAAGGTTTTGCTGCACTGCCTCACATCTGTTACGTTCTCATGGGATAACTCATATGTAAAGGCATTTTATTACACATTTCAAAGGCAACACACCCCAGCCCTGAGGGCTGAGCAGCAAGCAAAATGTCTCTGGGGAGCGCTCCTGCAGTAGAGGCTGCCTAGAGAGCCAGATATGCATTATGCTCTCACTGAAGCTCCATGGAGTGATGCTACTCTCAGCCACAGTCTGTGTAACTTGGAGCTCCTAAGGCTTGCTTCAGGTCATGTGGGAGGTGAATGGATCTTGCTTGTCATCTCAGGAAATAACGACTACATGTAGACAAGCACCAGGGGAGACAGACTGGTAGCACTTCTCCAATGCGATATGCAGTCCTTGGTCCCAGCCACTTGCTTCCACCTGCCTTTGCAGATCCCTACAAAGATTTCAGACTGTGTGGTTGCAAGGGGTGTGCCTTCCTTTTCCCCTCCACAACTACACAGAGCAAGTTAGGATCAGGAGTGCAGGCACTGCCAAGGCAAAGTATTCTTGTGGCAGCAGTGCCTGCGTACCAGGAACTGCGGCATCAATGTACCTTTAGACAACATTTCTCAAGGAAGGTTGCACAGAGGTGAGTATGTACCTTTATTGCTTTAAAGAAGTGGAGTATCGCAGTTGAATTTCAAAATGTGATATTCAAAACGCTCATGGGGGAAAAAGCATCACTTGGAAATTGGTTTCTACTGCAGTTGGAACTGGCACTGCAGAAGCCTGTTGTTCACAGTAAGACAATGTAGAATAAGCACCGTTCAAGACATGCTGTTGTAGATAGGTTTTACAGTGGGGGCTAAGGAGAAATGCCAATCTACAAGGTCAGGGAACATGATACAGAAGCAACCACGGACTTTTGCAATGTCCAATGAGTTAGGTTAAACCACAAGTACCAGCAGAAGTTTCTACATCAAGTTTGACTGTTTTATTATGGATGGAACTGGTGCCAAATAGTCTGCAAGCTCAATGATATGCACCATCAGAGCTTCTGCTACACTATCTTGTGCTGTTGGATACTGTATCTATAGTCTCAAGAGTGCATTTACCAACTTTGCTTAAAATATGACTGCACTGAAGTTTGCTGAATATTGACTACACACATAGCACTAATGTAATAAACAGTGATCCCTTTGTTACTCGGCTCATACAAGGAATTATGCTGGTTTAGTACCCTGCCATGTTGAATCAGGTGTAACAGCATTCAGCACTGAGGAAGCAGTTTGTCAGGTTGGATTTGCTCATAGCACAGAAATTCAACCTCATGTGATACTCCCACCCCAAAAGTTACCCCTCATTGCCAGAAATGGATGTTCAAGCTAGGGCTGCTCCAGAATCTCCTATTCCTTGCCTGTCATGCAACACAACATGACATTGACTCCAGGAATTCACTCTTCGGAGATTCAGTGTTAGAGCCAAAGAATTGCTTGACAGAGATATGGCCGCTGCCCTGCTGCAAACTCAGGGGGTGGCCAGCTGCAGCACATACATCACAAATCAATACTGCTGTTGCAATCATATCCCTGACTAGTGCTTTCAGCAGAGAAGGAAACTCAAAGAAGAAAATTCAGAAGTACATTAATGGAACTGTTTCTCAGAGAAGCAGTGCTCGCAGAGGAACACCAAAGGCAATATGTGTAATTTCTGCAAAGGAATGACATAACGGTCCCTAACTAATAGCTGTCTCCAAAGATGGCTGTTTTCTTCTCCTTTTTTTTCTGAGTTCATTCACTGTGTATATTCATATGCCCACATGCCCACTTTGTGGATGGGTGCTGTTCTGAGTGACTGAAGATCAATGTCCCACTGTGTTTCACTCAAATATTGGTTTGTTATATATTACAAAAGCTGCTTTATGTACAGGTGCATCAACAAAGATAGCCTTGTTTTCCAACCATATGACACAACCTTTATAAGCTCTTCAGGAATTAGTGATTGCTGATTAAACTAATCTGGGTGAAACATATGAAAACAACTTTTGTCCTACAAACCTGTGTGTGAAGAGTAACTCCAAAAGTAAAGCACTCTCTAGAAGTAACTGAGAGGTTTGCAGGCACTGCCTGCCATTGATGTCTGGATATTCCTGTTACAGATAAGAGCTGGACATTGCTGTAAGAAAGTGGGTGTAATTCTGGGACTGAAATGCACAGACCTGTCTGTCATAGGCCCCAGAATTAACATTCATTAAGACCTAGTGTCCAGGGGTGGCTGAGGGAATCAAAAGCAAAGCTCCGACATTACCAGCTGCAAAGACAGGCTTTGGCAGCAGAGTGGGGCTGGCCCTTCTTTGGACAAACATGCATGAGGCGGCTCCAGCCCAAACTGCCCAAGTCAAGCTCAAACCTTATCCTGTAGGCTTTCTTACACTCCCAACTCTTGCCATCTTCTTTCTCCTGCAGAGCTCTCAGTGGCCCAGTGCACACAGCGCCCCGTTGATATCGTCTTTTTGCTCGATGGCTCTGAAAGGATCGGAGAGCAGAATTTCCACAGGGCCCACAACTTTGTGGAAGAGGTGGCCCGACAGCTCACACTGGCCAGGAGCAACAGTGACAACATGAATGCCCGGATTGCACTGCTCCAGTACGGCAGTGAGAGGGACCAGAATGTGGTCTTCCCACTGACCTACAACCTGACAGAAATCTCCAACGCCCTAGCACAGATCAAGTACCTGGACTCATCCTCCAACATTGGGTCAGCCATCATACATGCCATCAACAACATTGTGCTCAGCCCAGGAGATGGGCAGCGACTCGCCCGGCGCAATGCTGAGCTCTCCTTCGTCTTCATCACTGACGGCATCACAGGAAGCAAGAATCTCGAGGAGGCCATCAATTCCATGAAGAAGCAAGACGTCATGCCCACAGTTGTGGCTCTCGGTAGTGATGTAGACATGGACGTCCTGCTGAAGCTTGGCCTTGGGGACCGGGCAGCCATCTTCCGGGAAAAGGACTATGACAGCCTCTCCCAGCCCAGCTTCTTTGACAGGTTCATTAGGTGGATATGTTAAATGAAGGGAATGCACATGTCCTCCTCTCACCAGTATACACCCCCCTGATATTAACTGTTTCATTTTCTTCCCTCTATATGATTGCTAGCAACTCTGAGCTGGCCCAGAACAGCTGCCCTCTGGGTCCTCCTTTCTAGACAAAATCCAGAGCTCTTTTTTGATTTTCATGATGAAAAGTTGTGTATCTTACATTTATGGTGCTAATTAAAATCCAGATCAAAGCAGGATACAAAGCCATACAGTGTACTTCTGTAAAGCTTTACACAAACTAAGTCATGCCTTACATACATATTGTAATCCTAGGAGGACTTGTCAAAGAATCAAGAAACCTTTCCAGTGTGGTAGGACAAATGGTTATCTCTCATTTTCAAAAACTCTCAATATCCCTCAGCATCCTGTGAGGAGCTTTATGGCTGTGACATCCCCCTTTTCCAGATTATCTCATCTTTATTGTTGTCTCAGTACTTCTGCCCCGAGAAAACCGAGTTTATAACACATCACATGCTGCTTGAAATGCTCATCAATTTGTTTTCCTTTTGCACGGCCCTTGGTGGCTTGCTCCTCTTTCTTGGGAGCGACAGGATGGTGAGAGGTTGTGCTGCCTTCTACAGTTGTCTGCAGATGTTCCTTTTGTGGCTCTATCTATCTAAATTTCACAGATCATCTTTAAGATCTTCATTTTCCTGTGGGCCATATCTCCCTTGCTTCCTTCTGCCATTCCAACCTTCATCAGAACCTGTTCATTTATTACTGTTTCCAGAATCCTGGATGAGAGGGGCAGCATGCGTCAAAGCATCTCACGAAATACTGAGCAGCCGCCAGAACTGCCTCCCTGTCATTCCAATGTGCTCAAAGCAACCATGGTGCCTTCTTCCCACCAGTGTCTGCTGAACAGTGCCCAGATTCGAACTTGAATTGTGCTGTCAGCAAAAATAAAGAAATAAACTCTTTTCTTCCTGTCCTGAAAAAGACTCTTTATTCTATAGTCTCTTTTTAAAAATTATTTTAATGAGTAGATGATTCTTCTGATACCGAGCTGTTAAGTCCAGATAACTTTGTATTCTGCATTTCCTTGCAAATGCTGGAGCACAAGGCCAGAGGTCCCTGCAGCACAGGGTTCGCAGGGCGCTGCTGAGGACCTGAAGGACGACAGGATGCTGATGGGGCCCCTACAGCTCTCCCTGTCCTCTCCAGCAATTCCCTTGCAGAACTGTTCCTCCGCCCCCTGGCCCCACACGCCCCAGTGCCCATCAAACTGTGGTCTCTCAGCATGACAAAGGCCATGTCTTCATTCCTCACCTACTTCATGTTCCTCACCTGTTCATGGGCCCCATGTCCACAGGCCCCTCTTTGAGGGGGGCTGTGCCTTTTCCCACCTTGAATGTGGCATTGCACCTGAGTCAGGATTTACCCACACTTTCTTCAGTCCCTCTTGCATCCAACAGTTGTTTTATCTCAAGCCAGGACAGTGGGGCTGGGGAACCCTCCAAGGAGAGGGACATTTCTGTAAGGTTGCATCCACAGTGGTGGAAGTGGGTAGGAAGGAGAGGCTGGGCAGAGCTTGGGCTGTCCCCAGACACAGACTGCAGAGGAACCAGCAGCACAGACGCAGGGAAGGGCACGGTGGTGCAGAGCTGTGGCCATGTGTGCTGCAATGTCACTGCCATGTTTTCCCTCCTTTGGAAAGGAGAGCTGTAGAAGATCTTAGAGGGCCACAGGACAAAACACAACTGCATTCAGCAAGGAGTCACAGAAGTGACTGCCCCACTGCCCCAACACACACACACGCCCAGCCAGCAATGCAACAAGGATGAACAAGGCTGGGTGAACGGGCTGCACCACCTCTTTTGGAGATTCCCTCTGACATAGTGAGCTGCTTCTGTTTATGCCACTGGGTCCAGCAGCGTCACAGCAGCTGGCAGCAAAGCCTTCAGGCTGGAAAGAGTTCTCTTGAGCCATGACAATGGGCAAAAAAAAAAATAAAACAGCAGCAAAAGTAACTCTGTGTTAAAATTGTTGTGGTGAAAGCACTGACAGGCTTTTCACCTTTCTTAGCGAGCATGTTGCAATCCCATGGCCATGGCTCAGGGGCTTCAGAAAGAGAGATCACTAATTTTACCTATTAATTATTACCTTGGCGTGCAAGATGGCAACCCATACAGCTCAGCAAGGGAAAAGTTATGGCACTGCTTGGCCAGACCCTTTGCTACAGCTGGGAAAGGTCATGCAAAATGTAAGGACTTCTACGGGCAGTGGGATCCACATTAGTAAGGACTTCTACGGGCAGTGGGATCCACATTAGCAGCTGTCGTCATTGCGCAGGAAAAAACACAGACATCAGCAGACTGCAAATCAGCACATGATACTCCCTGTGCTGCTACCTGCAGCCTCAGGGATGACTTTCAGAGGACTGTCCCAAAAGAAAGAGGATGGAGCTGCTGCCCATCATCTCACAGTGATTCCACGTCAAAGAATTTACAAATTAAAAACAATAAAATCACTTAGCAGGCAGAACACCACTCTAAGAGAAAGGGGAAAGGAGCTGAGCAACATGCAGGTCATTCTGACGGGGTGTTTGGCTTCACGTTTCATCACTTCACCGCTGTGCAAGTGGGAGGTATCCTCTTCAGTCAGAGTCAGAACTGCTGCTTGAGCTGCTGGAGTGCTGGAGGAGATAAAACAACTTTAGGATAGCACAGAAACAACCCTTTTTCGCACCATTTCTGATAGATGTTAGTGATCCTGCGGTGGGTGCCTGTTCTGGGTATCCAGTTGGGTCTGTGTTGAGCCTGCAGCAGTTGTGGCTGCAGACCCACAGCGTCTTTACACGCCAGCAAAAGGGGCACCTCAGGTTTGCATGGTGGCTGGATTGCAAGATAATTAGTTAGTATCAAGGCCCCAGGAGCCACGCAGAGGGTGAGCCTGTGGGGGATTCAGCACCGCACCATGACCTTAGGCAGCAAACCCCAGCTGAGATATCTTGTCTTGAAGATAAAATGGCTACTAATAACATCACTGCAATGTTTACTGCAATGTTGTTACAAACCACATTTTAGAGTTTGGAGTCATTATGTTTCTGACTGGCGAATACAATTTATGGGCATATCGTGGGAAAGCTGGGATTTTTTTATTATTATTTTACAAGACTGTTCAGGCCAATTAAGCACACTCCAGACTTAAGTTCTGCTCTCTGCCAGCAAAGTCAAACATCAAAGCAGAACACTTTCAGAGCTGTTACACAGTGAGATGAGCTTACGCCTTGCCTTGATTGGAAAATGTTCCTGCTGGAAGCATTCAGATGATGGAAGCGGGGGTTTCTTTACCAGTCCCTCACTCAGAACTACTCTGGATGGTGCCCATCCCTGGAATGGCATTTTCTGCAGCATCTATTCCAGCACAGAGAATTGCTTTTCCTCTCTTTTTGGTGGGGTGGTTTTTTTGTTCATTTTTTAAGATGGAACTGAACTGCTCTCCTGCTGCAGGACACTGAGCATGTCCCTTATGGAGGCATGACTTGCTTTAAGTGAGCAGGACAAAATCCTGGGATTTAATAAACTGCTGGTGCACCCTGAGCTTTGTCACAGTTTCAAATGGCTTCAAGGAATTTCATGGGTCACTTTTCAAAACACTCACTTGAAATGACTCATGCTTGACTATTTATTAACCAAACAGGAATCTCCATGTCTGAAAAAAGCCACTAAGGTGTTGGTAGCCTGCTCCAGCCGCCTCAGGGTGGAAGAGGGGAGCCCCAGCTGCCCAGGCTGGATGCTGTGGCATGCATGAGGGGGTCCAAAGGACCACAGCAGAGATTCAGGAGGATCTGCTGCCGCCTTGCTCTTACCTTGCTTCCATGGTGTTTGGAGTGCTTCTTCTTGTGCTTTTTATGGTGTTTCTGATGGCAGTCAGGGGGGCAAAGTGGGCCCCCTGGCATTCCCGGTGGTCCCGGGTAGGGGTGCCCATGGGGATGATGCCCCTGTGGGGGGTGCCCATGGGGGTGCTGACCTGGTGGGTAGGAGCCAGGTGGAGCAGGGCCACAGGGATAGCCACCTGGTGGTGCTGGGGGATAGGCTCCGGGGGCACCAGGCATCACTGGAGGGCAGCCAGGGTAGGGACCTGCTGGGGTGCAGGGACCAGCGTATCCTGGAGGGGCAGGTGGGCAAATTTGCACATGTGGCGGTGGGACCCCTCCGGGTGCACCTAGGAAGAAGAGGGTAGCTGTTACCAACCAGAGCCATGCTCTCCCTGGACAGGCAATGCAGGGAACTGGTGTACCCATGCACCAAAAGGACCCCTCCCAGTCTACCCCCCTCACAAATGATGTCCCAGTCCCCTTTGGTTTGCACGTAATCCCCCAGGTTGCCCGTGGCAATTGCACTGAGCTCCTCTCTGAACCCGGATGCATGTGTGGTACCTGCAGCCCTGCCTGGCCCCGCGGCCCCTCACCTGGGTTGGGGTTCCACATCCTCCACAGACCGCAAGCTGCAAGGGAAGGACAGGCACCGTCAGTGCTCCCTCACGACACCTCCAGTCATGGGGTGGTCATCACCCTGCCAGCAGCCGGAATCTGGCTCCTCTGTCCCACGTGTCTGCCACAGGTAGACACTTCCCCAGGAGTGCTGTCCCTCCACAGACCCCAACAGTGACCCCATATCTTCAAGTGACAGCACCAATTCCAAGAGTGGCTGTGCCCACCTCTGTGCACACCCAAAGCCCAGGCATGTCATTAATGGAAATAATAAACCAATTCCAGCTGAGTCTGGGGCCCCTGTCCGTGTCATAGAATCATAGAACCATAGAATCACTTGGGTTGGAAGAGACCTTCAAGATCATCGAGTCCAACCATAAACCTACACTGCCAAAACCACCCCTAAACCATGTCCCTCAGCACCACATCCACCCGTCTTTTAAATACCTCCAGGGATGGCGATTCCACCACCTCCCTGGGCAGCCTGTTCCAATGCCTGATAACCCTTTAGGTAAAGAAGTTTTTCCTAATATCCAACCTAAACCTCCCCTGGCACAACTTGAGGCCATTTCCTCTTGTCCTATCGCTTGTTCCTTGGGAGAAGAGACTGACCCCCACCTCGCTATAACCTCCTTTCAGGGAGTTGTAGAGAGTGATAAGGTCTCCCCTCAACCTTCTCTTCTCCAGGCTAAACAATCCAACTTTTTCAGCCGCTCCTCATAAGACCTGTTCTCCAGACCCCTCACCAGCTTGCAGACTTGTGTCCTTGCAGACCATGAGGGGCTGGGGACACCATGTCTTGCTGCAGCACCAGCCATGGGGATGGTGCACCCTGACCCATGGGTTCTCACTCCCCTACTGCCCACACGCTCCCCTGCACCTCGCCAGATGCTGCTGCCTGAGGCAGCCACTTTCACTCACCAAACCTGCAGAAAAGCTCCCAGCAGAGGCAATGGTGGCAGCACCCTCTGAAAGCACAGCCACCAGCAGCACCCCGATCACCGTCCTCAGCACGGCTCTCCTAGGTGGCAGGCACCTGATAAATACCAGGGCCCTGCCCAAGCAAGGAGGGGTGCAGTGGGCAGGGGTGACACCGCACCACTCCCTGCAGCACGGCCATCACCATGGACACGCCAGAAATACCAACACACCACTCCCAGCTGGCACAAAGGTCCCACAGGGCTGATAAAAACAGGGGGTGGAGGGTGGTGGTTTCACCTCCCAATGTCAGGTGATGGGGTGAGTCAGATGTCCCCATCATGAACCCCAGCTTGATGCACCCAGCATGGGCACAGTGTCCAGTGGGGTCCAGTGCGGGATGGAGGGTCACCTGCCCACAGGCAGTACAGTGGGACAGTGGAACTCAGGGTCCAGCTAATGAGACACTGCTCAGGGTGCTGCCATGGTATGCAGGTGGAGGTGATATCTGCTGTCAGACCAAGTCCACAGGGACAAGAGGCAGGGCTGGATGCCCTAATGCTCGGGTCTGCCTCTCAGGGGAAGTCTATGGGGGGGGGCAGAGCTCCTCCTGTCCCATCCCCACCTCCCCGCTAGCATACCCAATGCTGCCTTGTGCTTTGCAACACTCTCTTCCCATGCCAGCGAGCAATGCAACAGGCTGGCCTCATGATGTACTGTCAAAAAGACACCTCATAGAAAGGGACTGCACCAGGTCTTGTCCCAGCTGTGCAGACAGGGATGTGTCTCAGGGAGCAGTTCTGGGCACAGAAACACACAAGAGTCTGTGGGGTCAGGAGGTGTTCACACACAGGGCTCTCCTCCCAGGGAGTGCCACAGGCTCCCTATCATCCTCTCCATTAACAGCCCTGTGGCCCCAGGCACTGCCAGCCAAGATGGCTCCTTCTGTCCCAGGGATGGGGGGATGAAAACTGGGCCCAAGCCCCAGGCAGCAGAAATTGGCCTTGGCCAGGGAAAGGCTGGCAGGGCACATGACACTGGGATCTGCCTGAATGGAGCAGCTCTCGCGAGGTGGATATCAAAGGAGCCCAGACAGGGATGAATGTGTTTCCCAGCTGTATTTGCCACTGCAGAGCCCCCAGTCCATCCCTGAGCCCATCTCAGGGTGCCCGCTTCTCCAGCAGCGCCAGCACAAGCGCTGAGCCTTGCTTCGCCTCCTCCAGCAGCCCAGAGACCTTCTGCGACATCTGCACAGGGAGGGAGAAGGTGCGTCATGTGCCACTTGGCAGGACGGAATAGCCATCCACCATCCACCCCATGCATCCCATTGGCAGCAAAGGGAGGGGATACCTCGGCATGAGGGCTCCCAGGGGCTTCATTGCCATCTCTGTCCCACCTCATCCCCACCACCAGGGTCAGAGCAAACACATGGCCCCTGCTTACCGCAAGCTTGAACTTCTCATCCATTATGTCTTTGAGGTTGATCATGACATTGAAGTAAGCTCCAAACACAGCTGCTTCCAGCATTTTGGCTCCCACCTAGGAAAAGAGGCTTGCAAGAAGCTCTCCTGCTGAGCAAGAGCACTCACATACAGTCCTACAGCAGGGCAGACCCTTACACTGCAGGAATCCCACCCTCTGTGACTGAGCGGCACACAACACTTTCCAACACAGTGTTTCAAGATGTGGCTCCAGCAGTGGGAACATTTCATGTCCTTGCCACACAGGTGGGAAAACTCAGACAAGGGCTGGTGGAGCTCAGCTCTCCTACAAGGGTTGCAAACTGCCAAAAAGTTAGCGGGTGGAAACCACTGGCCAGTTTGGGAAGCATGGCTGGAGACATGCAACCCAGAGGTCAGGACACAATGGGACACCTGGCAGGGAAAAGTGATGAGCCCATCAGCCTCCAAAGCCCCAGACCAGGGCCATACCTGGATATCAGATTTGCAGGCCAGGTTGCAGTGGCGTGCCAGCTCCTTCAATGCAGGCCACAGCTCGCTCACCTTCTCTGCCAGGGCACACGGCACTCTCACAGCTGTCTTCAGCCCCTGTTGCATGGCAGACATGCGTCTGGGAGGGGGGACAGCCTAGAGTGAGCACTGGGTGGCCATGCTCCCATGGTCTGCAAGTCCCCACCAGCCCAGCTCACCTCTCCCGTTCTGCAGGGGTGCTTTTTGGCAGCTTCATAGCTTCCTGCAGGCAAAGAAAAGAAGACTTGCTGCCATTTGCTCCAAGACCTCGTGTGTCTTGCATCAGGGGCCAGAGCAGACCCAATAGCTCCCATGCTCTTGCAAACCTCCTTTAGGTGATGATGCCCTAGCATGGGCCAAGGTCACAGCCCTGCTCCTAAGGACACCAGGGCTACATGATACCATCCCCCCTCCCCGCTTCCCCATGGGATATCTGCCACCGGTGGGACCTCACCATGTAGCTGCTGAAGGCACGGGAGTCAGCATCCACCATCGACACCAGCTCATCCATGGCCTGGTGGAAGGGGGGGATCAGCTTCCTCATGATGGGGTCCAGCTCCTCAAACTGCCGTTTCCCATAGCTCATCAGCCCCACCATACAGCCCAGCGCTGCTCCCTGCAAGGGCACAGGGGTAAGTCCTCCAGCAGGACACAGTGCCCACTGCTACTGCCATGTCAGCTCCCATCAGGGGCTTGGCACACCCAGAGGACCCCCCAGGCAGGCAGGGACCCCTGTCCTGGTGTGGGGTAAGTACCAGGGCAGCTGCAGCTGCGGACACAGAGCCTCCTCCTGGCGCTGCCGACCTCCCACCAACTGCTCGCACAAAGGCACCCAGCGGCTTGGCCACCAGCCCTCCATCCACCTCTCCTGCCTGCACCAGGTACCTGTGGCACAGCAGCCCTGTGAGTCAGAGCCCCCCAGGTGCAGGGACACTCACCACCACACTCACCACCACCACTCGGTCCCTTCTCACCCAGCACTGCCCCCTCCAACAGGTTTTCATCCACCCCTTGGCTCTGCAGATGGCTGAGAAGGGCTGAAAAACCCAGCAGTAGGGTTGGGGAGAGAATACAGAACCCCACAGGGACAGATGGACAGCTGGGGAGCACATGTCCTGTTGGTGTGAGGGGTTGCTCTGCATTAGACAGGGTGGACTCATGCAGACAGAGTTTGGTGGGATAGAAACATGCCTGCAGCCACATTCCCAAGGGTATACAAGAAGAACTTGAAGTGCACATCCTGATTTCACCTTGTCATCGGTGGATTTCCCTTCCTCTACCCCCACAGACATGTATTTTACCAGGCGCTGCAGCATGGCATCACTCCTTGGAGGGCAGCATGTGTGCCAGAGGCAGTGAAATTTGGGCTGGACATAGGCTGGAGGATTTAATATGTGCATGCTCAATTTGGCCACAGGACCTGCTCCCACTGCCTGCTCAAGTGACCTGGAGTCCCCACAAACCACATTCACAACCATCAGCAACTGGGAGCAGGGACGACCCCACGCCTGCACAACACCCAGCAGAGATGTCCCCTCATTGTGAAGAGGAGCTGGGTGCAGGTGCCACCCCCAAAACAAGCCGAGTGCAAGAGGCAGGCAGCAGGATTCTCCTGTCCGCACAGGGATGGGCACCATGATGAGAAGCGGGATGGGGGTCCCTACTCGATGATGCGCTCCCGGGGGTGAAACGGAGACAAGGAGTCCAGGCCCAGACGGCTGACCACCTGCAAGGAGCAGCACCACCACGTCAGCCCCATCACAATAAGTCCTGTTGCATTCTCGTTCCCTGCTATTAATTAACCATGGGTGATCCAGCCCTAGGACAGAGTTGTTCAGGCCACCACCCGGGGAGAGGACAGCCAACGTCACAAGCCCATCCCATCCCAGACTTGGGGGCGGCATGCGGCTACCTGCAAATGACTGGAAACTGCACTGATAAATAATTAGCTTGCTCTTATCTAGCACGTTCCCCATAGGGTGGAAAAGTCCCTCCCTCCTGCAGCTGAAAAGCAGAGCCTGTGTCCTCATTTCCAGCTTACACCAGTTCTGGGGCAGTTTCCCACAATGCCACACACTGTCCTTGAGCTCTGTGGAGGTCTCCTTCCCCCTCCAGGCCTCCATGCAGGCAAGCTGGGCAGTTGCTGCCTGCACTCTGTCCTCACAGGATGGACTCTCTGCTCCTTGAGCATCCCAGCGTCCTCAGGACAATAAAGCAATTTGTCCCATTCCCTGTGTCCTCACAGCTTATGAGACACCATTCTTGGAGACAAGCATCATGCCTGGGGGCTGCTGTGGTCCTAAGTCTTTGCTCAGTGCCAATTTGGGAGGCTGAGGGAGTGGGAGGGTGTCTCTCACATGATCCCACCCTTGTCTTGGTACTAGGAGGAGCCATGTTACCAGCCTGATCTTCTGTTCCTCCTCCAGGATGAAGAGTTTTTCCTTCTTGATGTAAAACTCAGCTGTGTCCAACATGGCCTTCTTGGGGACAAGTCCCACCAGCTGGGACCCCACCACGGGGAGGTTCAGTGCCTGCAAAGAACATCAGAAATGTGACTGCCCCTAGAGCCACCTGCCATGCGGCCGCTACCACCCCACCCTGGTTGTCCTCATCCCTTCCCAGGACCTGGGAAGCTCATGGTAAAGCCTTCAGCGGAGGAGCTGGGAGCTAGTAGCAAGTTGCTGAGCTTTTGGCATTTTCATGCCATTCAGCTCTTGGCCCAGCTGGGCTGACCTGAGCGTGAGATAAAGCAGAGCTTGACCTGGGAATGGGGAGAAAAACTTGGAGGGAGACATTCTCTGTGAAGCCCTCATTGAAACAAGCGTGGTGTGCCACCCCACAGCACCCACCTCTGCATCTTGGCAGACCTCCTCGTAGACAACATGGAGCGGCGTGGTCTCAAAGTCCAGCAGGTTTGTCGAAACCTGGGCTATGTTCTCCTCCTCCAAATACCAGCCGATGCCCTGCACCCTCTTCAAGCGCCCAGGCTGCCAAGAACTGCCACAGTCAAGGCATGGCCCAGGAGGTGTGGGGGCAAAACACGTCTACTCCCAGTGTGCCACCAGCACAGGAGTACCTGGTCGGCACCACGACCCTGCTCGCGGATGTTGAGGGCGATGCGGTGAGCCAGCTCCTTGGTGCACAGCAGGTTGACGTTGTACGCAATAAGGAATGTCCGGGCACCCGTCACCGTGGCCCCCCACCGGGGGACAAAGGTTGGGGGCCCAAAATCAGGAGCCCACTCTGGTTTTGCAAGCTGGGGAGGAGGGAGGAGAATGCATGGGCTGGCACCGCTGAGCAGCACAAGCCAGAGTTCTAGGGACAGAATCTCCCTCCCCCGCTGGCATCTGCCATGACCACCTTTATGTTCAGCAGCACCAAAAGCATTTCATCAGCTTCTCTTGGTGCAAAGGGACTATGCCAGCCGCCAACACCCTCCTGGAAGCCAGAGAGGTGAGGCTCAGCTCTGCCAGGTCCACACTGCCCAGACACGTGCTGCCAGGCTCACCTTCTCAGGCAGTGCCTCGTACTCCCCAGCGCGGATGGTGGGCAGGGCTTTCCTGCCCTCCTCCCGTGCTGCCTCTCCATACAGGTAAACTGCAAGACAGACCCAAGGGTGAGCGTTGCCAGGCAAAAGCTGGCAGCACATCATCTAATGGGAGAAAGCCTCATTTTCCCTTTAGTTAAGCTTTTGCAAAAGATGTGCAGCTTCTCCACAGCTGGAAGCATTCAGGGTGGGGTGGGACATGCAGAGGTTCCTGGACCCCACTTACCAGGCACCCCCAGCTCTGCTGCCAAGCGCTGCCCAAAGACATGGGCGCAGGTGATGCACTCGTCCATGCTGACATTCATCACCGGCACAAAGGGGCAGACGTCTAGGGCCCCCATGCGAGGGTGTTCACCTGGGGACAGGGCAGATATAAGGATGGGAGCTGGGAAGAGCAAGTGGACCAAGAGTGACAACAGCCCTTTCCCAGCCTTTTTCACAGACTGAAGACTGCTGCTGTGAGGAAAGTTGTTTGTGGCAGTAATGTCTACTCCAGCCTCTCTGCATTGGGAGGACGAGCAAGAGATTTGCACAGTCCTGCCAACATCCATCCCAGCAGCACCACTTGCTGTAGGTGCAGTAATGTGCTGTGCTTGGCTGCCAGCAGCTGATTTTAACTCCATCTATGCAAGGTGTACCTGGAACTAACCACGCACTGCAGCCAAGGGATGCTCTGCATCAGATTAGCTCCAGAGCTGCCCACAAGCTCACCTGTGTGCTGGCTCATGTCAATGAGCTGCCCAGCCGCGCGGGCTGCACTCAGTGCCCCTTCAACAACGGCTTCAGGAGACCCCACAAAGGTGTAGACAGTGCGGTTGGTGGAGGCG
Organism: Chionis minor; assembly: GCA_013398295.1. NCBI lineage: Eukaryota > Metazoa > Chordata > Aves > Charadriiformes > Chionidae > Chionis > Chionis minor. The sequence continues at coordinate 485,328 of VZSF01009842.1, read as the reverse complement.
CCGGCATCCACATCCAGAAGCACGCAGCCCGGCGTCCGCGAGATGGCCTGCCCCAGTGCATCAATCACCTGGCAGACAGTGGAAGGGTCAAGACAGCTGAGCCAGCCAGACCCCCACCACAGCCCTAGCTTCACAAGATGGGGGATGCCTTTTCTCTCCCCCTTTCCACTGGCACTGGGGTTGGGGATGAGCACACGATCAGTGGGGATGCAGCCCTGCACAGCAGAGGATGCAGGATCTGAAGGCATGAGGATCCAACTCTTACCTAGGGAGTTTGGGCCACCCCTGGCTCCCAGGGAGCCCCAAACCCACCATGGTGGTGAAGAGCTACCTGACTGCTGCTACACTTCAGACAGCACCATCACTCAGCTGTTCCTGAGGATACTGTCCCCTGGCAGCTTCAAAACAGATCTGGCTCTGTAAAGCCTGTTCCCTGGGGTAAGCAGTGGTTTTATTGCCATTTTGGGTTTGCTGAACTCCCCCACCCCCAGCAGGGCCAAAGTTCAGTCTAGGGCTGATGCCCATTAACCTGGACAGTGTGCGGACTTGCACAACTGCAAGCGATATTTCTCTGCGGGGGTATGCCGGACTGCCCCAAGCCCTGGTGCTACAGCAACCTGCAGGCAGTGGGCAGGAAGGGGTCTGAGCCCTCACTTCTCACCGAGGTACCAAAAGGGAGCAGGGGCTGCCTTTAGGCATTTTCAGCATTAGCCAGGCAGGGAAAGCAGCGCAGCACTTCAAAGGAGGCAGAGCAGCGTCTGGCAGCAGATGCTGACTGCATGGCCCCCCACTGGGGCAGCCCAGCCACCTGCACCCCAGCATCGCCCAGCCTTCAGCCCCTCCTCGCGCTCCCTCACCTCCTTGTTATTCCCCTCTGAGAAGTTGGGGACACACTCCACCAGCTTAGCCATGGTCCCAGGATCTGCCTGCACCGCACCGCACCGTGCTTGGCTCCTCACGCCCTGTGGGTTTGCCGGGTTTGCCTGCCCTTTCCTGTCCCACAGCAAGCAAAAGTCTGCCAGCACCCAACCCATTGCCTCTTCCCTGAGCCAGGGTTTCTCATTAACCACATCGATCTGTGGCCAGGAGACAGAAAGGGTCTTGGATAAACAATGTGCTACTGGCCCTTCTGTGTCTGGAGCAGCTCTGGGCACAAGGGCTGTGAGAGTTCACCAGGGCCAGCCTACAATACTAATTACCCACAAGTGCCAATTAATTGCTAGAAGAAGGTGAAACCAATGAGAAAAGCACTCCCCAATGGTGGAGGACAGCTGTCCCTCAGGGCCCCCAGCGTGGGCACCAGGGCAGCCTGGTAAAACCTCTCGCTGTGAGCAGGATTCGAACCTGCGCAGGGAAACCCTATTGGATTTCGAGTCCAACGCCTTCACCCCTCGGCCATCACAGCCCCAGTATATGGCACCCTGGGGGGACACCTGCCCCCTGCCCAGGTCACCCGCTATTTCCCCCTGGGTGCGCCATTTTCCTGTGAAGTGGGAGAGTCTCTGGGGAGGCAGTCCATTCCTGCACACACCCTCAGTGCTGCTCTGCTCTCCAGGGCCTACCAGCAGAGCCTGTCCCTGAAAATCAGCACCTGAGGCCCCAGGGTCCTTGGACAGCACTGCCCACCCAGCACCCAAGTGGCTGGTAGAGGCTGGGGGTACCAAGGCAGGTGCTAACCCTGGCTTGTTAGTGTAGGGGTATGATTCTCACTGACGGTGTGTAGAGATCCCGGGTTCAACTCTGGAACAAGCCATCCTTTTGGGCACCCACCATTCTCCTCCCACCCAACTGCTCCACCCACCACCAATTTTCACCCCAAGAGAGACTCTCAGCCCTATGGGGAAGGGACACAAGGTGTCTACACACCCTGCAGCACCTGGACAGGGGAGGGAAAGGGCCATGTGCATTTTCAGCAGGTTGTAGGTACCAGGAAGCATCCCCAGGCCAGCCACGACCACAGGCAGTCCCAATAGCTTTTCTAGAGGCTTTCAGGGGCTATTCCAGCCCAGCAGCTGGCAGGGAGGGGATCTGGGGCGGCAAAGGCTGGACATGCCGGGGGCTGAACTCAGGGCTTCTCACATGCAAAGCAAGTGTTCTCCCACTGAGCTACATCCCCCTGAAACAGCTGCTCACCTGGTGTTTTTGTCACTCCCAGAAAATCCCAGACCTGTGGATCTACCAACCATGGGGTTCAGGGGTTTACAGGCTCTGGATGTCCCTCAGGTGCTGGCAGGCTGGCAAAGGGGCCAAGACTGGACGGACGTCTGTGGGGCAGACCTGGAACATGTTTTTTGCATGCAGCCCCTAGGCCGAGCTGCCCACTGGGGACATGGTGGCAGCATGGTCCTGCTCTGCTGTGACCCACTGCCCCTTCCCAGGAGCGGCTGACCCCTGGCCACAGCTGAGCCATGTCTCTTTGCCCACAGGGCAGCAGGCAGCACCTCACTCCCGGCAGCGGCGCTACCATCCCAGCGCAGAGGACGCGGGCAAGCTGTTGAGGCTGCCAGTCCCCCATGTGCTGGACAGCATCGCCTCACCAGCGCCCTGTCCCTGCAGGGGCTGTGCCCGGCAGTGGGTGGCCTGAAAGGAGAGCTCGTCCAGGAGTAGACCCTGGGACCTCTCACAGCCTAAGTGAAAATCATAGCCCTACACCAATGAGCTGCGTCTGCAGCTGCCCGGGCATCCCCCAGCCTATGCCAGGCACTGGGGTGCCAGGGGGCATGGCTGTCCCAGGACCCCGTGGCCCCAGGAGCCACTTCTCAGGGATAGGTCCTGCTGCCAGGCCCTGGGGTGCAGAGCAGGGCTGAGGGGGTGTGTGCGGATGCACCAGCCACCCCAGAGACTTTCCAGGAAAACAGGGTGCCCAGGGGATACAGGGGCAGATTTTGGGTGGCCAGGGCACGGGGGACCAGGGCAGGGTGACCCAGGGGTGAACAGGTAGTTCTGCAATGTCCCAGGCTGGGGCTGTGATGGCCCTGGGACAGGAGGGGCAAAGCCCCCCTGCCCCCTCCCCCACCCCCCACCTGGTTTTCCAGGCTTTGCAGCCCTGGCNCCCGGCCGACCCTTTCTTTTGGATCCCTCCGCCCCTCCCGCCTGCCTCCACCCCCCCCCCCCTCCATCAGCAGCGTTCACCCCAAAGGCACTGAGTGAACAGTAGTTCCCTGCACCTTGGCTTTGGTGTGTTCTCCTGTTTGGACACATTCACATGGGCAGGATGGAACCCCAGGAGCCAGCAGCGAGTTAAGAGGCACTGGACTGAACAGTCAGAATCTGAAGCTTTTGCATCTCCAGACCCCCTCCTTCCCACAGGTGCAGGCGGCTGGGAGGAGGGCAGTAGGCATCCAAAAGAAGGGCTCGTCCGGGAGT
>VZSF01009842.1:454429-481885 GCA_013398295.1 Chionis minor | reverse complement strand
GAGAATCATACCCCTAGACCAACGAGCCACTATTTGTACCTTTTTCTGACCATTCTTGTCTCCTTCATACCCCCACAGCCCCAGGTACAACACAGGCCAACGTGGTGCACAGCACAGGTGGTGGCTGCCCCAGTCGTTGCTCTCTCCCTCCTCTCTGCTCTCTGGCCATTGGCTCCCCCGGCTCCCCCAGGGACGTGGCATAGGGCTATGTGGGGTAGCCTGCTCAGCATCCCTGGAAAATGACACTTCTCCACCTGTGCCAGGGCTGCAAAGCCTGGAAAACCAGGTGGGGGGTGGGGGAGGGGGCAGGGGGGCTTTGCCCCTCCTGTCCCAGGGCCATCACAGCCCCAGCCTGGGACATTGCAGAACTACCTGTTCACCCCTGGGTCACCCTGCCCTGGTCCCCCGTGCCCTGGCCACCCAAAATCTGCCCCTGTATCCCCTGGGCACCCTGTTTTCCTGGAAAGTCTCTGGGGTGGCTGGTGCATCCGCACACACCCCCTCAGCCCTGCTCTGCACCCCAGGGCCTGGCAGCAGGACCTATCCCTGAGAAGTGGCTCCTGGGGCCACGGGGTCCTGGGACAGCCATGCCCCCTGGCACCCCAGTGCCTGGCATAGGCTGGGGGATGCCCGGGCAGCTGCAGACGCAGCTCATTGGTGTAGGGCTATGATTTTCACTTAGGCTGTGAGAGGTCCCAGGGTCTACTCCTGGACGAGCTCTCCTTTCAGGCCACCCACTGCCGGGCACAGCCCCTGCAGGGACAGGGCGCTGGTGAGGCGATGCTGTCCAGCACATGGGGGACTGGCAGCCTCAACAGCTTGCCCGCGTCCTCTGCGCTGGGATGGTAGCGCCGCTGCCGGGAGTGAGGTGCTGCCTGCTGCCCTGTGGGCAAAGAGACATGGCTCAGCTGTGGCCAGGGGTCAGCCGCTCCTGGGTGGGGAAGGGTCTGTTGAGGCAGTGGGGCATGGCACAGTAGCACCCTGCTGCCACCAAGTCACCGATGGGCAGCTCTTCCCAGTGTCAGAGGCACATAGCTGGGAAAGGAATCAACCACCAGGATTCCAGGGAGCAAGGAGGAGAAAAGATCAGCTTTGGGGATATCCTATGCAGCAATAAAGGGGCTATTTCCTACTGGACATTTTCAGGGAGGAAAAGCTGGAGATGCTGGGGGTTGAATGCAGAGCCTCTTACATACGAAGCAAGCACTCTCCCACTGAGCTACATCCCCTGGCCACTGCACTGCCCAAGGAGGGTGTAGTGTCTGTGGTACCACAGCAACGGTGTCCAAGCTTGCTAAAACCAGAGTCAGCTAAAAGAGAAAACCTATGGCCACACCAGAGGGTGCCATTTGCAGGCAGCTGGGGGGTGCTAGGGTTGACTGCCCTCCACCAGGTCTGCAGAGAGGAGCAGGAATGCAGTCCCCAAAGGAGGGTTTGTGCCAAAAGGAGGGTTCAACTGAGAGTTGAACTAGACACCTCTAACACCCAAAGTGAGGATCATACCCCTAGACCAATGAGCCGTGGTGCTGCACCCCTTTTGCACCTCCAGCTCCTTTGCCTGCCCCCTTCCTCCTCCCCCATTTTGGGGTTAGAGGTGCCAGGAAGCATCCCTAAGCAAGCCATGCCCACAGGCAGCCCCAGCACTTTTATGGTGGCCCCGGGGGGCTCTGCTAGCCACAGTGCCAGCAAGGAGGGGGCTCTGGGTAGGTAAAAAAATGGAGATACTGGAAGTTGAAGCCAGGGTCTCTCACAGGCAGAATAAGCACTCTCCTGCTGAGCTACAACACCCTGCACCAGCAGTATATTGCTCCTGGCTGTTGGGGGTCCATCCTGTCCACGGGGACACGCCCAGCTAGGGCATTGCACTGACCCCACTGTGCTAGGGACTGCTGTCCTCACCTTGCCCTGGTCACAAGTGCTGTCACCAGTGAAGTTGAGTGCCCAAAAGAGGGCTCGTCCGGGAGTTGAACCCGGGACCTCTCGCACCCTAAGCGAGAATCATACCCCTAGACCAACGAGCCCTGGCAAAGCTACTAGCCCTGTCCTTGGCCACTGTTCTGCAGCCACCCATTGCACTGGACACAGGATGGTGGCTCTGTGGTGTTCTCATCTCCTGTCACTGCCCCTCAGAGACCCATTTAACATGGTCCCAGGGCTAATGATCTCCTTCTTCACTGCCCCACAGGTATCAGTGTGACTTTGGGACAAGGGACAGGAGCTGCAAGTGCTGGGTTGCTGGGAAATATCCCCAGCCATTCCCTTTTCCCAGCCCCAAGGCGCTGTCAACCTTGGGGGTCAGCAGGTGCTGGTATTGGGGCTCCCATGGGTGCCACGGGGGGCAGGACTTGGAGGTTGGCTCCGGGGCAAACCAAGGGGAATTTTTTGGGATGCAGTGCCTGAGGGTAGGGTTACCTGTAACTATAACAATGTGGGAAGACAAGCTGCTGTGAGACCCCCAGCTGGTGGGGATCCCCCTCCATGCAGGACAGCCGCAAGGGGAACAGGGTGAAGAGCTGGTTTTCAGACAGCCTGCTCACATTGAGCCTCTGATGTTAATTATATTGCATTGCAGGTTGTGCCAGAGCAAGGCTTCACTCCCTGGGGCACATCCAAACCCTATAAGCTAACCCAGGAGAATCGGGAAGAAAGATCAGCCACAGGCAAGCCTTGCTCCTCTCCGCTGCCCTGCAAATCACAGAATCATGGGGGTTGGAAAGGACCTCTCGAGATCATCTAGTTCAACCCCCCTGCCAGGGCAGGTTCACCTAGAGCAGGTTGCACAGGAAGGTGTCCAGGCAGATACTGAATGTCTCCTGTCGTGGTTTGGCCTCAGCTGGCAACAAAGAACCCCGCGGCCAGAAGAAAAAGGGTTGAGAGTGGGCAGTTTAACAGAACAGCAAAGTAATGAGGAAAACAACAACAACAACACTGATGGAGGAATGTACAAACAGGGTTACTGTACTACAGATCACTCCCCTGACCAGGAAGCCCCAATCCACTCCCAAGCAGTGACTTCCTGCTCCCTGCCTTGGCCAGCTTCCCCCTACAGACTGGGCATGGCTTACATGGCATGGAATACCTGTGTCCAAGACAGAATTTAACCTTATTACCGCCAGAACCAGGACACTCCAGAGTTGGAGACTCCACCACCTCTCTGGGCAGCCTGTGTCAGTGCTGTGTCACCCTCAAAGTAAAGAAGTTCCTCCTCATGTTTAGATGAAACCTCCTATGTTCAGGTTTGCGCCCGTTACCTCTTGTCCTACCACTGAGTACCACTGAGAAAAGACTGGTCCCATCCTCCTGGCACCCTCAAGTATTTATAACCATTGATGAGATTCCGTCTCAGCCTTCTCTTCTCCAGACTAAAAAGACCCAACTCCCTCAGCCTTTCCTCGCAAGATGTTCCAGCCCCATAATCATCTTCGTAGCCCTTTGCTGTACCCTCTCCAGCAGTTCCCTGTCCTTCTTGAACCAGGGAGCCCAGAACTGGACACAGGACTCCAGATGTGGCCTCACCAGGGCAGAGTAAAGGGGGAGGATGACCTCCCTCCACCTGCTTGCCACACCCTTCTTGATGCACCCCAGGACGCCATTGGCTTTCTTGTCCACAAGAGCACGTTGCTGCCTCATGGGCATCCTGTTGTCCACCAGGACTCCCAGGTCCCTTTCCCCAGAACTGCTTTCCAGCAGGTCAGCCCCTCACCTGTACTGCTGTGTGGGGTTATTCCTCCCCAGGTGCAGGACCCTACACTTGCCTTTGTTGAATTTCATATGGTTTCTCTCTGCCCAACTCTCCAGCCTGTCCAGGTCACGCTGAATGGCAGCACGGCCTTCCGGCGTGTCAGCCACCCCTCCCAGTTTTGTGTCAACTTGCTGATGATGCACTCTACCCCTTCATTCAGGTCATTGATGAATATATTGAACAGGACTGGACCCAGTACTGACCCCTGGGGAACACCACTAGTCACAGGCCTCCAACTAGATTCTGTGCCACTAATCACATCCCTCTGGGCCCTATCTGCCAGACAGTTTGCAATCCACCCCACTGTCCATTCATCTAACACACACTTCCTAAGCTTGACTGTCAGGATGACGTGGGAGACGGTGTAGAAAGCCTTGCTGAAGTCAAGGTAGACAACATCCACTATCCTCCCCTCATCTATCCATCTAGTCATGCCATTGCAGAAGGCCATCAGATTAGTTAGACATGACTCCCCCTTGGTGAATCCATGTTGATTACTTCTGATAACCTTCTTTTCCTCCAGATGCTTGGAGGTGATGCCCAGAACAAGCTGTTCCACCATCTTTCCAGGGATGGAGGTGAGGCTGACTGGCCTGTAGTTTCCTGGGTTTTCCTTCTTGTCCTTTTTGAAGACTGGAGTGACGTTGGCTTTCCTCCAGTCCTCAGACACCTCACCTGTTCTCCAGAACCTTTCAAAGATGATGGAGAGTGGCCCAGCAATGACTTCTGCCAGCTTCCTCAGCATCCGCGAGTGCATCCCATCAGGACCCATGGACTTGTGGATATTCAGTCTGCTTAATCGATCTCTAACTTGATCCTCCTCAACCAAGGGAGAGTCTTCCTTCCTCCAGACTTTCTCTGTTACCTGCAAAGTCTGGGACTCCTGAGGCTGGACTGAGCAGCAAAGGCTGAAGCAAAGAAGACATTCAGTAACTCTGCTTTCTCTGCATCATCTGTCACCATGGCACCTGTTTCATTCAACAGCAGGCCCACATTTTCTCTAGTTTTCCTTTTGCTTCCGATGTACTTAAAGAAACCCTTCCTGTTGACCTTGACGTCCCTTGCCAGAATTAATTCCAAGGAGGCCTTGGCTTTCCTCATTTCATGCCTGCATACTCTGGTAGCATTCTTGTAATCTTCCCAAATGGTCAGTCCCTGCTTCCACATACCGTAAACTTCCTTCTTCCACTTGAGCTTTTTCAGGAGCTCCCTGCTCAACCATGCTGGTCTCCTGCTTCCTCTTCCCGATTTCTTGCTCTTAGGGATTCACCAATCCTGAGCTTGGATCAGCATCACGGAGATGTGGGGCAACCAAGCTGGGAAAATGCTGCACTCCTGTGATTTTCAGGTCACATAACCCCCCAAGGCTGCCCTGCTCCTTCAGCCCCACACATCCAGTGCTAACAGCCACCTTACACAACAATAACCAGATCACACTTCTCTTTGGGAAACATGCAGATACCTAATTCTCAGCAAACATGAATTAACACCCCTGGAATATTTAATTCAACAATTCTTGAATTTGAAACTCAAATCCCAACATATTTCACTCCCAAGACCTTGTAAACCATTGGGATTTGGGCTCTGCTTTCATTGTGCTCATCCCTGACTCTCCCTGAGGGCTGCCCTCCCCAGGGGCAGAAGCTCAGTGGAGAAAGGGTGGTAGGACAGCCAGGACCAGTGTCTGGCGATGATTTGGGCTCAGGGTAAGGCATGATGCTGGCGGAGCCAACAGGGCTGCAGGCTTGCTGGGGTGAAAACCTTATGAGCCTCACTCCCACAGGTAGCACCGTGAGGGCCAGATGAGGATGTCAGTGCCTTTTCATTTGCATGTTTCTTCCCCAGTGACTCACACTTGTGGGTGGCCTGTTATTTTCCTCCTTTATGGGATTTCTAGCCCTGGGGAAGAACCAGATCCCTTGCTGGAGCCATTGCCTGTTTGGCTCCCCAGGCTGGACTAGGGCCCTTGCATGGCAGGGAGGGTGCCCTGAGAAACCATGGTGAACCCCTGCCCTGCAGGTGGTCCGTGGGTGCCTGGGGTGGAACGTCTTTTTGGTGGTGCCCTCTCCTTTGTCTTATCCCAGCCATGCAACCACTTTCTCTCCCCTTCCTAAGGCCTAAGAGCAGACCTCTCTGCTTTGGTGGGAAATTGTGTTACAAGGCTTAGGTGGGCAAGGAAGGAGATTTTTATTGGCAAACAAGTACCATCGCAATCTGCCACGCCTGCAGGTTCCAGCTCCTCCAGCTCTAGAGACTCTATCTCTCCACCTGGCTGGCTCCAGGACGCATGTTGCCAAGTGCTCTGGCCAGGAATCTTTGCTCTGGTGAGAAGGATATGGGACAGTTCCTGTTGAGGTCAGATTGCCTTCCTGCCATTGCCCTCAGCTTGGAGCCCAACTGCTGGAGTTGCATATGCCTTTTGCAACCCAGCAAAGGCGCTGCTGGTAAATCTGTCCCTTCATCCTATGCCACTGCTGTGAGTCACTAGGATTTTTGTCTCCTCATCTGGATGCACAGAGAGGATCAATGTGCTGAGATCTTGCTGACCCAGTAATCATCCAGCCACTAGCGCTCCCCTCCATGCCAGTCACCAGCCCTATGCCGCCCAGGGCTTCCACTCCTGACAGTCCCACTCGCTATTCACATCAGTCTTCCATTTTCCATGGCAACTCTCTGTGCTCCTCCACTTGTTCCAACTCAGAATGACTTCACCTTCCTCCCAACCTCATCCATCCCCAGGGTGGCAAGGTACTCACTATCAGAGATGCTCATTGGCTGCTTCTGTTGCTTCCCCAAGTACACAAATGCAGAGAAACCTGAGAAAGCCCATTTGCCATGTGCGGTGATGCAGGCTGGGGTGTCCCCCTAGTTACACACATCCCAAAGAGGAGACAATACCCCCATGGGTGTGACTCTGCAAGGGGGAGCTACTACCATGACCTTTCCCAGCGTGTTTCAGCTGCTCCCTGTTGAGCAGATGTATCTCACCATAATGAATGCACTGTAAGTTTTGATGGTGCACCTGGGTTCATGAAAGCAAGGAATAAAAGAAAGAAAATGAAGGGAATCAGGGGTCTCCAGGAAACTGGAGAATGATGAGTGACAGCAGGGAGAAGGTTTCCTCCAAGAACATGAGCAGGTGAGGGAAGACGGTAGGTGAGAAGACACGAAACTCAACAGATGCAGGTATTGCCAAAGGGTCGCATTTGGGCTAAGCTCCAGGCTTTTCTTAGAAATGCTGCTGCTGCTGTTGAAAGCCATAAGTAGACAATGCTGGGATCAAACCCCAGAACCCAGTTCTTTCCCTCCATGTGTTTCCTTCCACCCACTAAGCATTATTCTTCCTCTCAGTCTTGGTATGTAGTCCCCTGTTTCTCACCAGGGCCTTTGGCTACACTGTCTTTGCAGAAACCTGTCTTTTAGGGCCTGATCAGCAGGTCTGTGGGGTCTTGCCCTGGGCAAGCACTGGCTGGAAGGGATACACAGCAGAGTGAATTCAGTACAGCTTTTGAGTTGGGACCCAAGACAGCATGGCTCCCAGACAGGAGTCACAGCACCCATGGGAGACAGCGTGCCAGATGCCTTGGGGCAGGGATTGCTGCAGGGCACCGAGGTCCTCACTTCCCCGACTCTGTCTGCACTAAGATGCTACAATTTTCAAGTCAAATCAAGGACATGAGTTGATTTTAGTCTCCTTTGAGACACTGGCTCTTCAGAAAAAAATATCTGTACAACCTCACCAGTGGAGTCATTCAGTGAAAAGCCACATAAAAATATTATTCTGACCCTGGCTCCATCCTGGACTACCCTATGCAAAAGACTGGTGGAAGACAGTTGCATAAGCCCCATGTATCTCCAGCTTTCTAATGAAGCTTTTGCTGGAAATCCAATGCTTTTCCTCATTGTGTGAGTGTTCAGGAGAATTTTGCATCCTATCTCTGCAGACAGTTTCTGGAGCTGGGATAAGAATATCTGAGCAGTCCTTGGAAGAGGGATGTGAAACCACACTTGTCTTCTCCCAATTCTCTTACTGCTGATCAATTCCCTTGTAAATTTTCTCCAAATTAGGAGCGTCTTTGTGAAGACCTCCTGAGCAATAAAACCAGTTGAGCTTGGTCAAAGGCTTTTGAAGACTGACATACTTTCAAGCTCAGTGTAATCCTTTATGAATAAGTTTTATGCAAATTGTCATGCTCCCAAAATGCTTAAGGTATGAAAGAAGATTTAAACAATACCCATGGAGGACTCATTTGCACTCTTATTCCTTCTTCCATCATCTGAAGAAGTTCTGTTTGATGATATATGACATCGTAAAAAGATGCTTTATTCAATGCCTGGCATCTTTTCCCTGGCATTTTTCCCAGAGATACCTGCATGCCCTCCCTGTAAAACAATTATTCTCCAGTTCTCTAATGTGTTCAACTAAAATCTTTGGTCTCAGTCTTTGGAAAAATCTCAGTATGGAGCTTATTGTGCTGTGGCTGGGGCCAGGGATAGGGTTATTCTTGTCCTCTAGCTGACGAGCTCAAGGGCACAGGACCTGCAGATCTCTCCACTGAGCAGCAGAGCAAAGCTCCCTGCTGAGCGTCAGTCCAGCTGTTGCTCTTGCCTCTGTATCTCCAGCAGACAGGGAAATTATAGTTTCTTCTTCATGTCCTTATTATTACATTTATGTATCTTTCCTGATGGCATTACCACAGGTCTGAGCATTCATCATGCTTGGTGTCTCTGAGAAATGTTAGGATGACACTCCACATGACACCTCTCATCAATCAGCGCTCAGTTATGGGTCTCAGCAAATTTGTGCTCCTGAATGTGTATGCAGAGAAAGCCTGGGTAATACTGCACTGTGTTTCATACTGCAGGCACCCCTCTTTCTCTGACATGGGCTCCGCATGGTACTGTGGGTATGGGCTGCTGGACAAGGTGCACCCATATCCAGGCTGATGCCATCCCCTAAGCCATCATACTGAGCTGGCACCAGGATATGGGTATATTCAGCTCATGTTATTCATAGGGCTCACTCAAGGCAAATGCTGCAGTTGTGCCTCTACATATGCATGTCTATGTGTGCGTGCGGCAGCACAGAACAAAATATTTCTGGTGCTTCATTAAGAGATACAGCTAGATGCAGACACATCACATGCCTCCCTGGTATCTGGGCTATGTGGGTTTGAATCATTACATACTTATTTGTATAAGGCCTCTTTTCCCACACGCTGTATATCTTAGGAATTTTTTACTCTTCATAGTGACCCATGAAATATTGAATGAGTTAGGCACAGGATGACCATCCAAAGGACCATCTCCCCAGAAACCAAATTGTGCCTTTTTTCCCTGATACCACATCTATCCTCCTTAGCTCATCCAAAAAATTGCTGCAAAATGCAGAATAAATGTTGTTTTGAGATGTCAAACCTTCATGTTCCCATTTCCTTAAGGAAACAGGCAACAAGTCTGCTCCTGTAGGAAGCCTTCCTTAACTGGGTGCTTGTTATGGGGTAGCAGGAGAGGTTTCCAGGCTGAGAAATTTGTCTTTGGGCTGGTCACAGCAAAACACACATTTACTTTAGCTCAGTGCAGAGCTGAGCAGCAGAAACTACCATTTCAGACAAAACAGAAACTCCTCCCCATAGCAACAAGTTGCCTCCAGAGCAGATTACCCTTCCAGACCAGAGGCACAAGGAACACCAGAAGACTCAGGATATGATGTAGCACAACTTTAATGAAGAAAAGGAGAATAAACCAGTTTAGACTGCATTTCCAGCGCTCGGTAAAGAAATGGATGAACCCCACTCCAGGACAAGTCAACCCCTACAAGGTTTTCCTCAGCCCTGCCACCCCATGACTATCATCTTCTGTCTACAGCCCACTCTAAGCATTTTTGCCCAGCTAGTAGCGAATGCTGTGTAGCAATGCAGGGTGTGATACCTATGTGGAAATATTAAATAAGGCTTAGTGAGAGAAAGGTATACAAAGGCATGGTCTTGAGTGACAAGCTTGCATGGTTCCCTTACTCCTGGGGTGGTTGCAGGCGCCCCACCCACCTGGGAAACCCACAGGCATTTCTTTAGTCGTCTTCCCCAGTCTTGATCCTGTGCATTTTTTTCTCCTTTGCGACGCGGCTGCTAAGCATCGGCAGGAGGAGGTGACCACTGGGTAGGAGGTGACCCCTACAGCCTGCTACCCAGGCACAGCAGTCCCACCTTCCCAAGCCCGCGGGGACCACCAGAGGTCACGGGGACCCCACAGCACCGGAGGTAGCTCCCGACTGCTGCCGATGCTGTGGATCCCACTGTTGTGTTTTGCGGGTAGGAGCTGAGGATGGGCCCAGGCAGAGTGACCACAACGGTGGGTGGCTGGATGACAGCAGTGGAGTCCCCACAGCGGCGGAAGCAGGGCTGGTTGCAGCTGGTGGCCAGTGGCCGGGGACCGCAGGAGGAGGGCAGGCACAGGTCGTAGCAGGACATCATTCAACGAGGACGTACACCTGAAAGCCAGAGTCAGGGGGTAAATGCAAGGCAGAGGCTGGTCCACCACTGCTGAGCCCTCATTTAGCAGTTCCCATAATAAGAGATGTGGGAGAGCTAGCTAGAGGGTGCATTTGGATGGTTTAGAAATCCCAAAGGAAGGCTTTCCAAATAGGCAGGAGCCGGCTTCCCCCTTCCCTCACCCCATAAGCCGCTTAGGAGAAGGCGAGGAGTTTGTTTTGAGCTGCACGTCTGGGGAAGTTGGAGGCATGAGATGCTGGAAACACTGACAGCGGACCCACTTCTGCACACTGCCTGCCCTCAAGCTGATGGCAAGCAAGGAAAACCATGCAGGATGTACCCAGCTATGTGGTGATGGACCATGCAAGCCCTGCATCCCACAACCCCTTGCATATTGGACCCCAACTCTTCATTTTGCAGCAGAAATAAACCCTTCCCCAACATCTTCCACAGGCAGTAGGGAGGCTGGTAACAAACCTTGAACTCCTCTAGAAGACCAGGCACAAGGCATTGGTGAAAACAACAGCTCAGTGGGGAGAAGGAGACAAGAACCCATCTTGACTTACCCAGGCAGTTGAGGCGGCAGCAGTGGCTGGGAGCAGGTGGTGGGACTGAGTACCATGTGGGATTTTATAGGGTGCCTCATCCCCTGGGGGAGCAGGTGCATACCTTCCACCTGAAACTCCCCAACAACCAGCAGTTTTCTCCTGGAAAGCTCCCTCGGCTGATTAAACATCTCTTTCATCTGTCATGTTTTTATTCCATTTAATACTGAGTAAGATTGAAATGATTCAGGATACAGGCATTAATTACCTTGCTTCCTAAGGCCAAAGTACATTTTAGGTCTTATGCCATGAGGCAGGAGAGTGTTTTGGCAGAATTTAGGGCAGGTGCATCCCCAGCACATCACTCCTTACCTTCCTCTAAGCACAACCAATTCAGCTCCCCAGTGGACCTCAGGTGAGATCAGGGATTTACACTGAACACGAGAAACACACGTCTGTAGGTAAACCCTGTGACAGCGGTCTCATGGATGGCAGGAAAACCAGGGATGAGGGCACTGGGGGGCCATGCACAGCTAGGAGGAAAATGCCAGAGAGCCATTTCTCCTGTCCCATGTGCCCAGGTGTTAATGACACAGACACAGGGACTTGAACTAGCCCGGCATGATCAAATTGTTACGCTTTTGGATCCACTTAGAGGATTTTGCCTTTTTTTGTTATTAGTTCTCAGGTCTGGGGTATGAATTCCACCAAGAAGGCATATCAAATTTTACAAGCAAAGTAACCATGGGCTCTGGAGTTCACCTCTGGAGGTGACACACACCAAAACTTACTAATTTTGCACAGTGAGTTGATTTCTGAGCCAGAGAGCCTTTCTGTCTTGCTCTTTGGATATGCTAACAGCAGTGAGCCAGAAGTTCACACCTATGTTTCCTTGTATAGGAGAGACATCGTCAAGACATTTTTAATTACAAGCTGTAGCATGACACCAGAGTGCTCTGCTGAAAGCCTGTTAGCTACTAGACAGCCAGGGAGTCGCATAAGTCCTGACTTGCACTTAAACATGAATCACTTACACACTGGGGGAGAGGGAGCTGCTGACATGGTCCCAAGCAGGGGAATGAGCCATCAGGCTCTAGGGGCAAGGAAAGTTTGAAGAAGGCTTTTCATTTCATGCCAGCAGAACCCAGAACTTCTGCCCTGGAATAAACCAGGTAGTACCTTCTGCACAAATATCTTCTGCCCTGGAATAAACCGTGGTAGTACCAGGGCACATGTACTATGCATGTATGGAGCTGGGGGTTGCCAGCATCACCATTAAAGACATGCCTGTAGGGTTTCTGGTGTTATTTTAGTTCCTAGGGTGACTTGGCCTTGTAGAGCCACAATTGATAGCACAGAATTGACCCTGGTGACTTCTTCCTGCCCTGCCTGCCAGAGCAAAAAAAGCCTTTCAGAGGGGCTGGAATCAAGCCCAGCTATTTTTAACATCATTCTGGAAGGAGAAAGAGGGAATCAGCTTTTCCAAGGTGCAATAGAGGACACATGCTTCAGCCAGAAGCAATCTTCCAGCCTGCTGGAGTAAGGCTGTGGGTTCCCTAAACAGCAATTTGATGAGCAGGAAAAGATGAGGCTTTATTTTAAGCTTTACCTTTCTACTTTTTGCACCACTCTTGGAGAACAAAATGATGCCACAGGTGCACCTTGGATCCACAGTCTAAGAATTAAACTCTTCTTCTGCCAGTCAGTGTTTCTTCCCCTTCACTAATTTTTGTTTTGGTTTGGTTTTGGTGCCTCTGTGCACTCCCATGATCCCAGAGAAAAGAGGCCTTCCTGGGGTACTCCCTTCCAGGTTTCCAGACACAGGCAATTCTTCTGATTTGCAGCCTCACTATATGTTTCAGTTTTGCAACCCAGTTTAAGTATTTGAGGTTCTGCTCTCAGTGAATCATCATGACCCAGAAGAATATCCACAGATGTAGAGATGCTTGAAATAAATGCATGGGGGCAATTAGAGTGGACATGTTGCTGAATGTGAGTGGATCTGTGTACTGAAACAAGTCCTTTGCCTGGAGAAGGAGACAAGGGAAGCAAAAGGCCAGGAAGGTGTGTCAGGAAGTTAAAATAATCAGATTTGTGTAATGAACTGAGATTAAAACAAAGGAAAACCATAGGGGAAAGAGTTCTTCCTGGAAATGCAGGTATTTGGAAGAAAGACGAGGTCTGTGTTTTCTGACCCATATTCATTTTGGGGAGTAAATGCTTTCTACTTAAGACATGGCTTTCTCTGGAGGAACCACAAAACCATGAAAATTTCACCAAAACAAACATGTCAGACTTTCTTAACTTGTGCACATTCTGGATCCAGGATGTGTGGCCATCTAAGCCTTGGTTCTTCCTGCAGATAAGGGCATGAGAAGAAACACGGCACTGAACCAATACTCGCTTTGCATCACCAGCCCCAACATCACTTTGCAACTCCAGTTTCACTGCTCTGCATTTTGACTTCCAGCAGCCCAAGGGCTAGAGGTCTCAGATCAGCTGGAGGGTGGAAGCTTGCCCCTGCCCCAAAATTTCTCTGAAAGCCAACGGCAAAGGTACATTTTGGAGCAGCAAAAGGCCCACTGCATCCCATCTACAAGGAACACCTGCATCCAGCACTCTCACACAGGGCTTGCTCCAGGACCACACCTGACCTGCCAGCATAACAACATGCAGGGACCACTCCCAGGCAGCTGATGGGCAAACAGGACACCCCAGTGCCAGGAGGCAGCATCCTGACACAGACAGACCCACCTGGGCAGCTGCCCCTCTGCCACAGCTGTGGAGCATCCTTGGCTGCCTGTCCTCGCTGGGACAGACTCAGGGTGCTTCAGGGCCGCTGTGTGCAGCATGAGGAGTGGAGCCCAGCCAGTGCCGCCAGGGAGAGCCAGGCTCCAGCTGCCATGTGCAACCCCGGGGCTGCAGATGATCCAGTTTCATGCTGCCACACGTCCCCTGTAATTGTTGGGTCCCTGGGTGGGCTGATGTTCCAAGGCGTCACTGAGGCTGGCACATTTCCCCTAGGAGGCTTTGTCACCACACACCAGGGCAGGGGCAGGTGTGTCCTGGGGTGGACACAGCTGAGCAAGGTTGAAGGGTGTCCCAAGGGAGTCAGCCTGTCTCCTCTCCTGGCTGCTTCTGCCCTGCAAGCCTCCATGTCCCACCCTGCTTCAGCAGCCCCTGTGCCATGCACCACCACCCCTTCCCGTTTCACCATCTGCATCTGCAAGTAGGTGTTCTTAGGGCCCTGTGCACCAAAACCCATGCCTTTTCTCCAGGAAATCTCCCTCAACCCTCTTGCAGGGTGCCTGGCTGACATCACCCTTTCCCAGGGCAGCAGAGCTCACCAAGAACCACAGCATCCCGTAGCAGCAGGACAGGATGGCGCCGGTGCTTTCCTGCAGCCCAATCACCATTTCTGACTCAGGAGAGGAAAGCGACTCCCAGCTGGTTCCCAGGGACACCTCCCCAGGGCATGGGAAGGAAAGGCTGCCCCAGGGAATGCCAAAAAGCCAGTGCAGCAAGGGCAAGCCTGCAGCATGGGCAGCTAAGCCTGAGTGGCCTGAGTGGCCTTGCCTTGCCTTCAAGCCACAGCATTGCTTGGCCACATCCTCATTCACAGAAAGAAGGGACAGGAGCGGGGAAGACACCTGCAAGGCTGTCACAACATGTTTCCCCAGCTGCATCAAAGCACAGACATGGTCTGAGAAATGCAAAGCTTCCCTCTCTGCAAGATCGCTGGGATTTCAGCACTTAAAACCACCCAGCACGTAGGTCTTTTTACCTCTTTCCTCTCTGTCTTGCAGTAGCTCACCCTCTCCTCTCCCCAGGAACCTCCGCTGTGAGCACTGCTGCAGACACAGGAGGAAGCTTCCAACATGCAGCAGCTACGCCATCCTCAAAACAGCACCTCTAGAACATGGTGGTGGCTCAAAAAGGCACACAGCTTTGTCCAGGATTGGCTTTTGGTTCCCACTGGCGTGATGCCTGGGGCCTGTGTATGAGATGCAGAAAGAAATAAATTGGCTGACAGAGCAGAAGGGGAAAAAGCAGTGCCCCAGCTCAGGGTGTGCCCATGTTGCTGCCTGACCAGCACAGCCAGCCTGTTGCTGAGCTTCCCTGACCATGCTTTGACACTTTGGCTCCTGTAAAAGATATAGCTGGCTGGCAGGAGGGCAGCTGGCAGGTGGGCTTGGGGAATGGAGGGGCACAGTACCCTGTTCCTGCATGGGGCCTGGCACGTTGCACAGAAGGGCAACACGGGTTCCTGAGCAACTAGGTGAAGCAGGTTTAGCAAGTGGGAGCGGCAGTCCAGAGGCAGACGTGTATTTAACGTGAATGAGCAAAACAGAAAGAGGCAATAGGAAGCTGGCTATGCCAGAGGCATACCCTACCTGCTGGGTAGGGGTCCCCACAGTCCCGATGAGGGTGGGATTGGGTCCCACACGTGCAGAACACAATGGATTAGCAGTCCATCGCCTTTACCACTCAGCCACCTTGTCTCCTCTTCTAACATCCTTTTTGGAGATTTTTTTCCCCTTTTTGACAAAGGCTGCAAATCTGTGGCTGGCTCTTCCAGGTGTCCTCCAGGGAGCCAGGCTGGGCAGGCCTGGCAGCCAGCAGGTGTTTGCAACTTATTTGCTCCTCTCATGCTCCCTTCAGTCCCTGCATTCAGAGGATCGCAAAAGTCGGGGTGGCATTTATTTTTGCCATAGAAGTGTGTGACCCAGACTTTGTTACTTTTTGCAGGTCTCCATCACCCCCAACCACCAGCCACCCACTCTCGTTATGTCCAGAGAGTTTTCCTGCAGGATTCAGCAGCAGTTGTGCAAATAAATGGTGGGGGTTCAGCCAGCATTGGATGTACCTCTTTATTTCCCAAATCCCCTGGGTTCTGGAGATAGTTTGGGTCATCTCTCTACTGTGACCTGCCCAGGAAGAGGGAGCAGAAGGAAGCTTCTTCACCTGAGTGGGGTTGGTGGGACAGAGGGGTGGGGGAGGCTCCAGTGGGGCAGCAGTGTCCCCAGCTCAGGGCAGGGAAGGAAAACAGCCCACAGGCCCAGGCACCGCTGGTGGTCAAACCCAGGGTCTCCTGTTTACTAGACAGGCATTTTAACCAGCTGAGCCATGGCACCCACCTGCCCTGCACCATGGGGTGCCCCCAACACACTGCCTGCCCCCTCCCCCCATGTCCCACACCACTGCCCCAGGTCTGGGGTACCCCAGTGCCCAAACCCTTCTCTATCTACCACTGGAAGCACGCGCAGTGCTGACCCAGGTCCCTGGCACAGGGAGAACCCAACACCTTCCCTACCAGCACCAGCTTGGTTTTAGGGTCCCAGCCCCTGCAGGGACTTGCTGCCCCCCTCCCCTTTTCCCAGCAGAGCCCTGCCAGTTGCCCCCAGTCCCTGCACTGCTCCGAGGTGATTGCCTCTGTCTTGGCTCTCTCTCTGGCTGCTCACCCCAGCACCCCAAGAGTCCTCAGAGCATCACCTGCCTGCCCAGCTCACCCATGAGTGCCCAAGGCCAACCCAAACAACCTCAGTGCAGCTTCTGAGGGCTCTGGCACCCCCAACGCCTCCAGTTTTTTGAGAGGTGGATGAGACACACTGAGGGAGAGAGTGTCCTGGAGCAGCTCCCCAGTGCAGCAGGCGCTCATGACACCCAGTGCTCACGCAGCTCCATTTACCTCCTCCTGGCCTGGCCCCACTCCAGCACTGGCAAAGAGACCTAGGAAGGGGATCAACCCCTGCTCAGTCATTGCCATCTATCAGGGAGGCTAAAACAGTGACAATGTAATACAGCCCTGCAGCACCCTCCAGCTGTGCCCGCTGCCAAAGGTGGCCCTCCAATGGAGATGTCCCTGACCGCTGCCATTAGCAGCTCCTGGGTGCAGGAAATTCTGTGCTCTTGCTTGCATTTGTGCTAGCAACACAGGCAGGGCTGAGGCAAGGTCCCCGTGGGGCTGTGGTGGACGGCAGCTACACTCGGCCACAGCTGCATACCCTGCCTCATTGGTCTAGGGGTATGATTCTTGCTTTGGTTGTGAGACATCCGGGGTTCAGCTCCCAGACAAGCCCTCCTTTTGGCCACCCACTGCCCCACTCTGTTTTTTGGGGGAGGCAAAAGGACATGGAGATGTTGAGGGTTCAATCCAGTGCCTCTTACATACAAATCAAGCGCTTTCCTGCTGAGCTACATCCCCTGTGCAGGGGCAGGGCTGGAGGCCTGAACAAGTCCCCTCACACCCCACCGCTGTCCTTCTGCCCAGTGGTCACCCTGCTCTGCCCCCAGACCCCAGAAACAAACCCTCAGGGCACACGCTGCTGGCAGTACCTCCTCTGCTGTGCCCAGTGCTGCCTCTAACTGCCCTTTCCCACCCCTTCCTCCATCTGCTTCCCTGCCCACACACCCAGCAGCACCTCGATGCTAGCTCCTGGGGGTCCATCCTGCCCATGGGGACGTGCCAGTTAGTACATGGAATCAACCCTCCTGTGCCATGCACCACTGCCCTTGCCATGCCCTGGCCCCACATGCTGCTGGGGAAGGTGGGTGCCCAAAAGGAGAGGTCACCTGGGAGTTGAACCGAGGACCTCTCACACCTACAGTGAGAATCATAGCCCTAAACCAACATCCCAGGGTGAGTGCAGCCATTGCACCCCAGCCTCTGTGGCCCACACACTTTTGGGGGTCTGGGGGCAGGTAGCTGAGGCTGTGTGCAGCCCTTGGCACACTCTAGGAGCAAGAAGGTCCTTCTTGCTTTCTCTGTCCATGAAGCCAGTGGCTGGAGGTGAATGCAGAGTTTTAGTACCCATCATCTCCAAGTCCTGCCATCTCTGGGTTTTTCCTCCTCAAAACCACCTTCCTGGCCCTTGCAGTGGTTGATATGGCCAATGCTTTGCAGCATCATCCCCACCCTTCATCCTCTGTGGGCTATCCCCCAAAGCCCCCCTCTGACCTGGCTTTGTTGTTGCTCCCAGAAAATCCCAGTTGCTGTTTCCTTCCCCAGCCGAGCGGACCTGCTGACCATGGGGCTCGGGGGTTTGCAGGCACTGGCTGTCCCTCAGGTGCTGGCAGGCTGGCAAGGGGACCAACACTGGAAGGACGGCCGGGGGGCAGACCTGGGACGTGTTTTTCTGCACACAGCCCCCAGGCAGAGCTGCCCACCAGGGACTTCGTGTCAGCATGGTCCTGCTCTGCCGTGACCTTCCCAGGAAGGGCCGACCCCTGGCCATGGCTAAGACATGTCTCTTTGCCCACAGGGCAGCAGGCAGTACATCACTCCTGGCAGTGGCGTGACAGTCCCAAGTGGAGGGGACACGGCTAAACTGCTGAGGCTGTCCATCCCCCCTGTGCCAGGCAGTATTGCCCCGTCCCTGCAAGGGCTGTGCCTGGTGGTAAGTAGCCAAAAGGAGGGCTTGACCAGGAATACAGCCCAGGATTTCACATACCCTAAGCGAGAATCATACCCCGAGATCAACAAGCTGTGATCTGCGGCTGCCTGGGCATCCCCAGCCTGTGGCAGGCACTGGGGTGCTGCGGGGACCGTGGTGTCCAGGGACCTCAAGGCCCCAGGAGCCGCTTTTCAGGGACAGGCCCTGCTGCCAGGCCCTGGGGAGGAGAGCAGGGCTGAGGGTGTGCGTAGGAACGCATTGGCCACACTGGAGACTTTCCTGTTCCCAGGACAACAGGGTGCCCAGAGGGGGTCAGGGTGTGGAGGTATCCCCTCCCAGTCACTAGGTGCTGGGGCTGTGATGGCCGAGGGGTGAAGGCGTTGGACTCGAAATCCAATAGGGTTTCCCTGCGCAGGTTCGAATCCTGCTCACAGCGAGAGGTTTTACCTGGTGGCCACGCAAAGGGACCAGGTTGGAATTGTGAACCAGGGAGCCTGCTCTTTGCCAGAAAACACCAGCAAACCCTCAGGCGGTACCAGGGTAGAAGGGGCACAGGATCTCCTCCAGTCACCCAGGCTTTGCAGACCTGGGAGAGGTAGCGGAGCAGGCTAGGGACTGTTTTGCGAGATGCCAAGCAATGACCCATCGTTACCGTGCGCTTCTCAGAAGATCTGGGGCAGCTGATGGCCAGAGAGCAGGGGGGAGGGTCAGAGCAGTGACTGGGGCAGCCACCACCTGCACTGTGTTGGCCTGTGTGGTACCCGAGGGCCACGGGGGACAGGAGTTGGGCTGTGCCACAGCTATGCTTATTGGTCTAGGGTACGACTCTTGCTCAGGGTGCTGAGAGGTCCCAGATTTAACTGCCAGACAAGCCCTCCCTATGGAAACCCACTGCTAGACACAGCTCTTCAGGGATGGGACAGGCACAGGGTGATGCTGGCTGGCATAGAGGGGACAGGTGGTCTCAACAGCTTGGCAGCTCCTGCCAACATCAAGATTTGCCCCAAGCCCACTCAGGAAGGGAGGCAAGGTTCCCCCACATGGGGAGGGGAGGGAAAGGGCCATGGGCATTTCCTCACAGACTGGGAATGCCAGAAAGGATCCCCAGGCCAGCCATGCCTGCAGGTAACCCCAGGACTTTTCTGTGGGGCCTATGAGGCTCTGCCAGTCCCACAGCTGGCAGGGAGGGAGCTCTGGGTAGGCAAAAAAGACATGGAGATGCTGGGGATTGAACCCAGGGCCTCTTACATGCGAAGCAAGCGCTCTCCCACTGAGCTACATCCCCTCTGTATGAGTAGGGTCGTGAGCCTAGCCAAGTCCCCTCACCCCTACCACTGCCCCACTGTCTACTGCTCACCCTGCTCTGCCCTAAACACAGGCTATCAGGGGCTGCGCTCTCCCCTCCCTACTGCTGCTTTTCTAAGGGGCTCTACCCTGGCTATGGGGATGTGCCAACGCTAAACATTCTGCCCCATCCCTGCTGCACCAGGCACTGTTGCCCTCCCACAACCCTGGCCCTGGTCCCGCAGGCTAAGACCGTGCACACCGTGAGCCAGAAGGTGGGTAGCCAAAAGTGGGGCTCGTCCGGGAGTTGAACCCGGGACCTCTCGCACCCGAAGCGAGAATCATACCCCTAGACCAACGAGCCAGGATGCCTTAAGAGGGCAGGAACTCCTTACTTGAACTTCAGTACTCAGAGAACTGGTTGGGCTGGGATTGGACTTTGGGAACCTCTTTTTAGCCCTGATGGGTGTTCACAGCTGGAAACAGCTCAGCCCTAACTGCAGGGCAGCCACCTGGGCATGGGCTGTAACTGCCCTGACTCCAAAAGCCAGAGGGGTTAGGGAGCCAGGGCAGGCAGCAGGCACACACAACCTACAGACCAAGGGGATGTAGCTCAGTGGGAGAGCGCTTGCTTCGCATGTAAGAGGCCCTGGGTTCAATCCCCAGCATCTCCAGCTTTTTGGCTTTCTCAAACCCACGTTCACCAAGGGGCAGTGCTGAAAAACTCTACTTCTACCCTCTGGAAGGCATTGCCAAAGGATTATCCCCTGCACTTATGCCATGGCTGCCAGGCAGCGCTGACTGCCAGCGCAGTAAGACCTAGCTCTTGGCAGTGCAACAGGCGGCACCTGGCGTCCAGTGGTGGCAGGACCATCCCAGCAGCAAGATGCACCTGAGGTGTTGAAGCCAAAACTGGAGCTTTACCCCCAGCTCCTGCTGGCTGAGTTGGAGTAAGGGAAGTATTATTCTCGTTTTACTGTTGCTCTCTAATTCCTCAGAGTGACAAAGACGTATAAAACCTCTCGCTGTGAGCAGGATTCGAACCTGCGCAGGGAAACCCTATTGGATTTCAAGTCCAACGCCTTCACCCCTCGGCCATCACAGCCCCCCTTATATGCTAAATAGAGGCATGCCACCTTTGTCCTGCCAACTGCTCCAGCCTGGTGTAGGGTCATCTGCACAGCATTAGTACTCCTTGGCAGTTCCAGCATCCACACATGCCTGGGTTGGGAAAAGGGAAAATCCAGGGGTGTTTACCCACAGCTGTGAAAAAATTCAGGCGCAGTAGAGAGCCTCACCACAGGGCAGGCACTACAGGGAAGCATCCGCCAGCGATGCCCTTGTCCCAAAGCAGGGTGGTTTACCCGGTGTGTAAGACACCAATATACAGACAGAGCAAAGGTATTTATTTNCCAAAACTGGAGCTTTACCCCCAGCTCCTGCTGGCTGAGTTGGAGTAAGGGAAGTATTATTCTCGTTTTACTGTTGCTCTCTAATTCCTCAGAGTGACAAAGACGTATAAAACCTCTCGCTGTGAGCAGGATTCGAACCTGCGCAGGGAAACCCTATTGGATTTCAAGTCCAACGCCTTCACCCCTCGGCCATCACAGCCCCCCTTATATGCTAAATAGAGGCATGCCACCTTTGTCCTGCCAACTGCTCCAGCCTGGTGTAGGGTCATCTGCACAGCATTAGTACTCCTTGGCAGTTCCAGCATCCACACATGCCTGGGTTGGGAAAAGGGAAAATCCAGGGGTGTTTACCCACAGCTGTGAAAAAATTCAGGCGCAGTAGAGAGCCTCACCACAGGGCAGGCACTACAGGGAAGCATCCGCCAGCGATGCCCTTGTCCCAAAGCAGGGTGGTTTACCCGGTGTGTAAGACACCAATATACAGACAGAGCAAAGGTATTTATTTAAATCATTTCTGCAGAGATGGGTACTACATGGTAATACACAAAGATAGCACACCAGCCTACAAACTCTAATTGAGTTGGTGGTCACAATCTCCTACAGCTGCCTTTACCTTTCCCCTGGTTGCTGCAAATCTTTGTTGAATTTATGCTTCATCCAGCAGCTGGCTGGTTTCGGCACCTCCTGTGGAGGGACATTCCCTTGTTATCAGCCTTCTGTTCATCAAGAGTATATGCATTAGCAAGGCATGTATTGTTTATACGAAGTGTCCTGTTTCACAAGGCCTTGTAACCTTCTTACAGCTTTTTGCTCTTGCTCCTTCTAAAATACATTTGACCTTTTACAAATGCATTTTAAAGTACATCACCCTGGGAGACGATGGGTTTCAGGGCAGGGAGGAAAAGAACGTGGAGATGCTGGGGGTTGAACCCAGGGCCTCTTACATGCAAAGCAAGCGCTCTCCCGCTGAGCTACATCCCCTTGATGTAATAGAGTGAGGGAGGTCCAAGCCAAGGGTGGCAAATTACCAGTCTTGTTGGAATACAGCATTATTGTGAATAATTTGAACTTGAGACAAGTTAAGCAACACACTTACCTTGCACTGATAAGTACCAATGAGCACCAGCAACTGAGCAAGAGCTGCTTACCTTGCTTACCTTGCAAAGACCTGAAGAGGTGTCTCGAATCAACTAAGTGACACCTGGGGTACAGCGGTAAGTGTCACCTGGGGTAAGGCGGAGGCCTCACAACATATTTCAGTAAACCCAGGAGAGCAACTGTGCCTCCATACAGAACACAAGCCTTGTTAAGAGTTAACTGGCACACAATAAATTACTTTGTCCCACCTCACCAGAAGTATAAATGTGGTGTTTAGAATCCTCCATTTTGAGGGTGAGAGTTCCAACTACTAGATGGGTCTGGACCTCTCCCCTCCCCAAGCAGGGACGCCTCCTTTGTAAGGCCCGCACCTCTGACCACATTGGACATTACCTGGGAAAATACAGTTAACAAAAGTGTATATCAATGACAATTCCAAGCAGCAATTCCAAATTTGTTATATCTGTTGCCTTAATAAATCATTTATCTTTTCAGCTTTGCAAAACTGTCTCTGTGGAAGTCCTTGGCAGGGCTCTGAAACAGGCAAACATTGACTTTAAGTGTCTTGTGTACATAATTCTTTAGACATAATCCATTGACCACGTCTGGGACAAAGACTGAACCCTAGCTGCACCTAGACTCCTCTCTGAGGAGTTCAGAAAGCAAGGGGGTCCTTTCTGAACCTCAGGACTCAGTGGGATGGCTTCCCTCAGCCACATATCAGATTTATACTCTTAACAAGACAGTTTGTTCCCTTCCCCTCCACTTCCCTGTCCCACTGCCCACCATTCATCCTTCTCTGTGCCAAGGACCCTGACCCCAAAACCAGAACCTTGGGGCACATGCTGCCCCAAGGGGTACTGCTGCCTCTTGGGGGTACATCCTGCTCACAGGGATGTGCCCAAGCAGGACGTGGCACCAGCCCCTCTGTGCCAGGCAACATTGCCCTCATTGCACCCTGGTTATGCAATGATCCCACATGCCAGACAAGGAAGGCATGTGTCCAAAAGGAGGGCTTGTCTGAGAGTTGAATCCAGGACCACTGCATCCCCAGCATCTGTGCCCCACAGTTTTAGGGGTCGGTAAGGGTAGCTGCCTCTGAGGCAGCTGACACTGCCTTTTGCCCCTGGCACAGCCTGGAGCAAGTCCATTTTACCGTTCCCAGGATGTGGGGCTGGCATTCAGAGGTGGCCCGGCACATGACTGCCCTGGTGCCATTGGTCATGGGAGGGGGGCAGCTGGACCATGGGGGTCAGTGGGGATCCCTGGGCACAGTTCTGCCCACACACAGGGTATGTAGCTCGGTGGGAGAGTGCCTGCTTTGCATGTCCAGCGGCTGTTGAGTGCAAGTCATAGCATGTCATGTGCCCTTGTCTCCCCAAAGCCCTCTCCCTGCAGGCTGCAGGGCTGGCAGAGCCCGCCAGGCCCCACAGGAACGCCCTGGGGCTGCCTGTGGGCATGGCTGGCCCAGGGCTGGGGAGGCAGCAATTGTGGGCACCCCATGCCAGGAAACATGAGAGAGGGAGCTGCCCTACCCACCCTGCCCAGTCCAAAACTGTGGTGACTGTCAGGCGGAACAAGAGGATGAAAACCAACAGCTGACCCCAAATGAGTTCTGTACTCCCCAGACAAAAAGCAGGGTAGGTTTTGCCCAAAGTGAAGACTCCTCTGGGAGCTGGACCCAGGTCCTTTCACACCTGAAGACGGGTCCATAACCCAAGCCTGTGTTGGGCTCCCCAGCTGTCCCCCTTGGCCTCAAGGCTCAGTGTGGGTCCCACCTGGCTGTGCCACAAACTACTGGTAAAAGCAGTTGAGGGCTTTTCCACAACTCGTACCGCATGGCTGTGCTGTGAGCCCCCAGCCTCTCTGGGTGAGATCACCTCTGAGGGGAGGATTCCACGTGGCCCCAGAGCAAGTGGTCCTGCCCTATGTTCCCTGACTCTCCCAGGGCTGCCAGGGAGCAGCTTCCCTGCTGTGGGAGCAGCTTTCCAGTGAGGAGAAGAGGTGCAGGGCCAGGGCTGCAGTGGACCCCAGTCTCTTCCTGCCCCTGCTACCCCCAGGCCCTGGCAGGCTCACATAGCAGTGAGTAAAATCTCTTGCTGTGAGCAGGATTTGAACCTGCACAGGGAAACTCTATTGGAACGTTGAGTCCAACACCTTCAGCCATCTCAGCCCTGGCTCTAGGCACTTGGGGGGGACAAGTGCTCCCTGCCCAGGCTACTCCCCGTTTCCCCTGGGTGCTCTGTTTTCCAGGGAAATTCTCTGGGGTGGCGAGTGCATCCTTGCACACATGCTCAGCCCTGCTCTGCTCCGCAGGGCCTGGTGGCAGGGCCCCTCCCCAAACATGGGGCACCCCATGGCACAGGGCAGGTGGGTGCCACGGCTCAGCTGGTTAAAGCACCTGCCTAGTAAACAGGATATCCTGAGTTCAACTCCCAGTGGTGCCTGGCCCCATGGGCTGTTTTTCATGCCTGCCCCAAGCTGGAGGCCCACTGCTGGGGATATCTGCCTCAGGTGGGGGTCCCTGATGGCCCCACAGCCTTCTGCCCCATTGGGATTTCCACCACTGCCCACCGCCTCCCATCCTTTTGCCCTTTGAGGTGGGTCATGTTAGAACTTCTCAGTTATCACCTTCAGTGGGGTATGTGTCCCCATGTCCTGGTAGGGTTGGCTGTGGCACCCCGCTTCTCTGCCCTGGTTTGCCCCCTCCCAATGACAAAGCTGCCCTGGTGCAGTCTGGGTGCATGCTTTCACAGAGAACTCATTTCCGGGTAGGACAGGGCCAGTCCTGGAGATGCTGGGGAATATCTGGAAGTCTGGGTGGAGGCAAAAAGGACTTTGGAGCATCTCTGGGAAGCTGGGTAGGTGTTGGGGGGGGGGGCGACAGCAGCACTTGTGCAATGATGGACCCCACAGGAATGAGGGGAAGGTGCCCCCTGAGGCTACCAGGGCTAATACACCTCCCAGTGGATGTGGGGTCCTGGGAGAAGACACCCCGGGCACAGGCTCTTCTGTGGAGCTGGGTCATGGAATCAGGTGCCCTGAAGTGGAATTCCAGCACTCATTACTGTTAGCACAAGAGACATAGATCATTCAGGGTCACGTCATCCCTCTTCAGCCCCCACGCAGGATCTTGCTGGATCTGGATGCTGCACACTGCCCTGGGGCACTGGGACCTTCAGTTGCCCCACTGGCCCCAGGCAGACCCCAGCCCTTTCAGGACATGCCCGTTGGAGAGGGTGAAGTGGGCACTGGTGGTGGCCACTTCAGCACTCAGGAGCCTGTGCTGGGACACCTGGACCCACAGCAAGAAGCCCACCAGGCACCCTCGGTGGGGGCATCAGCAGGCCTCCAACCAGTGGCCCCACCTAGACAAGGCAGGGAGAAGATGATCAGTATCAAAGCCAGGGATGCAGGAGGAGGAGAGCGTACAAGCCCTTTGGAGTTGAGGGCAGCCATGGAGGAGGCTGTCCAACCATGGGGGAGACAAGGCGGCTGGGAGCACATCTGCCACTCTGGGACTCAGCTGTGTGGCTGCCACTGGGGTCCCTCACGTAGAAGCAGTGCAACCGAATCCTGTTGAGCACCATGTCATCCTCCATCACCCCCTGGGGTGCCTCTACCTGAGAGGGAACGGAGATGGGGGGTTAACTCCCCATGGAAGCAGGGTCCCCGGACCAGCCATGGGCAGCAGTGCAGAGGCTGCACGTTGAAGCTGAGCCTTTGGGGCACATCTCCGGCCAGGCCCAGGCTCCTCAGGATCCCCTGTTGGACACGGCGATGACTGAGGCATCCCCCCACCCAGATCCTACTCCTGCTCCTGCTCCTCCCCTGTGGCACCTGCAAGCCCAGGAGCAACAGCAGAACCTGTCCCCCTGGCATGGCTGCCCTGCCTGCAGCACACCCACTGGGCTCCTACACCCTGGCAGAAGGGACCTGATAGCCTCTCAGTTACCTTCTCAGGGTGCCCAAGCTTGTCGGATGGCCAGGACTAGCTGCAGGGGCTAATTCCCCCACTGGGTGGGGTGCAGGGCTCACCCAGGGCCACTGGGCATCCCAGGATCAATGAGAGCTCAGGGTGGTGTGGGCCCCTCCCCGTCTGGGCTTCCACCATGTGCAAGATGGGATTTGCACTCTGTCTCTTGCTCTTTCTTTCATTTTTTTGCAGTTAAAATGAACAGGCACGTTCACCGATGGTGTACTTTAGAAGGCGGAATCTCTCACTAAGCAAGAACAAAGAAGCGTAAAAAGCTTACAAGGTCTTGTGAAACAGGATACTCTGAATAAACAATACACGCCTTGCTAATTAATATACCCTTGAAGACAAATAGAAGGCTCATAAAAGGGGAACATCCCACTGCAGGAGGCACTGAAACTGGCTGAAAACGAGACAACTGCTAAAAGAAGCATAAAGTCAACAAAGATCTGCAGTAACTGGCAGAAAGGTAAAGGCAGTAGAGGGAGATCGTGACCACTGACTCAATTAGAGACTCGGCAGACCTACCCCCACATTGGACTGAGCATGCGCACATCAGTTAAAGGACACTAAATGAAAGCAACAGACAATACTAACCAACAGAAATTTTAAAGATAAAGTAGTAACCATAATTGTAACTAAAAGTGTGTATTTCTGTGTTTTGAACTGTATAAATATCACAAGGAGTTTGTAGACTGCTGTGTTAGCTTTGTGGATTACCACCTAGCACCTGTCTCCGTGCAGAAATTATTTCAATAAATACCTCTGCTCTGTGTGTACAGTGGCATCTTGCACACTGGGTAAATGACCGCACTTTGGGACTACACCCGCACTTCTGAGGGAAGTCCCTTACCATCTTCCCTGCCCTCACTCCCCAAGGTATCCGTTTCATCCTTTTGTCCCAGTTTGCTTTCTGGCTGTGTGCTCCTCTTTCAGAGAGTTGTCTTGACTGATTAATAGCCACTTTCTGCTATAATAGCTCTTTTAAGGATTTCAGAGTGGTTTTCCTTCCATGAGTCTTGGATAATAGACTTGCAGCCACCTCCACGCCAGGACCTGGCTGTCCCTTTTAAAGGCTTCTTCAATTTCTTCTGCCTGGGCTTCTCCATTTCCTCCTGCCTTCGCCTTCCCAAAGCCAAATGCTGCTGTGGCTGTGGGGGACTGGTGACAGCTTCCCCTCGGGAGGATGCCGTTGCCGTGGTGGATCAGGCACCCTGGCAGTCGAGCCCACACAGCTCCCCTGCGCCGGGCCGGAGGTTGAGCCAGCCTCGGCCGCAGCACACGCCGGCCCGGGCTGTCCCCAGCCCCCGCCGCGCTGCAGCAAAAGAACCGACGAGGGTGGGATTCGAACCCACGCGTGCAGAGCACAATGGATTAGCAGTCCATCGCCTTCACCACTCGGCCACCTCGTCACGCCCCGCGCCGGGCCCGGCCCCGCCCCTGGGTGAGGGGCGCGGGGCGCCACCGCCCGCTACCAGCCTGACGGGGGACTGTCCCTGCGCCGCCGGGGCCCG
>VZSF01009842.1:414030-454334 GCA_013398295.1 Chionis minor | reverse complement strand
CGCCGGGCGCCCGAGCGCCAGCTCCCGGGCCGGGGCCGGGGCAGTTGGCGGCGGGGAGGGGCGGGGCCGGACGCGGCGCCGCGGGGGACGAGGTGGCCGAGTGGTGAAGGCGATGGACTGCTAATCCATTGTGCTCTGCACGCGTGGGTTCGAATCCCACCCTCGTCGGGACTTTTGCTGCCGCCGCACGCCCTCCCTGCGCGCCCCGCAGGGAAGCAGTGAGGGCCTGGGGCAGGACGACGCGGGGGCTGCCAGCGACGAGACCAGCCTCTACAGCGCTCCCCCTGCCCCCGCAGCCTGGCAAACCTGGGTATCTCACGCAAGACAACTCAGGGATTCAACAGTGGCATGCAGTAATGGGAACTCCTGCACAGCAGTGAGGCACCAACACGCTCCAAGCCACTAAAAATTTATTAGGTAGAAAACACATTTACAGCAGATAGTGTGAACCACATCCCAAAACACTTCCAGGTTTTTACAGCTGAATTCCAGGTAAACTGAGAACATCAAAGGCAACACTAGGGTAAAGCATGTCTGAGAGCATCACACAGGCTTCGCCTTGCATAGGACCAGTGAAAGTTAACACAACTCAGCCCAACAAAAACCTATATAGTATGAAGAGCCCCAAAACATAATTTCTTCTGTTTAAATTTCTTATTTCAATTTAATATTAAGCTACTATTGCCACCCTAGGTTTAAAAGAAACAATACAAATGCTATTAAAACCACAACTATAAAATTACTTTTTTGGAACGCAGTTGCCAGTTTTGGACTACTGAGAATTTCAAATGAAATTAGAAGCAAGTCAGACAACTGGTCTCTGGCAGGCAAGATAATCAGTTTACTGCCAACGCTGCAGTAGTTTGTATTTTACCAGGCAGAAGTTTCTGTCTGACAAAAATCTGATATTGTAATTAACAAAAAAAGGATTACTTGTACAGGAGTACTGCAGACATGAAGTACATCTTCATACTATTTACTGGGAATCAATATTAAACCAAAACAAAGGCCTTCAACTTCCAAAGCCACAGCTTTTTTAAATTCTGGAAAACACAGGTAACCTGCTCCTCAAAAAAAGGAAAATCATTTCACCATAGCTGTTTACTGAAGAAAGTGTCCTGCTTTCCAGCATGACAATCTGGAGAATAAGCAACTTACATGGATTTAATGCTGTAAATACTCAATACAGTAAAACCTGGTCTCAGGAGCTCAGAAATCCTTCTGGATTTGCATTGAACATTATTATGTCCAAGTTTGCACCGACTCAAAATGACAGTATTGACGCTCCCCGGCAACAAAAAAGCAATTTCAAACCACAGTGCTGCTGCAAGGTAGCTTCAGCATCAAGGAAGCAAGCACAGACCTGGGACAACACCTTGAGGACTGTCTGTGGACAGCAATTGCTCTGATGTTCCCAGGGGCCCCTGCTACCTTATAGTTTTCTCATGGTGAAGCTATGTTTACTCACGATGAGAGCTGGTAGAAAGAAAAAACACCACCATTAAGTGTCATTTTAAGGCCTTTCAAGAAAAGCCTTTGACTTGTCTCTGTGCCCGTGAAGCAGAAAAGGAAGAAGTCCCAGACCAGCCAACGCTCATCAGTGAGCCATGACATGCCATCACTGTGTAAGGCAGCCACGCGAGAAGGGCCCAGGCCCATCTGCTGTGTTCTCCCAAGACGACATCTGCTTTTGCTGGAGCTTGACCCAGGAGCTTATCTGTTCAGTCACTCCAACCTGGACTTCTTTACCAAATCTCTTGGTCTGCACACATATTTCAGCTCTGCTCAAATATCCACCATATCCACCAGAGCAGACAGGTGGAGCTCAGAGGCAACTTCACCATCCTTGTTCGCTCTGAGGAGCTGTTGCAAGTGTTTTAGTCTGTCCGACAGTGTGGGGCTTAGCTCCTTCACCAAAAGCTTGCATCCCTCTTGACTCCCAGCCTGGGCAGAAGGAAAAGAGATGAGACTGAGAAAGAAGCATTACCCAGAACCAACAAGGAACTTCTCAGGTCACTGGCTGTTCCCCCACTTTTAAGAACAACCATGGGCATCAGCAACCCCCACCCCTGAGGAGGTAGGGCAAAATGCCATGTTCTTCTATTTCTGTCCCCTGCCTGCCTTTGTTGTGTGTAAGATTCCCCCAGTTAGTGATTCCCTAAGTTAAAGTGCAGCACCACAAAGGATACTGTTGACTGCCATCAGCAGAATGCATTAACACCTGTGAAGAACTCTTATTCTAGACCTGCAGAAAGCACTCCCCTCCCTGGAAAAAAGTTATTTCCAAGGCGTAGTTTTCAATTATTTCCCAAGCCTATCCAATGCTGCACACCAAGGTAATTCCTACAAAAGGTTATGCAACTACAACAAGTTTGGCACCTATACTCCTCAGAGCTACAGCTAATTCTCAGTACCACCTTTCTTACCTCTTGAGCAGATGATACAGGGGACTTCATCAATGGACAGGTGACAGCTGGGGTGGAGACCAGGGACTGGGGGAGGTAGAGAGGAAGACCTACGAAATCACCAAGGGGCTCAATATCCTCACCTATGCATTGGTGCAACTGTTCTTCAAACCTGAACAGAAAGATCAAGAGCACTGGTTAGGCTGCAGCCTGGTTTTGTTCTTGTAACCAGTGGGTAACCCAAAGTTTTCTGTTCAGAAGTGTCTCCAAGAAGGATCTGATGTTCAATAGTTTCCAACACGGTCTGACATACCCTACTGCTATGATCAAAATCCTTCATAGGAGGTTGTGGTACAGAATAGAGCAACACAGACTGAAGACACCCAACTGAAGGGCAAAGCAGAAGAGACAAGAAAGTCTTGGGCCAAGCTTTAGTTCTTCATCTTTGTGATCCGCCTTGCTACATGCGCCAAACTGACATTCCAAAGTGGGCTTCATAGACATTTGTGATACTGCAGGACACACAGACTAATGTACACACTGTACTGCTTTAGTTTTGGTGGTTTGATTGACCACTGACAGCTTCCAACCATTCCTCAAAGCTCCAAGTATTTCTACCATGCTGTACTGTTCCTGTGATGCAAGTAGGAGCTAGCAGGGAACTGGAAGGCACTGATATGCTTGATGAAATTAGACGAAACTGGAGATAGTCTAGGCTGTTTCCTAGCACTGTTGGACTTCAGCTTCCCATTACATACAATTTAGAAATAATTTACAACCCTGGGCCAGAGCTACAAGGAAAGGATGCTGCTCTGGGAACTTACCTTCTGCTTTCTATTTTCTCCAGTTTCAACTGTGTCAACAGACGCTCCGAGAGAAGCTCCTGGGCCGAGGCTGTGTCTGTGAATTCATCTGCACTGGGAACACTCTTTTCTTGACCTGAGAGCATGCTCAGGCCAGAACCATACTGACCTGGCATCATGTAGATGCTATCAAGCTTCTTAGAGTTGGGAGATTTTACCCTTGACCTGAGGGGGAGGGAAAAAGACATCAAAACCAAACAAAAGCACAGAAATTGTTATGAGCATGTTAATATTTCCCTACTGGCTTGAAGTTCAGAAACAGCAAGGAGTAAGAATTGATCATTTGGAGACATAATTCCCTTGTACCAGGGTCCAACATACCCTCTGTGTGGCATTTGAGTGGAACTAATCTGACAGGAGGCTGGGATTCACCTCAAAGAAAGGTATCTACCCAACATCTCCTGCTACACAGCAGAGCAGCAGCTAAGTTTCCAAGAGGGAAGAGAGACTGGCTTCACTCTGAGTGAGGCTAGGGAAGTGAGCTAGACTCTTGAGATCTCAAATACTTAATGCCATACAGCTCTAAGCCACCCTCCACCTTCAGCCTCTACCATTTTCTCTTAGCAGTGGGACTTCCCTGATGTCTTCCCACAAGCTGGGGACCAAGCCTCCTTTTGAACTCAAAATCTGCAAAATTAACATGTAATTACCAAAGAGTAAATATGCAAATCATCTAACATACAATTCATCTGTCAGGTCCAGACAACTGCAACTGAAGATGAATGTAAGGAAGCGGGCACTATTAAAATAAGGGCATGCTCATGATTTATCTCTATGGTCTTTCCCAGTCTCACACTATTTTTCCTCCATACTTTGTGTACCTAGAGTACAAGTGCAATTCCAAAGCCTCAGCAGTATTTTCTTTGGCAGAAGTCAATTTCTCCATGTACAATGGTTTAAGCACCCCCCAAGTAATCCATAGTCGAGTAACCCTGCAGACATAAAATCTACTTACTACCTGGGTTTCAGCACACCCTTGTACATCATTTCAAGGAGATGTGCACCAGCATGTTCTCAGAGGATGCTATATGCTGGTTTTCAGCATCATGATGGCACTATATGTTCATCATACAGGCCCCAAGCAACCTCTGTGGAGTTCACCAAGCAACTCTGACAGCACAATGAACAGCTGAATGTTACTCCCACGGGCAGTGCCAGCAGCTGCCTCACCTCCCATGGCCTTGACGGATCTCCTCCTGTGTGCGCAGTCTGGCTTGTTCCCATGAAAAAGGGAGAGTGAAGTTCATTAAATGCTCCTTGAAGAAGTACACACGAATCTGACCATCTTCACTTACTGCTTCTGTGAATAAACCCAATCCCAACTTTTAATATTGTAAAAGACTTTGCCCTTCAGAAGAAAAGCTCAGTAGTGAAAAGCCAATTTGAAGAAAAGTTGCATGTTCACTTTCAAGTAGCTTTAAGCTGTAATCTGCACGTAAAAAGTAGCCTTCTTGAACTGATTTACTGTTCAAGAGATAGCACATTACTGGGATAGACTACAAAATGCTCTTTTATCTTAATTTTAAATAGTTTTAGTGCATCCAACTTCAGTTGGTTAGTCATTTCATTAAAAGAGACTTCCTGTAGTTAAGCCAAACAAGGCGCCAAAAAAGCCCCACACACTTGAAATTGAAAGCAAACACAATCTGAGAAAGCCTTCATTAATCCATGGAAGTGCTCATTAACAGTGGCAGCTTGCCACCTCAGCTAACCTGAGCTTACATGACTTCTGAGGGACCAATTCTTAGCCTTCAGTTGAACATAAATTCTCTTCTACTAGAAGAGGAGACACTGACCAGAGACAAAATTTTTAATCACAAGCTCAAGTCAAGTCATAATCAACACTAAATACACACTCCAAGAAGAAGACAGATGTCCCGTAAGTACAGCAAGGCCATAGCTCCCCTCCCTGCTACGTATCACTCGCTGCCATGCATAAAGGCACCACTGTCAAGTAACTAAACACACTTATGCAACATCTATCATCCATGTTGTAGAAGGATACACAATACCTGGAGCAATAGGCAGTTTGGGTGGTTTCCAGTCTCTCAGTTTATGATCAATGCAGACTGCCAAGATATCATCCCAAGGAATCTCATCAACAGAAGGTCCATCATCAGAGCTCCCAGATGTCCTGGTTTTCCACTTCTGGTAAGTTTTGCTCAGCAGATTCTCCACTTGAGACTGAATCAGTGGTTGAGTATGGGAAGAACTAGCAATCTGAGATACATACTGAAAAATCATGCGGCAAACAGGACGCCAAGGAGCTACG
The DNA here is from genome assembly GCA_013398295.1 of Chionis minor. Lineage (NCBI taxonomy): Eukaryota > Metazoa > Chordata > Aves > Charadriiformes > Chionidae > Chionis > Chionis minor. Next base: position 448,794 of record VZSF01009842.1, on the reverse strand, counting down.
GGAAAAACACCAACAAAGTAAATTGCAAGAATTTGTGAGAGTGCCCAACTACCCACCTTACAGGCTGGTAGCTCAACATGGCACAGGCATATCTGAGAGAATGATGTGCCGCCAAGTGGATGCTGCAGGTACATACCACCTAATGGAGGCAGATCTAGGTACGGGATCTGGAAGGACAGCACAGCCTTCTTCAGCCAGGCCAGGTGACCAGGCATGTTCCACTGCAAGTGAGGCAACAGCTTGTTACCTCCGGGCTCTGAAAACTCAGTAACAGGCCAAGACAAATCACAAAGGTGCTCCGAGGATGCCACATCCGAAAGAAACTGCAGCACGCTGTTGTACAGCTCTATGATGACTCCAGGCTCCTGAGATGGCAGACCAGCCAAATGCCTCTCCTTCCAGTCATGGTAGAAGCGCTTGGCAAATTCACCATCAATCCCATCCTCAACGTACTCCCGAAGGGTCTGGCTACAGAGCTCAAGGGAGTCAGGACACTGGGAAACCAGCCAGCCCACAGCCACAGAGATCTACGACACATAAAAGATGGGTATTTGGAAACTGCTCCACAGCAATTAGGACACAAAACAATTCAATCCTGCAACCCTAAGTTTCAAGGAACACTATTCAAGATACTATGCAGCAAAATACAAACAAATCAACTATCATTATCCTGATATTTGCAACAGTAATTCTACTAGCTGGTCACAAACTAAATTCACATGCAGCAGGGCTCCCGAACAGACAGAAAAAGGCTGTTCACACCAGATGCAGTCATGCAGTGGCATCACCTAATGCAGGACACTGGGGATGCCAAAAAAACATCGGGGGCCGGGTGGGGAGGAGGGTGGAAATTGCACAGATTCACAGAAATTAGCCGAGGGTGACTATATCCAGAGAAGCCACATCTGATCCTGGCAGTCCTTGAAGTGCAGAGAGATACAAACATTCAGGTTTGTAGGGGAACATCACTCTGGGCTTGTCTTGTTCTCACCTTCTTCAGACATCTTGAGAAGGGAATACAGGGCTGGAGCTGCTTTTGGTCTGAGTCAACTTAACTGCTCTTGGCCATTACATTCTCCCACCAGTCCAAACCACTGCTGTTACTCACACAAAAAGCTATTTTAGACTTATAAGTATCATTTTCCATCATGTGTTTTTGAGTCATCTGCAAGCCATTATTGCCAAGCACACAGCAAACTGAAGGACAAGGGGAGAAGTTGGTTGTACTGGTTTCTGCTGGGACAAAGTTCATTTTCTTCCTAGTAGCTGCTGTGTTTTGGATTTATGAGAATAATGTTGATAACACATATTGTTTTAGTTGTTGCTAAGTAATGCTTATATTAAGTCAAGGACTTTTTCAGCTCCCCACAGAAGCTAAGAGGGAGCATAGACAGGATAAGCTGGACAAAGGAATGTTCCATACCATAGACGTCATGCTCAGTATATAAATGGCAGTTGGCCTGGGGGTAGGAATCCGTGATCTCTGCTGCTCACGACAGGCTGGGCAATTGATCATCAGATGGTGAGCAACTGTATTCCATTGCTCCTTTTGTATATTCTGTTACCATTATTACTATTATCTCTTCCATTACTGTTCTATTAAACTATCTTTATCTCAACCCAAAAGTGATTTCTTTTCCTTTTTCTCCCTCTTCTCCAGTCCTACTGGGGGGAAGGGAAGTGGTTGCGTGGTCTTAGTTGCCAGCTGGGGTAAGCCACAACAGGCTGTCAAGGAGAGATTCATACGATCCTTCTTTGCATATGTGAAAGGATAGAGGCATCCCTCAGTCCCATCCACCAAGCTGGAAGAATACTGCATGATCTCACAGCAGCCAGAAGACTGCAAATGGTTCTTTGCATTTTAGGACTGGGATCTTAAGAGTAAAAAGGGTACACCACCTGTCTGTTTCGCAGCTAGTCAATGCAGGCAGGACAGACAAGAATGGATATGTGTAATTCCCTTATTTTGCTATTTAGATAGCAGTATCACACAGATGAAACTATCTTTTATGTAGCAAATGCCAATGATCTCTAGTCAGATAAAACAGAATAGTCATGAAAAATGGAAAAGTAGCAGAAATATTTAATTTCAGAACAGATCTGGCTGATATTGGAACCACTATTAACAACCAAGCACACAGCAAACTCAGGTGTGTGAAAAAATGGTAATAGAGCTTTTTGAACAACAGCTATGTTACAGAAACTTCAACATAAGAAATATCCCATTACACAAGACTCGGGTACAAGTTAAGCTACTGAAAACAAAATCATTCCTTATAAGGCATTAGTAATTGAGAGGTTAGTGACAAATCAGTCAAGTATCTCTTCATGTGAGTTGCTGTTCTTACCCTTTTGGTGCCTTGCAAGTCATTGATAGAAGCTGGGAGCCCAACAATAATGTAGTCTGAAATAAGCTGTGCTGAAATCAAGTCCTGCAGCATCAAGCCTTAAAAATAAGAAAATCTGCCATATACACAGAGAAAGAACAAATGGGTATCTCCTACTCTGACCACAATCTCTGCAGACATGCACAGCATCACTTCTCTCCACCATCCTTGCCTAGAGACTCTCAAGATCAAGTACTGTGTGCAAAGGAAAACCAGAAGCCAAAAGGAAGTTCATCTCTCTGCATGTTGATCAGTTCTTAAGGCCTCAGGATTTCCAGCAAAGCTTTGAGAAGTACTGTACTTCACAGACTCTCCCTTTACTAGACGATCTGTTTGAGAGACTGCACTAGCCACAACAGCTCTACATGGGACAGCCCTAAACATTCACGTTGTTTTTTTTCAAGGCACAGAAATAATTACATACCTTCTTCTACTTCTTTCTCTGTGGCTTCCCCTTCCTGACTGGGGACTAGAACCACCAGGGGAACTATCGGGTGGAAAGGTTTGGCCTGAAGCAACTGTTTCAACTGCAGCAAAGCTGAAAGCCAATAAACATCATCTTCTGCAACATCTTCACTCCTAACTCGAGGGGGCAGGAGAAGAATGAGACCACTGGTTCCAAGCAAGTCTTTCTGCGTCTCAGCCGTATCAAGCTCAGAATCAGAGAGCGCACCATGTGCCACCTATACAAGTAACAAAGATGACAACAGTAATGTAGCAAAAGCTAAACAAAGCTTATTTTCACACTGAAATCTGCAGTTTACTATCATTAGCATTCAGCTTTGACATTCATTATCAGTAGCTCTACAAATCTTAAGACAACGAGCTGTTAGGGAGACAAAACATGGGCATGTCCAATAGATGAGCACAAAAGTGAACTTCAGCACCCGATTTGACATCAGGAATTGAGATGATTATAAATATCGCACTGTACTTAGGCAGGTATTTACTCAGTTGACTGGAAACAAGGAAACATAATCCATCTTTTTTCAGGCCTTTTCAACAACCCCATCCTTCCCAGTATCATCTCCCTACATCTGACAGGACACTGCAAAAAGCGTCCACACAACATCCACTGGAAAAGGACACATTGCTTTTATGGCCTGTTAGGCATCATGAAATTGTTCTCACCTACCTTTACACACACACTGACTTTAATACTTCTGCTCCCTTGCATGCCAGGAGAATTAAATAACGTTAGTGTTTGAATTCTGCCTTCTGTATGTGAAGCGTTTGTCTTCCAGCTTATGTCTCCCAAAAATTTGGCTTTCAGCCAATCCACCAGTACCCTAGCAAACATAAAAGAGTGAACCTTTGGGATTTTTGTTTTAAAAAATGGCATTTTAGGGTTTTAGCACCAACACTTCTAAGACACCACGATCTATCATAACCCCAACCTTCATGTTGCTTGAATTTTGCTAAATAGCTATTAAATGTCCTGAAATTCTCCACATTGGTATGTATCTCAAGGTTTTCTGTTTTCAGTATGAGCAAAAGGAATTCAATGAACAATGTCAGGAGCAAACAAACTGGAAATTTGACATGGTACAGGAAAAAAATACATCAAGAACTGTATAATACACTTTTCTTCTATTTGACTGACTATTTGATAAAGGGACCCAGCAATCAACTCATTTACTTGCCTGTTGGGATCATCCTCTGCATATTCATCATCACTTGGCAAAATCAATAGCACCTTCCAAAAAACCTGTTCTTGTTGAACTGGAATATGTTCAGTGATTAATGAGACAAGATCCAAGGGAGTCCAAGCTAAATCACTTAAAGAGAGACAACAGATGGTGAAGAGACCCCTCCCAGTGCTCATTCCCACCTAGGCAATGTTTTTCTTGCTTTGAACTACTTACAATACTGCAAGTAGCAACCTGCCCAGTTCAAAATTAGAGCTAGTTCTTTAGATCTGTTGCCCATCTATTTCACCACAAACCAGATACCTTCAAGAAACGCAGCTGCTAAGTCTGCTACATGAGCCTTACTTTGGGGATTGTGGGACCATACATGTATCACTTCACTTCTGCACTGCTTCAATACTCTGCTCCAATAAACACACAGGCCACCAGAGTGCATGACAACACATGAGAAGGCAGACCTCCTGCGGCACTTTAAACATCTAGATCAATCCCTTTGTGCCACAAGCCAGTCTGCTAACAGCTCATTCACTCCTCTCTCCCTATATCCTATCCCAGGCACCATTCTACCCAGGTACAAAAAAACCCCAAAACACCTAACACCCATCAGATCCTTAAAATTACACCCACAGCAATAGCAACAGGTGGCCTAACACTTCCATGAATTTATCTTCCAGTTTCCCTTATCTGGATAATACTCCCAGAAGCAAGGCTGCAAGCGGACACTAGAGTATGACTTGCCATTCCTTACTGACATTTTTGAGATCTCTAGCCTTTCTGTTACAATTTTCTTAGAAAGCAAACAGGAATTAAACACCAATGTACCTTAACAATTGCTGGTAGAAATGTTGAACTTTAATTTCATGCACTGTCTTGTTTCTCAGCCAATTCAATCTGCAAACAAAAGATTCTTGTTTGTAATTTTTGGTGTAAAACAGGTACTTTAACCAAATTTAAAAAACACTCACAAGACCTGAGAAGTTCTGCAGGCGCTTTAGAAAGCTGTTGTTAATAAAAAAAGGATTTCTTTAGGTGGCATTCTTTGCCATGGCATTTGTGTAGAAAGGGTCTTTTTTTGGGGTATTTGAAAACAAAAAGTTTCACAAAACCATTAATGTTCACAATGAAGGTTCAAAGAGTGCTACTTTGTAACTCACCTTCCAAAAAAATCAAACAGATTGCCAACTTCTGTCACTGTAAGTATGCTTACCTCGTGCAAGAGATCCCCAGCTTGCCTGCATTCCCCAGATCTACAATTCTTTTGCACAAGTTCTCCATGGCTATGGGCCACTCAGCACTGGGGGACAGTGCCTTCAGTTTATTTTTTGTATCTCTGCAACAGGGAGCAGCTGGAAACGCCCTCATTTGATGTTTCAGCTTTGTTCGAGCTGCCACTGCCTCCCTCCATCTTTGGAAGAGAATAGAAAAATAGGTCACATTAATAAACTCTTCTGCAGACCAAACAGGTTTTCTCATCTTTGCTCTTCGGACTGGGTTGGACTCTCAAATGCCCCACAAGTCACTCATAGAGTGAGTGTGAGGTGGTGCATGTGGGTGCTGCAGCAGGCTCAGGCTGTTTTTCTGCACACAGCCACAGAGTCAGAGCTGAAACCGAGGACGCACAGGACAAGACCTGCCAGCTGTACACATGCAGTGTCCAAAAGGGGTAGTGTGCCCCATTCAAAAAACACAGTGCAGCATTCTGCTTAGAAAGCTGCACTTGCTCTCAGTGGCCAGAGAGATCACAGGAGGGGAGCAGGATTGCTGCTCTTCCATCTCATCCCTTCCTCGGCTGTCCTAGCTGTGCTCCCCAGGCAAAAGTTCAGGCATAGTTTTCCTTCCGAGTTTTCAGCATGTTTATTCTTAGCACGTAGAACATTATGATCCATTATAAAGCTTCTCTGATATCTCAAGTACCTGCTGAAAATACTTTTTCTAGTGTCTATTGCAAGGAGAAAATTGTGCCTTTTTTCCCTGTTTTCAAGGAACGTTTAAAAAGGCAGATTCACCAACAAGCAGAGAACATGTAATAAAGCCTTTATTATTAAATGCTAGTCTATTTTCCTATGACTAAAGGATTCAAAACATGTACCACCCAACAGTTTTATAACACAAAAATGTATCAATTGAAGTCTTTTATTGTGTTTCCTCAGGTATTTTAGGCACTTATAAAAAAACACCAACATTCTTGTATCATGCAGTTTTCTTGACTGCTGCACGTGCATTTGTTTCGCAATCTTTAAGCTTCTCCTTAGCCTTCCCTATCATACTGAAGGCAGTTTACGCATGCCCTGCAGAGACGCATGAACTCAGTTTTAGGACAGAAAGAACTCTACAAGGAAAGGTGCCCCACAGTAAAGAGACTAGCCTGCTGCTTTCTCTTTAGCAGTGAGAAATACCACCCAAAACACACCTCAACCTGACCACACTGGGGCGGCACAGCACAGGTAGAAATGAATCTCAGAGCACCATAACAGCCACCGAATACCTAGTTCACATCCAACAGAAAGAATAAAAGGAGAAATTATTACAAGTTTCTAGATAGAACGAAACTGAAATCTCCTACCAAGCTCATTAACTGACTCTAATGAGGTGTGCTCCCCTTGCCACGTACAGATGAACAACTTACTAGAGGTTGATAAGAAGACTGTAAGTCTAGCCTTATAGTGGAGACAAAACAACAGCAAAAAACACACAACCAGACAGCTGTAGTTCAAATGCTATTAACCACTCCCTGACAATGTTCCCAAGAAAAGCAACACAAGGTAAAAAAAGGTAAAAAGCAACAAAAAGCGTCACAAGGTAGCAACTCACCGTTTCAAGTATTTGCAGAAACACTGGAGCTCCTGAAGGGTCTCCTTAGCAATCTGGAAAATTTCATCCTCCAGAAAGAGGTCCATGACATGACCACAGACGATTTCTGAACACCGGGCAATACGGGCTTGCCGGTCTCTTTCTAAGGCGCATCTGGTTCAAAATGAAACAAACCAAGACCTCTAGTGAGGTGAAGACTGCAGCAAACGCCAGTACAATTAGCTAAGGTGCAAACAGGGAAGATCATCACATTTAGCAAACAGGAGGGATTTTCCTCCTAGATGAAGTCATTCAAGTTTTATATTGATCATGAGTTTCCAAAGAAGGGTCTACAGGAAAGCCCATAGCTGAGTGGTAAGGGAGTCAGAACAACAATAAACCCACAGAGCAGCCTTGTGCTAGACAAAGCCTCTATTCCCTCCACCCTGGGGGACTGCTGCTGCCTGACACAGTGCGACTGCAAACTGGCAGCCCACTGTACAATCAAGTACACTTAATCTTCTCTTTAAAGTAGCTTATTGAAGATAAACTCAGCAAAAATTCCACCACTCTAACAAATTCTTACCCCAGGAAAACATCCTACAGCAAATACTGCATACAGTATGTTGTACATACAGTATGTTGTACATACTTTAACTCATTGGTTGAAGCTTCTTGAACACTCTCCTTTATTACTTCTTCCATTAACTCCATACCCACTAACTCGCTCAACTGCTTTAGTAACTGTTCTCTTTCTTGCTTTTGCCTGGAAGGACAGAAAAGAGATTTACATAAGTGACAAGACAAGAGTGGCAAGATTTACATAAGTGAAAAGATTTACAATGGCAAACCTGCTTAGTTACACAAGTGCTACATGCACTGCTAGGCAGTTTAATCACTTAATTTTAAGTTCCCACCAGCTGGTTTCTCTCTCTGGACATAAAGAGCTTTGCATGGAGCCAGGTTTCGCTCAAAAAATACAGGTAACAGTGGAGTTATTTTATTCTTACCCCAGTAAGAGACAGACAAGTAGCTCACTCAGGAGCTAAAGTTCCTGCATACAGCAGGACTGTGATACATCTCCCTCTCTGGAGGCTCTGGGTGAATAAGAATTCCCAAAATTCCCACCCACCACTTTTATAGTGGCTCTGTGAGGTCACCAAAATACTAACTAGCATATCCCTGAGAATGCAGAAGCAACAGCCTGTCTGCATAATCCCAGGGTAGTTCAAGGTGAGACAAACTGAGTGCTATCAGTGTGACAGAAAGACACAGGGCCTGAGCACTCATGCAAGGACTTGGGTTGGCACCAGCTGTCATTAATGTTGCCTAAGGGTGTATACAGCCCACCCTACCCCACAGCAAAGGTCGTGACTCACCTCTCTTCCTCCACTCTGCGCCTTTCCTCTTTGACACGCTCCCTTTCCACACTAAGCATGCTTCCAGCCACTTGTCTGAGAAGCTCCCCCATCACCTCAGTCACAAGTTCCTCCATGGTGGCCTCCGAGGTGCTATGCAGAAACAGCAATCCTCTTTTCAAAGCCAGAAAGTTTTTGTTCAAAGCCCTTTGTCTGTGCTTTTCTCAAGCATATCTGCTCCACTGTGGTGGGCTGACTCTAGCACCCCCACTGCTACTGGTTCACTCCCCTCCCCGTATCAGGACAGAAGAGAAAATAGGAAGAATAAAAGCAAGAAAACTTGTGGATGAAGACTGTGGTGAAGGGAAAAAAAAAAAAACACAACTACATCCACACCACTTGCAAGCAAAGCAAAGGCAGTCAGCCACCAGCTCACACAGGCAGATCAATGCCTGGACTGTCTCCTGTCAGGCATTGCCTCTCAATGGCAACCCTGGAAGCCAGAAAACCCCCCTTTTTTCCTCTAACACAGTTTTATTGCTGATCATGACATCACATGGTACAGACTTCGATCAGTCTGGGTCAGCTGTCGCGGCTGTGTTCCCTCCCAGCCTCTGGCACACCCCCAGCCTACTCACGCAGATGCAGAGTGGGTAACAAGGAAGACCCTGACTCTGTGCTATTCAGCAACAGCCAAAACATTGGTGCATTAATAACACTGTTTTGGTCACAAAGCCATATGTACGACTCTACCAACTGCCTTGGAGAGGAAGAATTATTTGAAGCAGAGAAGCAGCCAGATCCGGACTTAGTCCTCTTGTCCCCCTTCAGGCACCTTCCATTCCACAACACATAATTATCATGGCAGCAGTCCAAGTATCATGCAAGGCAAGGTTTACAGAGGTCTGGAGTTAGCCTTTCATTAGGCTAGCTGGTGCTTAACAGAGAGGTGGCAGATAGCTTAAGAAAGGTTGCTTTTCCCTCAACTGTATCAGTACAACGGTCTCCACTACCTTGCCTTACTTAGTTTTATGATGGTGCTGCTATGGCAAATTGCAGCCTTGACAACAGAGTCCAGGAGTACCAACAATAAATGCACTTTACCAGATGGCAGCAGTCACGTAAGCCACTCCTGCTCTGCTGACTTCACCGCACTCTCCTTTGAGGACATCCTGCACAAGCCCATCCACCACTTCAGCGATGTCCTACAACACAGCAGAGGAAGCAGCTGAAGCAAGATGCAGTCCTGCTCAGGATGGCCTGGGTGCACGTGTGAATTGGGAGTAAGGCTTTTCAGCTTTTAACTGACTGTAATTGGCAACGTCTTCTGTATTTCTACCTACAAACTAAGCTAACTTAAACACAACAGCCTGGAAATTTTAGACTATCTAAAAGATCAATAAGGGCCCAGAAACAAAAGTAGCTTCCTGTATTAAGTATCAGCAAGTCAAATTAGGAAATTCTAGCTAGAAAAAGTGAATTTTGAGAGGGAGTCCTATTTTCTTACTTAAGATTTTCTCTCATTCCTACTTATTTAATTCCAAACGACCAGGTCTAATCTTCAATGAAATGTAGCCGAATTCAGGCAGAATATGGCAGTTGTTCTTCACAAAGCAGTGAGACACTCCTAGATGGGTTCAGCATTAGTACATAAACACATGTGGGACGGAGAAAAAGGGGAACAGCACAGATACACAGGGTACACATTCTAGACCCAACATTACATATGACCCAACAGTCATATCCACAAGAAGCAGCTTTGTCATGTCTCATTTGATATACATGCCTTCAAGAAACAGTTCAATACTATTCACTAAAGCAGAGTTTACCTACTAAGTAGTTTACCTACGAAGTCAAAGAAAATAACTTTCTACAATCACTTTCTGACTCTCTCCTTAGAGGTTTCTCAAATAAATGCTAAACAGATAGGACTGTTTATCCTATGAAGGAGTCAGAGCAAGCACTGACATTTCAGGCTTGCATCTGAAATCACTTAAGAATTTCTCTTTTCAGAAATGTCCAAGGAAACAACTTCTCAAAGTATCCAAAGCATTGATGCAGAAGGTGTCTCTTTTTGGCTCTACATAACACATGCAGATTCTGGAAAACTGAAACAACCCAAGAACTCAGTTACCTTTTATGTTTCACAGATCTTTCCCAAATAATAAATGATGTCTTTAAATTCCCTTACTGTGTCTGTGTAGACAGGCTGCTGAGGCTTTGAAGAGACAGGCTCAGGTTGTCCAGCAGGCTGGGAGATCGCTTGCGCAGGCACAAGCTGACGAGGTAACAGTGAAGGCAGAAGATGAGCTGGGGGCTGGACTCTTACTCCTGTGGCATCTAAATCCACACCTTTGCTTTCCATTCTTCCTTCTTGGGTGAGAGGAAGAGAAAAAATAAGGCAATCAGGTCAGTCATAAATAGATGAAAAACGATTGTTATCTTCAAGAGCTGGCTTGTCTGATAAATCTCATCAGGTCATAAAACAAGTCCATAATAGAAGCTTGTTGCCTTAAAGTTAAAAAAATAATTTTATCACAGAAACTAGTTTATGCGTATTTTATACAAAAGATTCAAAAGTGACATTGCACATTACCTCCAATACCAAGTACATACATTTCCAATAAAACAACTGTTTTAAGTCAAGTACACCTAGCACTTACATGCGCCTCTTGAATAAATGCAAAATATCTGTACTTTCAACAAGGACCAAAAAAAAAAGCATTCAGCTAACTTGAAAAACAACGTGATTATACACACAGTGGGGAAAACACAGTTGCAATACAAAAATCTGCAAACTGAAAGTGGAAGCTGGCTATCTGAAGCAGCCAAACATCTAGTTATTGACCTATGTTGGCAAAATTGCGCTCATTTCTGTTACTGCGCTTTGTCTATTGGCAAATACATTCATGAGGTTGCTTCTTAGCTTTTACAGATATGCAAGTACATTTAAATCAAAACGTGCTTTCATTTACATCCAAATTTCCATGCAACTGCAACCTGTATGAGCCAAGAACAGTTTCCGCTTTGTAAGATACAACTACCCACAGAGCTGACCCACGGATTTCCTAAACACTATCTAAAACACATTTCCTCTTACCTGTTGCTTCCATGCTGGATTTTTGGCTACTACTAGCTTGATCCACAGAGGTGCTTCCACCGGTATACTTGTTCTGTCCGTTGAAGCTGGACACAGGTGTATGGTGAGGCACCGAGGGCAAGGCCCCACCATTTACAACTTCTCCAACTGAGACAGTTAGCTTCTGGCTGACAAACATTGATTTACGTGGTTTAGGCAATCCGTCTGGCTCCAAGAAAGCTGAGCGATTCAGCTCCACGTAAGCACTGAGGAAAAATAAAAATCAGCAGCATAATTCCTCAAAACTCCAGTAAGCTGTAGGTTTTCCACTGGACAGCTTAGCAGGGCAAAGTGAAGACAAGCACCAGGCACTTGGGATTGCTCCCTGTAGCCTGGATCTCAACCCCACCTGGATCCCCCTGGAAACAGAGCAGGGAAGGCAGAGAGCACTGTCCTCACAGCTATCCTCCCAGGACAGAGTACAAGCTGTGCCAACATTTCTGGGCACCCTCATAGACTATTCTGTCTCCTTCTCCTTTTAACGTTTATCCTCTATGTTTATTATCTGGGCACCTGTTAGCTAGATTACAGCCCACATGACAGATGCCAGGGCTATCTACAGAATTTTAAAAGCTGATATCTTCTTCCAATCTTGGCACCTGTAGTCTGGCTAATTTATTATTACAAAACAGAATGTTAACAGGAAATAGAGCACTAACTGGCATGCAGAAGTTTTTGGCCTTCTCCCATCTCTTGAGATTGCAAGACTGTATGAGCACACCTTACAACGTATGTATTTCCATGGCACACTTATCTGCAAACCGTTGGCCTCCAGCACCCTCTGAAAACTGGTTTGCACTGCTCAGTTTCATCCCGCCCTACAAGTGTCACCATAACACCAGTCTCCCAAGAAGCAGAACTGTACCCTCGTTTCCTATAAAGCTGCAGTTTAATACAATTCAACCTCAAGATAAGAACCTAAAACAATTTTACTTTTTTTTCTGGGTTATCCACAACGTCTCTTTCTAGGGAGACGTTCTAGGGAGGAAGTCCCTGGAGTCCAATGGAGACTGAGCTCCCCTGCGGGAAGTGTTTCTCTTGTTTTCCACCACCTTCCAGACGACTGAAGGAAATTTGTATTCTTGAAATCCCCTGTCATCTTACTAAACCAAATTAAAAAATATATATAAGTGCAAAAAAAGCTATTGTGGGAAGTCACAGTAGTTACAGGGATACAAGCCCCATTTCTTCAGAGAAAGATGCAAAATTAAAGAACTTTTCACAACTACACCAACAAAAATAGAACAGATTATTAAAATTTGCACCCATCACTATCCTTTGCCTGTTCTACTCTTTTTCCAGTTAGAAACTGCAGGAACAGCTGATCCACATTAACGCTTCACCTAGCATTGGTCTAGCCCCACTAGGCATACTAAGGCACAGACACCCTTTCCCTCACACTTACCTATCAGATACACTCAGGCCATAATAACTTATAAAATCGGCTGCTTCTTCACAATCTTTGAACAGTAGCATGCGGACCAGGTGATCCAAGGGAAACACGGTACATCTTTGGGTGCTCACAGTGTAGGCAATATTGAGAGATTTGAGAGCATCTTTACGAATCTGGGGGGAAATAAAAGAAAAAGCCACATAACTACTACAACACCAAAACATACTTTAAGCGTACTACAAGCATAAAAATAATGTTTAAAAGAAATCAGTACTCTGTCACCAAATACCCACATAAACAACTATTCAGGTTTAAGTTTCTTTTTAAATTCTATGTACTTCCTTCCTAGTTTCTGCTGCTCTTCGACGCTGCTCACTTCAAGCATACCCCTTCACTATTTTTGTGCGGAAGAAAAAGCTTGCAAGGGCTTCTGAAAGTGCAGGTTGATATTTCCTTTGCAAAGTCTCAGGCTTGCTTCTCTGCTTCACAATTATTTTCAAAGAAAACAATATGTATTCGTATACATTTATGGGAAAAAGTGCTGAGAAGAGCATTTGAGTATTTGCCTTTTATATCACAGCAGAAAACTCTTGATAAATTTATACACTTCTGGAGAAGCAAGAATAAGATTATTTTTAATGCTAAATATCTACCAAGTGTTCTGCTAAGATTTCCTCCCAAAAGTCCCAGACTGTATTACTAACACTTTAAAAAAATACTCATCTGCCTTTTTCTCACCTGGTTGAAATAACAATGTAAGACACAGGCATTCAGATAGGAGGCTGCTTGCACTAACTTGAAAAACCTCACAAAGTTGTTGCTGTTTAATGCAGCAAAAGCTTGAACTGCAAATCTAACTTCAGGGGAGTTTCTAACCTCTGGATGAAACTGCTGTACTTCTCTGTGGAGATAAAAGACAGAGACAAACCTTTGCTTCAATATTAACAATAACAATTCAATATCAACCTGTAACAAAATGGAATTAAAATTAGGAGCTAATATGCAACCCCTGTCCAAAACAAATGGCTGTGAATTAAGTTTGCAATATTATTTACTGATCATTAACCTTCTAATGATGTAGCATGTTATTATTTAGGTATATCAGTCAAATGTCTAGGGAGGAAGGCAGTTAAGAGACTGACCAGAAAAGCTAAGTATAACTCTGTACACAAAACAGTTTTCACTTGGTCCTACTGCAGATAGAGCAGTGAACCTTGGACACCACTCCAGGAAGAGACAAAATTTTCCTTGGTTGAGAATAGCGTAGATATAACTTTCTTTTTGTTTGGTCGGGTTTTTTTTACTACCTGCAGAGTTACTCACGGAGATAAAACAAAGCTTTTTTTTTTTTTTCCTCTCTTTAAAAATGACCTATTGACAAATTCAAATAAATCATTACTACAGTACACCTTCTCTGGCAAAAAAAAGTTGCCACTAAGCTCTTTACTTGCATTACAATTTGTCTGGACTTAATCCTAACCTCAATGCTTCCCAGTCACAAAGAGAAAAAACAAGCGATATCTGTTGTTCCCACCTGAGAATATCACCCTTGTTGAGATTCAGCAAGACATTATAACCTCTGAACTCTGCTTCACTCTTGCAGTAAATCCCCTTGTTAGCCAAGTCCTGATACATCTCTTTCAAGCTCTGCAGGCATTTAGTCATGTTCTCATTGTTGATTTTGGCATCAAAGGAGGACATGGGCTCTTCACACAAGTGGTGAGCGCAATGGATGTGAAAGCGAGTGCACTTCTCAATCAGAGACACCATCAGTGGGTTGCAGAGATGTTGCTGGGTTATATCCTAACCAGAATGACAAAGAAAGCATTGCGTGTATTTTTAAAGTACAGTTGAAGAGCATAGACATCTGGCACTACCTTTGGAAAACTCATTTCAACTGTGCTTTAAGTCACTTTGCAATACAAAACATTTGAACTACTACTGCTTTTTGCTTTGCTTTTTACAGCATTATGTGATCTTTTGCTTTCTATCATCAAACATCTCCACCAACCAATGCTTACCTTTCTTATTCCACGAGTTCTGTTCCAGACAAAGTCATACCATTCTCTGTAGTTCCCTTCTCCTTGATCCATGATGTTTGTCACTAAGTAGTCCATGGTCATGCTCAGCACCTCAGAGGGTCTCAATTCATGGGGCAAAGGTTCCTCCTGATCTGCTGAAGACCTGCTATATTCCTTGATTGCTGCTGCATGATCTACCTACAAGATGTGGAGAAAAGAATCAAAGTCTAAGGAGTACGTTCAACTTCTGAGGACTATAGAGGATTTCATCCTACCCATGCCTTTACATTAGCAAGGAGCAGACTATTTCTTCACTGTTCATGCTAACAGCCCATGTCCATTCTGCTACAATAGCAGATATATTTTATTTTCTTTTATGATAGGATCTTAAGTGTTGACTTATTCACAGACTCATAACCTTCAAGACAACGTATACTGCTGCCCTATAGGTTTAGAACTATAGTTCTAAAAGCCTGTCTGTAGTTAAATAAAAGACATGACTTCGAGCGAAAAAGCAGTTCTCTAACCTTCTTGTTTTACAACAGGGAATTGAAAGGCATTAATGAAATGGCCTCCAGAATTTTTCCACCAGAATTAACCCTATAATCAACTAAACAACACCAATAGCTTTATATAAGAAGCAAGCAAACATGTCCTGGGAACAACAAACCCCGCATACAGAGGGCTCATACCTTGTCAGATCCTAGGAGCACTTCAAAGATACTGAGCTGGTTTCTTGTCTCCCTCATGTAGCGCTCCTTTTCAGGACACATATCTGGGCAAGTGCCAACAACAGTTTTTGCTTTGCCAAGATCAGTCCTTTTTATTCGAGCTAAAAAAAAAAAAAAAAAATTGAACAAACATTAAGCATCTCTTGGTTTTGTTTTCATGACAGGCTATTACCCTGATGTGCCAACACAGCCATAAGCATGCCAGGTGCCTCAGCTGGAGTCTGTACGTTGCAATGAATGGATGTCAAGAGGTACTTTGCTAGGGCAACAGTTCACAAAAAAAATTGGTGGGAAAAGGTCTCTAGAGATTCCCATCCTACATTTACTCAGAACAAGGCTGTACCCATAACTTGGCATGGTCAGAAATGCACAAAAATGGGGTTTTCCCACCCTGGGACCTGTCCCAGGGTTGCAGCGCTCCTTTACGGAAGTTTCTCCAATCGTCCCACTTGGGTATCGAGTTTTGCTAAAAAGATTAAGCCTTGAAAAGACACCCAATTTTTTGTGTCCTAACTAAGCACGGTCAATTTCACAATCTCACATCAAGTGGATGAGAAACCTGTTTGTTGAGATTAAACATAAGATCTTAAATTAAAAGCAGGGTGAGCTTTGAAATGGCAAGAAGAGGATGGAAGGGTTTACAACCCAGCACTGTGAAACAAAGGACCATTTCTTGAAATAATTCCCAGCTGTGTAGCAGTTTGAATTTAGTGAAACATGGTTAGGCTTTGGGCAGCTTTCTTCAAAGAGCCTGCAAGGATGCAAATCTCCCTACACGGCCTCCTTTACAGAATATGAACAGGCTGCTATTCACTTTCCACAATAAATATGCACACATAATAAGTAGATTTTTGCATGTTCTGCATTGTATGTACAATACAAATATGTATTAAACTCGCTCTTTAAAGCCACCTCCATAATGCCACAACAGCTTTGCAACAGACACCAAACACTTATTTCATTCCAGCAGAGAAGTAGATGTTACACTCATTAATTTGCGTAATAACCTTGTCGCATAATTTTGTCCCTTTGGTCCAGAAGACGGTATCTTTCTTCAGATGTCTCGGCCACCAATCCTACCAGGTTACCAAGAGATGACAATGAAGGTCCCAGGGCCTCCAAGCTCTGCCCTTCAGAACTAGAATCAAAAAGATCTGCTTCAAACTGCAGTGCCTTTCGAAGACCAGGCTTCTTTGCTGGAGAGCTAAAACCAGAAGATTATTAAATCAACAATACAGTAATCCATGCGCTGGCCTTAATCAGTTCACTGTTCTTTAGGACATCAATATCTCTGTTTAGAATATTTTGTTCACAAGGCAACATATCAAATAAACAAAGTATGTATTGACATACTAAGGTTATGACCTAAATCTACCACTGAGAAGTAATGCCTCACTATTGCAGGTGGCGTTATGAACAAAATATTCAAAACAAATACACAGACCAAAGAAAAAGGCCTTAATGAGCAGTTAGAAATATCCTTCTTACGAAGCGCGAGATATGTGATCTTGTAATTCAGACAAACCAGAAGAGATAAGCGAAGCACACTCCCCGATAAGAACATGACTATTTGGCACACAATAATAAACCTTTTTCCCCCATGCACCCTGTTTCCTGCCAGACAGATTCCCAGAGGAGCAGACGTACCTTTTACTAGGCATGACACTGCTGACAGAGGATCTTATTAAAGGTTTTCGAAGAGGGGAATGCTGATAGTTTTGCTCTTCACTGCTTTGCCTTCCTTCATCTTCACCTATTTTTGTCTCCTTGGATGAAAATTCTCTTTTTGCTGGACCTGAAGTGACATACAAATATGTAGCTAGGTACTTGCCAACTAACTTAAGCAACAACTCTTTTTTCTTCACGAGGGCAGCGGTGAGCAGTTTGTTGTGTTTTGGGTTTTTTTTTTTTAAAAAAAGCGCTATTAGAAAATAAAACTAAGAATTACAGTTTTGTACATGAATGCAAAACTTCCAGGACAATTTGCACTAGAAGCTGTACTGAGTAAGTCTACCAATTGCTAGTCAGCTTCACTGTTCTATAAAGAATAAGTATTTTTCAATAAAATATCACTTCATAATAACTATAATTGATCAGCAGACTGTCAGTAAATGAAGTCTGATTGTCATCCAAATGTAGGTTCTCTCAGGTTTGGGATATAGCCCACAAGTCATAACTCTCTACAGGATATGAAACCCATTTCACCTATGTAAGCTACAACTCCCAGTGCTCCTGCTGAAGGATTTTACTTATTTATTTTACATACCCAAGCTTAGACTGAGGCTGGCATGCCTTCTCATCTACTGTTGCAGGAAGGGAGAATTTCTTCTCCCCAAAACAAATTTTCAACCAGTTGGATTTCTTAAACTATCTCAGATTAGTTATAATAGAATATTGTCATTCACATTTCTATAGACTTAACCCACAATTAAATGACGAAGGCAAAAAGGCACCCCTTTAGCTGCTTCTTCAAGATGTTAATTCTCAGGAAGACAACTCTGCAGCTGTTCATTTTCTGGAAGGCAAATTTGTGGTTGGTCAAAGCTGTGGTGAACCATTCATTTGCTGACAGCTGAAGTGTATCCCCAGGCTAGGATCTTCAAGGATACACACGCAGCATTCATAAAGCTAAAGAAAGGGAAGCACTAGACAATTCAGTATTTTCCTAGGGGGTGAACAGCCAACATTCACATCTCTTCCCCTAATTGCCAAACAGAGTCCAGGTTTTCCCATTTTTAAACTCAGTTCTCAGAAGGCCAACCACACGCACTGGTGTCTCTTTTTGGTTCAAGCAGTATATAGTTGTTGATGTGCAGAACAGCAACCTCAGCAACACAAGAGACTTGCTCCAGGGTACTCAGGACACTTTTCTGGAAGCCCACATGCCAGGCCACACCCTGAAGCAGGTAGCAAGGCATTTGAAATTGCATTTTCTTACATCCTCAAAGAACATCCTACTTCTAGATAGGAGTACAAAGTTAACATCACCATACTTCTCCTGTGTGGCTGCATGAATGGTCTCTATGAATGGTCTCTAAATTCTCTTGTAAAACTACACCGGCATTTCAAATGTCCTCAGCTTTTTCATATAGCTGAAACAGCATTTTGGTTCAGATCAAGCAAAATGTTTTAGACAACAGGAATTTAAGAAAGAAACAGTGCAATTTCCAACTATGATTTGCAGTCGCTCACTTAAAACTTCCTCAATACCAGAGGACAGTACTGTGGATCCTGGAAGTTTACACAGCTTACAAAAGCAACCAGCTAACTTCACAAGAGAAATATTGTCCAAGAGCCAAGACATCCCTTCTGGCTCCCATGGTTCCCAAGTCATAGGCTGTTGAAGGCTGAGAAATTATTCTGGAAGCCATTACATGCTTCATCCTGTTCTTTTTCCCCTCCTCTCCATATTCACTGTTAGCCTTTGCCAGACAGAACTAGCCCAGATGTCATATAAAACACAGAACTATTTTTATGCTTCATAAAGAACAAACTTCAATGCTCCCAGAAGTTCTGTGCACAAAGTCTGACTATCACGTCAGAGAACCATCATGCTTCTGGAACTGCAACATACCTACTGTGGGGATCATGTTTGTATTGATCTCAGCACATCAGGAAACAAGAACAGAGCAGATGCCAAATCATTTATGTATCACGCATTAATCATACCTGGAAACACAGACTTACTTGTTTTCTTCTTTTGCCAAAATGTTACTATGTCTTTGTGCAACAATTTTGCTTTTTTTCTGGCAAGAGCTGCAGAGGCCTGAAAGATAACAGAAGCAGAGTATGAAAATCTATTAGCGTCACACCACCAAAACACACAGTACAGTTTTTGCCAAAGTAACATTCACCAATTTCCATAAAATTCTGGTTACTGCATTTTAACCTCTCACTTAAGACCTACATGCAACCAGCGGGACTGGGCAGATTTCCACAAACAGTGTTGC
Organism: Chionis minor; assembly: GCA_013398295.1. Lineage (NCBI taxonomy): Eukaryota > Metazoa > Chordata > Aves > Charadriiformes > Chionidae > Chionis > Chionis minor. Next base: position 429,376 of record VZSF01009842.1, on the reverse strand, counting down.
TTTTTGCTGCAGCCAGCTTAGAGCACTTGAGACTAAAGGTGTGTTTTTAAGCACAAAGCAGAAACAGAACGTGCAGTCGTCAAATTGGCTCCTCAACACACCTCAGTGCTAACATAACGGCAGTATTTCCAGCAAGCAGGTCACCCCAAACATGGCACGAGCACACCTCACCCTTGGTGCTGCTGAGCCTGAGCAAGAATGGAGCAGGAGTAAGTCAGGTTTGGCTGACATGAGACAACGAACAGGAAAGATTCATTTGGTGCTTGAGCTGGATGCTAACAGAACAGCTAAAGCCAGGTAGAGCTCCAGCAGCTACCATGTTTTAGCTGCAGCTCAGTACACTTCTATCCCTGTCTGCAATTCAATGCGTACGATACAAAGCTTTCCCCCAGAGAAAAAACATACTGTGTTACCAAACGGGTGCAGCTCTCTCTAGAACTGGACCTACCCCAAGCACTCAGATTTAAGCCTTCTTTTGTGCCAACTTCTTCTGACACTCACATGATCAAAAAAGTGGAGAATAGCCATTTTTTTATTGCGCCTGGTCATAATCCGTCGAACTTTTACGAACTGGCCAAAGTGCTTCTCCAGCACCGTCCTGTCGTTGAGGTAGTCAGGGACGTTCTTGCACTGGATAGCCATCAGCTCCCCGGGCGACAGGCCCCCCAGCCCCTCCGGGCTCTCGCCGCCCTGAGCTCGGCGGGCAGTGGTTGTGGGGCCGGCATCTGTGAAGACAGGGAGGGAGACAGCCACCTCAGAAAGCGGGTTGATAGCCGGCCGGCGGGGCGCCACGGGGTTTTTCCCCCACCCCGGCCTACCTTCTCGGGGGGCCTCCCGGGCCTCGGCTGGCGGCGCCTCCTCGGCAGGTCCCCGCTCGGCCTCGGCGGCCTCTCCGCGTTCGCGCTGCCCGCGGCCCTGGCTGCGCAGCACCTCCTGCAGCGTGCGGCCGAAGAGTGCGCCGCCGCGGGGGCGACTTAGCAGCACCGCCCGCTTCTCCGGCGGCGCCACGGCCGCCCGCCCGCCCACCGCCGTCCGCCGCGGCGACCGCTCCCGCTCTTCCTTCCGCTTCAGGCCCTTGGGCGCCGGCTCCCCCGGCTCCTCGAAAAGCGGCCGCGGACCCTTCTCCTCCGGCCGGCCCAGGGCGGCGGCGGGACGCGAGAAGGAGAAAGGCCCCGCCGCCTCCGGGCCCGCCTCGGGTGCGAAGCCGAAAGGTGAAGATGAGAAGGTGAAGGCGGCAGAGGCGGCCGGGCCCTTCTCGGCCTCGCCGCCCGCCAGCGGCTTGAAGGCGGCGGCGCTCTCCGGCGCCTTGAAGCGGAACTCAGGCGCCGCGAAGGCCCCGCCACCGCCCGGCGCCTCACCCGACCCCGGGAAGCTGCCCAGGTTGGTGGGCGGCTTGAAGCTGAACCCCGCGTTGCCCGCCGGGGCCCCGCTGCCGGCCGCCACCGCGAAGGCCGGCGCCTGGCCTAGTGCGTAGAGCGGCCCAAAGGTAGCGGCGGCGGGCCCGGGGGCGAAGGGGAGGCCGGCGGCACCGCCGCCTTGCCCGAAGACGGCGGCCTGCCCGAAGCGCAACGGCGGCGGGAAGGCGGGCGGTCCGCGGAAAGGGCCCCCGGCGTTCATGGCGGCCGCAGCCGCCGCCTCTCCTCAGCGGGTGGGGGCGGGGTCCCGCCGGTGGGGCGGAGCGGGAAGGCGGGGCGGGGCCGCGCAGGCGGGGCGGTCAGGCGGGGCGGTGTCCTGCCGTCGCCGCCGCCATTATCGTCGCCATGAGCGTGGCGCTGCGGAACGCCCAGAGCGCCGTGCTGGTGCGGCGGGCGCCCCTCCGCCGCGCCGTGTGCGTCCTACGGGCCGCCCTGGGCGCCTCCCGCTTCGACGTGGGGCTGGTCTGCGCTGGCAACGGGCTGATGCGGCGTCTCAACGGCGCGTACCGGCAGCGCCCGGAGCCCACCGACGTCCTCTCCTTCCCCTTCCACCAGGTGGTGGCGGGGGAGCTGCCGCGGCCGCGCTGTCGCGACGAGTACAACCTGGGGGACATCTTCTTGGGGGTGGAGTACATCTACCAGCAGTGCCGCGCCACTGGGGAGGACTTCGACAGCGTCCTGGCGGTGAGCCGAGCCCCGCCGTGGGCAGCAGGCCTGCCCGGCCCTCCGCGAGCAGGTGTCCCCCTGGGCCTGCATTGCTGGGAAGGACAGCCGTGGGGTGTCCAACAAGGACAGGGTAACGGCTGCCACTTTCCTAACAGGGTAGCCTAACGAGGAGGTGATGATCTCACAGCTTACCTTGGAAAATTAAATCTGTGGTTTAAAACTTATTTGTTTTATTTACCTCCATGCTTTAAACCTCATTTATTTTTACTGGAGAGTTCAGACACTACCTGATCTTCGTTGTTTTGCACACTGAGTACCAGCTTTCCCCCACAGGTTCTGGCAAAATAGTAAATGATCTGGTATAGGGTTAGCCCTGGTCACCCACCTACCCCAGTTCATATGGGGAGGACTGCAGCACTGGTGCCAGGGCTATCTGTGCAGGTGAGCTGCTGGTGTTGGGGTTAAGTTTGTAATATATGTCCTTTGCTCTTGCCTCTCTGCACAGGTGACAGCAGCCCACGGGTTGTGCCATTTGCTTGGCTACCAGCACAACACAAAACCTGAGTGGCATCAGGTATGGCAGTGCCCTGGAGCTAGGGAAGGTGTGCAGGGTCCAGCCTGTGTCAGCTGTGCCCTAGTGGAAAGCATCTTGCTGTCTTTCACCCCTGTGGCAGGGAACCTCCGGGTCCAGCCTGCTGGGCAGGTGGCTCTGCAGGGCAGGTGGCTCTGCAGGGCCGTAGCTCGTGTTGGTGCTGGCTTGGCAGGCACTGAGATCCTGCTAGCCCAGCTAGCTGGATCTAGCTGGGCTAGCAGGATCTGTGCTGACACACAGTGCCAGCAGCGCTGATCGTGACTTGTCTCCTGTGTCCTCCTCCCGCAGATGTACCAGAAGGAGGTGGAGATCCTGGAGGAACTGAACCGGCTCACAGGCACCAGCCTCCGGCCCCTGACCGCAGGCCTCTTCTGAGGCAGCCGTGCCGGGGACCTTGCAGCCACCGCTTCCCGCATGTGCGCCAAGGGGCCAGACCAGGACCACCCTGGATGTGACATGGGGATGGCAGTGCAATGCCCTGGCTGCCTCCTGCTGCTGCTGCCACTGTTGCTGAGCCTGGCTGCGCTCACCCTCCTGCCGCCTGCTGCCACACAGCCATTGCCCGCTGCCCTTCATGCCGGCCACACCAGCTCCTCACTGCCTGCCACCGCTGCTGCATCACGCACCAGGTGAGGAGCTACCCCCCACAACCACCATGGGCCTGGCAGGGCCATGCCTGGGCAGCAGCCCTCCCCGTCCCAGCATGGGTCCACTCTCTGCAGACCAGTCCTGCCTGCCAGAGTCAGATCCTGCCACCCCTGGGACCCTCCTCTCTTCGTAGCCTCTTGCATAATGTACCAGTTCCCTGCACCAGTGACCTGCTGTGTCTGTGGGCCATCGGTTGGTGGGCACATAAATGTCCTCCTTCATCTGCTGGTGCTGTTCGGGTCGTTTCTGGAAAATGCCACCAACCACTGCAGCTGTCTGAGGGCTTTCCTGCTGTGATCGTGGCCTGGGGACCCCCAGTCGTCTGCCCTGTGGCAGGTGATGTGTGCCCATTTCCCCTATCTCTCTTGAACATGTCCTCCCATCTTCATATTCAGCTCAGAGGAATTAGCCCAAGTAACATGCCGGTGATTTCGTCATTGTCACCACACACTATGTTACCCTCAGGACATGCAAGACATCTGAGGGGTTCACTCCTTGGCCTCCCACATCCCACCCTGCCACAGGAAAGGCTTGTGGTATGTCCACACTCAAAGCATTGCAGTCAATGGCTCGATGTCCAAGTGGTGACCAGTGACAAGTGGCGTTCCTCAGGGGTCAATACTGGGAACGGTGCTGTTTAACATATTCATTGGTGACATGGACAGTGGGATTGACTACATTCTCAGGAAGTTTGCCAATGACACCAAGCTATGCGGAGCGGTCAACATGTTGGAGGGAAGGGATGCCATCCCAAGAGATCTTGACAGGTATGAGAGGTGGGCCTGTGCAAACCTTATGAAGTTCAACAAGGCCAAGTGCAAGGTGCTGCACACGGATTGGGGCAATCCCAAGCACAGATAGAGGCTGGGTGGAGAATGGATTGAGAGCAGCCATGAGAAGGACTAGCGGGTGTTGGTTGATGAGAAGCGCAACGTGAGCCAGCAATGTACACTCACAGCCCAGAAAGCCAACTGCATCCTGGGCTGCATCAAAAGAAGTGTGGCCAGCAGGTTGAGGGAGGTGATTCTGCCCCTCTAGTGGGCTTTTGTGAGACCGCACCTGGAGTGCTGTATCCAGCTCTGGAGCCTTCAGCACAGGAAAGGCATGAACCTGTTGGAGTGCATCCACAGGAGGGCCACAAAGACGATCAGAGGGCTGGAGCACCTCTCCTATGAAGACGGGTTGAGAGAGTTGGGGTTGTTTAGTCTGGACAAGAGAAGGCTCTGGGGAGACCTTATAGTGTTCTTCCAGTACCTAACGGGGATCTACAGGAAAGATGGGGAGGGATAGAGTCAAGGGTAAGAATCAGCGGAAAGGACAACAAGGCAGATACCATGGTGGGAGTCTGTTAATAGACTGCCGAACTGGCGTCAAGAGGCAGATGAAATATTCTGTAAGGAGCTGGAAGACGTATCACAATCACTACCACTTGTTCTTCTGGGGGACTTCAACTTACCAGACATCTGCTCAAAATACAATACAGCAGAGAGAAAACAGTGTAGGAGGTTCCTGGAGTACGTGGAAGGTAACTTCCTGACACAGTGAGTGAGCCAACTAGAGAAGGTGCCGTGCTAGATCTGTTGTTTGCAGACAGGGAAGGACATGTGGGTGATGCGAAGATTGGAGGCTGTCTTGGGCATAGCGATCATGAAATGATAGAGTTTTCAATTCTTGAAGAGGTAAGGAGGGGGATTAGTATAACTGTCACCTTGGACTTCAGGGGGCAGACTTTGACCTGTTTAGGACACTGGTTAATAGACTCCCTTGGGAAGAAGTCCTGAAGGGCAGAGGAGTCCAGGAAGGCTGGACATTCTTCAAGAAGGAAATCTTTAAGGCACAGGAGCTGGCTCTCCCCATGTGCTGTAAGACAAGCCATCGGGGAAGACCAGCCTGGCTAAACTGAAAGCTCTGGCTGGAACTCGGGAAGAAAAGGAAAATTTATGGCCTATGGAAGAAGGGGCGGGCCACTCAGGAAGACTACAAATACTGCATGATGCTGTGCAGGGAGAAAATTACAAGGGCCAAAGCCCAACTAGAACTTAATCTGGCTACTGCTGTAAAAGACAATAAAAAATGTTTCTATAACATTACCAACAAAAAGAGGACTAAGGAGAATCTCCATCCTCTACTGGATATGTGGGGAGATGTAGTGACCAAGGATGAGGAAAAGGCTGAGGTAGTTAATGCCTTCTTTGCCTTAGTCTTTTAATAGTAAGACCAGTTGTTCTCTGGGTACCCAGCCCCCTGAGCTGGGCAGCATGGATAGGGAGCAGAATGAACCCCCCGTAATCCAAGGGGACATGGTTAGCAACCCGCTACACCACTTAGGCACACACAAGTCTATGGGACCAGATGGGATCCACCAAGGGTACTGAGGTAGCTCGCAGAAGTGCTCACCGAGCCACTTTCCATCATCGCAGTCAGCAGTCCTGACCAACCGTGGAGGTCCCAGTTGACTGGGGGTTAGCAAATGTGATGCCCATCTTCAAGTAGGGCTCGAAGGGAGGATCTAGGGAACTACAGGCCTGTCAGTCTGACCTTGGTGCCATGGAAGGTTATGGACAACATTGTCTTGAGTGTCATCATATGACACATACATGACAAGCAGGCAGTTGGCCCAGTCAGCATGGGTTTATGAAAGGCAGATCCTGCTTGACTAACCTGATCTTCCAGGACAAGGTGATCCATTTAGTGGATGAGGAAAGAGCTGTGGATGTAGTCTACCTAGATTTGGTAAAGACTTTCACACTGTTTCCCACAGCATTCTCCTGGAGAAACTGTCTGCTTATGGCTTGGACAGGTGTGCACTTTGCTGGGTGAAAAACTGAATGGCTGGGCCCAGAGAGTGATGTTGAATGGAGTTAAATCCAGTTGGTGGCCAGTCGCAAGTGGTGTTCCCCAGGGCTCAGTATTGGGGTCTGTTGTCAGTTACCTGGATGAGGGGGTCGAGTGCGCCCCCAGTAAGTTTGCAGACAACACCGAGTTGGGCAGGAGCGTTGATCTGCTTGAGGGTAGGAAAGCTCTACAGAGGGATCTGGATGGGCTGGATTGATGGGCCAAGGCCAATGGTATGAGGTTCAACAAGGCCAAGTGCCAGGTCCTGCACTTGGGTCACAACAACCCCACGCAGCGCTACAGGGCTGGGGAAGAGTGGCTGGAAAGCTGCCTGGCAGAAAAGGACCTGGGTGCGTTGGTCAATAGCCTTGTGAGTATGAGCCGGCAGGTGGCCAAGAAGGCCAGTAGCACCCTGGCTTGTATCAGGAATAGCGTGACCAGCAGGACCAGGGAAACGATCATTGCCCTATACTTGGTGCTGGTGAGGTCCCACCTCAGATACTGTGTTCCGTTTTGGGCCCCTCACTACAAGAAAGACATTGAGGTGCTGGAGCGTGTCCAGAGGAGGGCAACGAAGCTGGTGAGGGGTCTGGAGAACAAGTCTTAAGAGGAGCGGCTGAGGGAGCTGGAGTTGTTTACCCTGGAGAAAAGGCGGCTGAGGGCACATCTTCCCGCTCTCTCCAGCTACCTGAAAGGAGTCTGTAGCGAGGTGGGGATTTGTCTTTTCTCCCAAGTGACAAGAGATAGGGCAAGAAGAAATGATGTCAAGTTGCGCCAGGGGAAGTTGAGATTGGATATTGGGAGAAATTTCTTTACAGAAGGGGTTGCCAAGCATTGGAACAGGCTGTGCAGGGATGTGGTTGAATCGCCACCATCCCTGGAGGTACTTAAAAGACGGGCATATGTGGTGCTTAGGGACATGGTTTAGTGGTGGACTTGTCAGTGCTAGGTTAGTGGTTGGACTTGATGATCTTAAAGGTCTCTTCCAACCGTAATGAGTCTATGATTCTGTGACTTTATTCAGGGAATGCAGTGTTAGGACAAGGGGTAATGGTTTCAAACTTGTAGAGGGTAATTTTAGATTAGATATTCAGAAGACATTGTTTACTCTGAGCATGGTAAGACACTGGAACAGGTTGCCCAGAGAGGTTGTGCATGCCCCATCCCTGGAAGTGTTCAAGGCCAAGTTGGATGGGGCTTTAAGCAATATGATCTAGTGGAAGGTATCACTGCCCATGGCAGGGGGGTTGGAACTAGGTGATCTTTAAGATCCCTTCCAACTCTAACCATTCTGTGTGCCACCTTGTTGATTTCCCCTGAGGAAGCCCTGGTGGCGCCCCCAGCACTGCTCTGCTTTCCCTTACTTTGTCCCCTTCCATCTTCTAAGTACCACGGACTCATAAAAGAGGAACAGTTCCATCCCAATAGAGTTGTGCCACATGATTGCAGGGTAAAAAACATTTTAAGCTCCCTGAAGTAATTGTGCTGCTTTGTTCTCCCCAGATACCTTTTGTATGATGTAAATCCTCCTGAAGGGTTCAACCTTCGCAGAGATGTCTACATTCGCATCGCTTCCCTTCTAAAGACCTTGCTGAAAAGTGAAAACTGGGTATTAGTTCTGCCTCCCTGGGGACGTCTTTATCACTGGCAGAGCCCCGACATCCTTCAGGTCCGAATCCCTTGGTCTGAGTTCTTTGATCTTCCAAGCCTCAACAGGAACATCCCTGTCATTGAATATGAGCAGTTCCTTGCAGGTAGAGTGTGGAATCATACAATCTACAATTGACTAAATATTTGAAGTGGTTTCTTCACAGGTTTATCCTTATGTTTGCTTTTATCCTTACATGTAAAATAAAGAAAGCTAAAGGTGGCAAGAGGAGGGATGGGAAAGGATTGTACTGAGTAACAAACAACTAGGATGAAATAACCCAGCTCATTTGATGTACCACTGTCAGCCCCTTGACTTACTAGGAACCCCAGAGAAAGACAGTTAATGCCTCTGTTGAAAGCCAAAGATTCTTCTGTGTAATTTTGGCCATAGTAACAATCCTGTGAGGAGGGAGAGGCAGCCTGCAGCTTTCTGTTGAAATACAGGCAAGCCACCTTTTTTCTGGAGGTGGTTGGACAGTAGAAGCTGGACCATGGGTTCTTCGGTGGACTTTTCAGCATTGATGCTGCGCATACTCAAAATACTTATCGCCTGTTTTAATCTACGAAATGGTGTATAAGAGAAAGGCTTTTCTAAGAATACAGAAACAATGAAGTTGATTCCTTTAGGATTTAATGACATGTTGAGCTAATTGCCAAATACCAAAATCTACAGCAGTGTCACAGAGTTTTTCAGCAAAGGAAATAAAGGCCACCAAATGTCACACCTTTGCAAAGAGCTCCGAAGGGGTTGTTGAACTCTGCCTTTCATGAAAAAGCATCTAGAAACCCTGAAATTTAAGGGAAGAAGGGCTTGTACTTCTAATTTTCATGGAGGCACTCTTCCCCTACAGCAGTGAAAACCTTTGTTCTTCATGGTGTGTTTTACCCAGCTTTTAAACTGGGTGGCTGAACTTCCATGGCAATTCAATTCTATTTGGCATATTAAATCACACATAGCTGGCTGGGAGTAGCAGGTTGTCACATCCCCTGACCCTTTTAGCTTTCTGGCTTACACAGAACTTCCTTTTTTGTAAGGAAAACAGTGAAGAGAGAGAATAGTGTAATACTAGCATTTCTAGCAGATTTTCAACTGCAAGTAATGCTAGTTCATACCTTTATCATGATTTTTCATGCTCACAAATGCTTTGCTTTGCCTTCTGCTCAGAGTCAGGCGGGCCCTTTATTGAACAGATTTATGTCCTGCAAGGCTACGCAGAAGGATGGAAAGAAGGAACATGGGAAGAAAAAATAGATGAAAGGCCATGCATTGATCAGCTTATGTACTCCAAAGACAAATATGCGTACTACAGGTAACATCTAGCAGTCCTGTCAGTCCTTTTAGTTGTATTCAGTGAGACATTTGCTTCCTCTAAAAAAACAGTGTGGTTATTGTGCATTTCTGAATGCTTGTGGTTCACTTTGTTTTTAAAACCCTGTCAATAAATAAAATGTGATATTGGTAGTAGAAAATCTAATTTTAGAAAGTTGTTCTTCCACGCATAAAACAGTATAAAGGAGATGATCGGTTTATTTACATCATATATCATCTTTCTAGGGTGTACTGTTTATTTGTTTCATTATACATGGCATTAATTTAAAATAGAAGCCTGTGAACCAATACTTTGTGTTCCCTTTCAGGGGATGGTTCTGGGGTTATGAGGAAACACGAGGCCTAAATGTCTCTTGTTTGTCTGTCCAAGGATCTGCCTCGATTGTGGCTCCCGTCCTTTTGAAGAACACTTCAGCACAGTGAGTTGCTTTGTATTGCTATTTATTGTTGTATTGTGTGGTCACAAACCCATTGCAAGGTGGGAAGAGCAGAGGAACTTGCAGGCTATGTCCCACTGTTGTGGTACTTCATCACTGAGTTATTGTAATCCATTAAAATAATTACAAAAGGAATTTACACTCTAATAAGTTAGGTTAAATGCTACAATGCCAAAACCTAAGAGGAAATAGCCTTGAGCTCCTTCATATTCTCTCTCAGGTATCTAAATGTCACTCTGTGTTTACCTTTTCTTCCTTTACCCTTTGATGGTGGGTCAAGAGGGAACGAACAGAGTGGAATCAGTGTTTCCCAAGCCCACGTCTCAGACCATGAGGTGCCTGGTCTCCTGTGACACCCATCCTCAATAATATGAACTGAGTTTAGAGAAAGCAAGCAGCATGTTTCATCTTTCTGCCCTGAGATTCCGTTAGGATGATTGGAGAAAAGGAAAGGAAAGCTCTCATATGAGAGATGGAGCGTGCTTACGTTATCCCAGTAGCAAAGTATTTCGAGTCAGCTGTCATCCTGTAACAACTGAAGACATCAGAGCAAAGCAAAAGCTACCTTGGATATGGGGGAGAACAGGAAGAGGAAATAATTACTGTTTATGAATACATTAGGGGAATAAATCCATGGGAGAAACACAAACTAGCTGAAGTGTAGTTTTGCCATGAGAGCAAAAACATCCAAAATTTTGACATTGATACGATTTAATTGGAAATGAGATGGTGGTTCCCCTAAGCAGAGCAGTGGGGATCTGTAGTACCTCCTGCTGGGAGCAGAGGAAGCAAAGTCCTGGTTTTTTTTAACAGGAATGTTGTTCTGTTGGCAGGAGTTACACCATAATCATTGCCAGTGACAGCAGAAAACTGGATTAAATAGGCTATAGAGGTCTTCATGTTTAGCAGTATGGTTAACTCTTCCATGGCAACTGTCAAAGGTCTGGTGATGAGGAAGGTCAAGGGAAAAGTTAGGAGTGATGCCCAGGTATTCCTAACGTGCAGACAAGATGCCTTGTCCACAGGTCAGACACAAGTAGGAAGAAATACCAACAGAACAGCAATGTAAGGGCAGCTATAGTGGTTCATTCTAAAACTAGTGGTTCATGTTAAAGTCAGTCTAGTTTAGTGTGTGAAATCCAAGAGTGACTAAAATCAGACGTGCAGGAAAAAGTATAAGAACTGGGCACGTGTGTGTAATGCTTCCCTTGAGTCCTGTCACACCCTTCAGATTTTGGTTGTAGACGAAAGTGACCTTCCTATCTTTTATATCCTTCAGTGAGTCCATGGATCTGTGCAAGTTTCACTTCGAACCCCCGTGCACAGTATTAGCATCCACAAAATCTTGGCGCAAGACCTGAAGGTTTTGCACCTTAACTGTTCATCCTATGAAAATCCACCTCCTTTTGTAACTCTTACCTGCGAGTTTCATCTAGTGTCCCCCAGTTCATGTGGTGAAAGAGACAGTGAACAAATGGGTCTTCCATATTCACTTCCCCTCCATGCATGTTTTCACATCTCTCTATCATATTGTCCCTCAGTTGTCTTCTCTGAAATGTGAAGAGTCCCAGCTTCATTAGTTGTTCTTTGTGTGAAAGCCATTTCATGCATTTGGTCATCCATTCTACCATTCTCTGAAGCTTTACACTTCAACTGGATCCTGCACATTGAGTGTGGGTAAACCCCTTACATAGTGGTATAATTATATGCTCTGTTTAGCATTCTCTTTTTTTTCCTGGTAATTCCCAATATAAAAATTCCTTTTTTTGACCTCTGATGAGCATTGCCTTGATGTTTTCATCAAACTGTTCTCATTCCTGAGCATCGAGCCCTTTAGTTGTCAGGTGAAGCCAGTATTTTTTTTACTATATGTATTCCTACATTAGATTTCGTCTGCCACATTGGCCAATCATCAAGCTTCTCTAAGTCTTCGTGACTGGCCTTTGTCTTTGCTGCTCTGAGCAACTGAAAATGATCGTCAAGCCATCGCCCCAAAGTTCACAACTTTTTATAGGTTGTTTAGGAACATGGTGAAAAGTAGATCACTTCTACTTGTGACCTCCCTTTTCAGTGAGAACTGGATGTTTATCCCTGTCTTTAAACTTTTTTTTAATCCATGCAAGAACATTCCCTCTTGTGCCATTGCTGTTTTCTTAAAAGACTTTAACGAAGGCTGTCAGGAAATCCTGACAATGTCAATGAGATTTCCCCTATATGCATGTGTACTTATGTCTTCAGACTACTCTGATTGTTCAGAGCTCCGTGTTGATACTTCTCCAATTTACTTTAGGTATCCATTAATTCTGGTTTTTATAATAGTTGCTATTAAGTTGTCCAGTACTGACATTAGGTTTACCACTATATTGCACCCCAGACCTCCCCAAATGCGTTTTTAGAAAATTGACGTCACATTTGCTGTGTTGTAGTTTTAAGTGAGAAGTTGCATACCAGAACTAGTGGCGCAGCTTCTTCATCCTTGAGTTCCTTGACAAGTGTTGGGTGAATACTGCCTGGTGTTGGCCATTTGTTGGTTCATTTTGTTTAGCTGTTCCATCACTGGACACTTTGGTTTGAGACTTCCTCTGATGAGTTCCCCTGTAAATAGTTCCCAGCTCCTCCACCTAGCACACAGCTACACAAGATTATATTAGCTGTTTCTGTCATGGTGTTACTGTCTCTAAGTGCTTGTTAAGCCTTTAATTTCCTTTTTCTTTGTATTGGAAGGAAGATTTGTCATTAGATTGAAGGCCTTTATTTCTTGTTGCTCAAATTCTTTTTTGACCTTCTTTATTGTCTTTTTGTGTTTAACTTCATGGAGGTTATGAGCCTTTCTATTTTCTTCATTTGAACACTACCGCATTTTTGCATAGTCTGCTTTTTGAAACTGAATGCAACTGCGGTAGCTTCCCTTTGGCCATTGTTGATCCTGTAGGATGTTGAAGGTGAGTACGTTTATGGCCACTCTCACAGAGTGGCTCTTCCACTGTGACATCTTGGTCTGTGTCTTGCTGCTGCTCAAGACACTGTTAGGAGCTACTCTCTGCCTGTATGGTTCATGTAACTATCTTTGACAGTGTTTCAAACAGCAAGTGTCTTGCTATAATACTTGTCCAGCCTACCTGGCAATGGTTGAAATCTCTAATCGCTGTGGTGACTTGCGCACCATAGCCTCTCTGATCTCCCATATTGCCTTTTCAGCCAGACAGTCAACTATATGGTCCTAGTACTGTATGACTACTCTTCAGACGTGGTCACTTTAGGAATTTTCCTGATATGTTTAGGTTTTTAATCTGATTTCACCTCCTCAAATCTTCCTGTTAAATGCAGTGCTGCTTCTCCACTAGCAGAGTCTAGTCTATTTTTCAGATTATTTGTAGCTTTATGTGCATGTGTCTGGCTGATTATCAGCAGTGATAATCTTGGTTTTTTGCTTCCTCTCATTTTACTAGAAGAAGGTCCATAACATGACTTCAGCCCTCTTCAGCAGAAGCATTTCTCTGTGTTCGCTCATATTCAGTATGCTCAAAGCACAAACTAAGCCTACATCCCCTATGTAGGCTATCAAAACCTCTTCTGCTTCTTAGAACTTGCATAGTGAAGTTATGTTTCCAGTACACAATCCTGAACTCTGTGTATTTATAAAAAACACAGGCTGCTTTCATGTAAGTGAAAAAAATTAATTTTAAAATTTGTGCGTAGTTGCTAACACACGTTTTTGTAGTGTCTATGTGTTCTTTGTTCTGTTGTTTTACTGTAGGACATTTGATTGCACACATGGAAGACACCTTCTCTGGTTTTGCTTTTGTGATCATAACTTCTGCTTCCTCCAAGAGGTTCTCACGTGCTCCGAGGCTGAGCATCTCTATGCTATGAGCTATGAGAAGCATCTCATAGATTGCTTCTCCCCTTTGGATCACTCTCCTTGATAGGAATCTTATTTCTCCAGCAGTAACTTCTGTGAGGACTGTTTTAGGGATTGTTAATGTTTGTGTTTAACTGTCAGAATTAACAGTACCATTTATTAAGGAAGAGAGCAAGAACATGCAGTGGCATAGTTCCCTTCTCTCCCCAGCAGGCTATGGGTGACAATTTGCTTTATATAGAACAAATTCCCAGTGCTGTCTTTACAAACAGATCATAGTCTGTGTTTTGTCCTAGCAACTGTATAAAGAAACATCGTAATGTAAGTTCTATTCCTAAGCAAACTGCACTTAGTTTTACAATTTTTTAATAGGTCAGTGATGTTAGACAGAGCTGAAAACCTTCTTCATGACCACTACGGAGGGAAAGATTATTGGACTGTGAGTATTCTCCAGTTAGCTTCTCTAGACTTTCTACTTGGTTCTGATAAAAATTGAATAATTGATACATGCTTCAGTTTTGCCTTGGGTTTATTTTCTTGAAAGTGACTCATGTCTTATGTTTTACCAGTGCATGCTAAAGATGGTTTTCAGGCTGCTGTGGATTAATGTAACGCAGGAATTTGTCCTGGTGTCTTGTCCCCAAAGACTCAGTGTTGCAGGGTGCGTCGTTTAGAAGGACCTCCCCTATGCAACACATCTGCAATCAAAAAGCAACTGCCTTTGTGCAGTTTCTTGTCTAGTCAGACTCAAGATTAGGCTTTTCAAAAGAATTCCCGAAAGTATTCAATATGTTCAGTATGTCCCCATTGCACTGATGGCAACGTTCCCGTGGGGTTTGAGGTAACGTTGAGCACTGTGGGAACAATGGCTATTCACTTAGTATATGACACATTTTTCAGAAATTGACCAAACAGTATTTTGCTAACTATGAACTTTTCATTGAGAGTGACTTTCCAAACAGAAATGCAACCCACATATCATTTCTGAGTCTGTGTAGTGCTGTAAAAGTAGACATGAAATCCATATGGATCAAGTACACACATTTCTTAACAGTGGCACTTTAAACATTGTCTCAGCAATTTAAACTTGTCTCAAAATTATTTCAAAATTTCTGGAAAATATTCTTTCTTTTATTTCAATTTTAAATATCTGCATGATTTTTGGTGGTTGGTTTTGTCTTACCAACTCTCTGGATAACATCTGGAGTTCTTTATAAATCTTGCTAACAGATGTCCTCTTGTCTCAAAAAAGTTTTTAATTTTTAACAAACCAACTTCCCTTTGCAACCAACCTAAGTATTTGGTGTCCAAAAATATTTTAATTTAATATTGAGTTGCATTGCTCTCACTGTTGTCATCGTTTTTGTCTAGGCTTCTCTACCACTGCAAGCTGAAAACTGTTGTTTTGAAATTCTTAATAGTTGAATGACCACAGAGCAGGAATGACCTCACAAAATGGTTTAGGAGCAACTGATGCATCATCAGTGTAGCATATAGACTGGATGTGTGCTTTACCATCCATACAGAAGCAGCTAGAACTTATTCTGGCCTCTGTTGTTAAAGATACAAAAAAGGGTTTTACAAATATATTAACAACAAAAAGAGAGCCATGGTGAATCTCCATCCTTTACTGGATGCAGAGAGGAAGGTTGTCAACAAGGATGAGGAGAAGGCTGAGGTACTTAATGCATTCTTTGCCTCAGTCTTCAATAGCAAAACCAGTTATCCTCAGGATATTCACCCCCTGGAGCTGGAAGACAAGGTTGGAGAACAAAATAAACCCCCCATAATCCAGGAGGAAGCAGTTAGTGACCTGCTACGTCAACTGAATAGTCACAAGTCTATGGGGCGGATGGGATCCACCGGAGAGCGCTGAAGGAGCTGGCAGAGGAGCTTGCCAAGCCACTCTCC
>VZSF01009842.1:318236-413916 GCA_013398295.1 Chionis minor | reverse complement strand
AGCCCAGAGAGTTGTGGTGAACAGTGCTAAATCCAGTTGGCGTCAGGTCTCAAGCAGCGTTCCTCAGGGCTCAGTTTTGGGGCGAGTCTTGTTTAACATTTTTATTGATGATCTGGATGAGGGGATTGAGTGCACCCTCAGTAAGTTTGCAGACAACACCAAATTAGGTGGGAGTGTTGATCTGCTTGAGGGTAGGAAGGCTCTGCAGAGGGATCTGGACAGGCTGGATCGATGGGCTGAGGCCAATGGGATGAAGTTTAACAAGGCCAAGTGCCGGGTCCTGCACTTCGGTCACAACAACGGCAGGCAGCGCTACAGGCTTGGGGAGGAGTGGCTGGAAAGCTGCCTGGCAGAAAAGGATCTGGGGGTCCTGGTCGACAGTCGGCTGAACATGAGCCAGCAGTGTGCCCAGGTGGCCAAGAAGGCCAATGACATCTTGGCCTGTATCAAGAATGGTGTGGCCAGCAGGAGCAGGGAAGTGATTGTGCCCCTGTACTCAGCACTGGTGAGGCAGTGGGAACGAAGGGCAACGAAGCTGGTGAGGGGTCTGGAGAGCAAGTCATATGAGGAGCGGCTGAGAGAGTTGGGATTGTTTAGCCTGGAGAAGAGAAGGTTGAGGGGAGACCTTATCGCTCTCTACAACTACCTGACAGGAGTCTGTAGCAAGGTGGGGGTCAATCTCTTCTCCCAAGTAACAAGCAATAGGACAAGAGGAAATGGCCTCAAGTTGTGCCGGGGAGGTTTAGGTTGGATATTAGGAAAAACTTCTTTACCAAAAGGGTTATCAAGCATTGGAACAGGCTGCCCAGGGAAGTGGTTGAATGACCACCATCCCTGGAGGTATTTAAAAGACAGGTAGATGTCGTGCTGAGGGGCATGGTTTAGGGGTGGTTTTGGCAGTGTAGGTTTATGGTTGGACTCGATCTTGAAGGTCTCTTCCAACCCAAGTGATTCTGTGATTCTATGATAAAGTTCTCTAAGGACAACTCTAGAAAAGCCAGCAGTTTTGCCTTTGGTTTCACCATTTTTAGGGGACGATCTCGAAGAATTAGAGGATCCGTACCATTAATTCAGTTCATGTACATCCTCCCTTGATACTAATGTTTTCCTGGAGGATTTGGGATGGAATTAGAAAGCCGTTAATGATCTCTTTAAATAATCTAGAAGAGCAGGCTTTGTACTTCCATTGACTATTTAGAGGGGCATGGTTCTCCAGCTACCACTGTGATGGATCTTACAGAAGACTAAATTGTTCTGTTCTTATTGAATGATATGGAGGAGGAACCAGTTCAACAACAGCGAGTTTGGCATATGGAGAAATAGCAGCTCCAGGAAAACGTGAAAAAAGGCTAACAGATTCTAGTTCCTGCCTCTTTGCTAGAGAGCAAGGCAAAGGCATGATCAGCGTGGCTATGTCTTGGAGTACTAGTAATGCTTTGCCTGGCTTCTCTGCTGTGTAGCAAACTCTGTCCACTGTAGACTTCACCATGCTGAGAGAAGAGGTCATTTGAAATTGAAGTGTTTTCGTTGCACCTTCTTTGGTGCCCATCACATGGCAGACTACAGACTTGTATAAAACAAAGAATTATACCAAATTGCCAAGTGTCCTTTGTAAGCAGTGGAAGTCAGTGGGATTTCCTTGGTTTTGTTATGTGTGTCTGTTAATAAGAAGGCTATGTGTGACTATGCAGTGGTAACTGCATCACAAAATCTTTGAAAGGGGTTATTATCCACAGGTGAAGGAAGTAATTCCTCTTTTGTTACTTTTCCACTGAATTTGATAGGAATATCTATGGCTAGATGCATGATATTTTTTAAGCAGGTTTTATTCTTACAGGTGTTTTGCAACCTAAAGTCTTTGCCCAGCTTTTATTTCCAAAGATGAGGTATATTGCTAGTGCTTAATTTGGTGTATTATGTGTTCTGTTGTGTAAATAACTACATTCTACTCTGTACAGCTATGTATTGCAGGGCCAGACAAGTATTCTGAGTTTAAATGTGGTTTTGATTAGGATAGAACAGTTAAAGGTCAGATGAAAGGTTAGAAATTGTTGCTTGTATTGCTGCATGCATGTATCATCCTGGAAGCTCTGCATATGAGCATTTCCGTTCTCCATTTAGTCATTTTTAGCTCTCCCTTTTTCTGACTTGGCATCTGCTCATATTCCAACAGACCCGTCGGAGCATGGTGTTTGCTAAACACCTCCGTGTAGTAGGAGACGAGTTTAGAAACAAGTATCTTCAATCCACAGATGAGACAGACGGGACTCATTATAAGGAAGATTGGACACAGATGAAGGTAAAATCGTAACAGTCTGTTTCCCGTAACAAATGTAATAATTTATGTTTTTATCTGTGTACTCCTGGCTGTACACTGCAGGGAATGTTGGAAGATATATGTGAATCTAGCTCTCCCTGCTCAGATCAAGGTGGATGTGCACGTTCCTCCTCTTCCTGTATGACATGAGTTAACCAAGTCTGTTGAGATGTCGTTAGCTGGTTCTAAGTGCCAGATTTCTGTTGCCCTTGTTTCACTAAAGGAAACCTGTATTTTTTCTTCTATTCAGCAGCATCTGTGGGTGTAAAGTTCAGCTGCAAACTGCCAGTTGTGGATTTGGTCAAGAAGACCAAAGATTTCAGATTTCTCACTCTGGTTTCTCTTGTATGATTCAGGTCCCCCAAGATCAAAATGTTGCAATAAGTGTCCCAAAATACTGTGTAATTCAGTGCCTTATCCAGAGACTATGCATTCAGACCTTTCCAGTGTGAATGAGTAGTGATGCTTTCAACTTCTAAAGTTTTTTGCTGTTTCTCTCTTAGGTTAAGATGGGCACAGCAATAGGTGGTCCATATCTTGGGGTTCATCTCAGAAGGAAAGACTTCATTTGGGGTCACAGAGAAGATGTGCCTTCCCTGCAAGGAGCAGTAAAGAAAATCCGCAGCCTCCTGGAGATGCATAAACTTGAAAAAGTTTTTGTAGCCACTGATGCTGTCGAGGAGGGTAGGCATATTATAGTCAGTTTAGGATTGTTAACTTTTGACAATGAGTGCAGCAATTACCACTTTGTTTTTATAAATGACGGAAGTTCATATGCCTCCACCACTGAACCGGGAATTGAACAGGATTGGGTAGCTGTTTCCTTCCAGCTGGAATAGTCAGTATCAAACCATTTATTTGCTCTTTTCCATAGGAGGTTTGACGGTCTCTCGAATAGCAAATTTGGAATTGAATTTGCCTCCTTTTTCTTCCATCGCACCTTTTTTCTTAGCATTTCAGAGACTCTCAGACAGGTGGGAAGGGTCCTCTGAAGTCTCCCACCCAGTCTTCCCCTTGGCTGCTCCCAACACCAGATTGGAGTGGACCTGGCTTGTGTGTGGCCAAGGCTTAGAAACACCCACGGGTGGGGTCCCCTCCCCCCATCCCCCCCGGCCTTATCCCAGGGCTGCACCTCCCTCCTGGTAGTATCTAGAGATCTGTTTCAATGCGCGATATTAGAATAAGTTTGCAGGGCATGGCATCTGCTGTAACTAATCTAAGTTGGCTGTCAAGAGAGGCCTCTTGGTACACCTACGTTAGTAGGATTAGACAGCGAGGCTAGTGATTGAGTCTGTTCTACCTCTTGCAGGCTTCCGCACCCCCTGAGAATTGTTCCCCTCAGCACTAGCACCATGTCTCTGCCACACGGGCTCCCCCCCCAGCCTAGAACTCTGATGTTTGGCAAACATGTTGTAATATTTGTAGGCAGATTTTCTTTTTGCATGCTTCGTAACTGTTCAGGGTTTACTTAAACACGTTTTATGACAGTGGCAAGTTGCTCTTTATAATGGAAGAATAAATTTGCATCTTTCCCGTTTTCAGAGATTGAATTGCTCAAGAAACTGCTGCCTGAGATGGTGAGGTTTGAACCTTCTCGGGAGGAGCTGGAACTCTACAAAGATGGGGGCTTGGCTGTGATTGACCAGTGGATCTGCGCGCATGCAAGGTAGTGGATTTGACATTTCTTTGTGGAGCCAAATCTTACTGTCACAAAACTGAATATTGTTCTGGACCCAGATATAGTCATTTACAAATCATATATGACATGATAGTATATAATTGATATATATATAGTAGATGTATAATAGTTATATTGTATGTAATATATGGTGATTTGATTATCACATCATTTCAGTGAACATTAAAGTTCATTGGACTGAAATCAATCATTTGCATTTTGAAAACTGGCCCCCTTCACAAACCCGTTCTGATTTTTTTCACAGGTATTTTATAGGCACCTCAGTTTCGACATTTTCCTTCCGGATTCATGAGGAAAGGGAGATCTTGGGATTTGATCCAAAAACAACCTACAATCGATTTTGTGGTGAGAAAGAGAAAAACTGTGAGCAGCCAACTCACTGGAAAGTTGTATACTAAAATACAGGGAAATCCAGACTTCAATACTAGTGAGCTCAAAAGAATAAGGAAAAACTATGGGAAAATACCTTTGACCAAACTACAACTCAGTCCCCTACTCTCTTCTCAGTGTTTACTTGACATTTGGGTTTTGAAGTACAAGCAATATTCATCCTCTTAGTCAGGCATTGATGGGAGCAAGAAAAATGAAGTCAGCCTGGGATCCAGTTCTCAGCAAAGCCAGGATTAGAGGACAATACCAGACACTGAATTGAGACCTTAAAAGCAAAACTTTGTTCTGAAACTCAGTAGCAAATTGCGGCTTGCTTTGGCATTCTGAGGAAGAAGATGAACAGTTTTAACTTTTATAAACCTAACACAGCTGTGGTCCGTACTGCATTTCTGTCTTTATTTTTTGTTGTGTTCAGTGTTTGCCCCTCTGATCACAAAAAATACATCTTGGTTTTTTAACTTGCACTACATGAGCTGCAGACTGTGCGTAAACTCTGCCATTCTTTGGGGAAATCTTCCCTTTTCAGATAGTAATTGGTGAACATTCAAATTGTCTGACGGAATCAGTGCTCGACAAAAGAAGAGGAGGTGGTATTTCTACCTGAACACCAGCAGGTATTCTAACAGCAGTCTCAGTGGGTCTGTGCGGAGAGGCACAAAAATAGGGTGTGTAGGGTGGTAAAAGAAAGGTTATGTTTCTTCTTATATTTTATCGTCACGAAGGAAACTTTTTTCCCTCATTGTCCTCCCAAAGGCCTGTTCGGTTGGACCAATGCAAAAGGTAGCGCCCTTTTGTGATCACCCAGTCACTCAGTTCAGAGATGGTGATGCTTTGCTGAGGAGCATGCTAAAAGGACTTTCAGGCTTCCATGTCAGTTAAATGGATTGTCCCAGTAATTCAACAAATGAATTTTCTGCATTTCTGCTTTCAGTTTACGCAAGGGAGCAAACTGAGGACAATCACAGACAGCAGAGGTCATTGGGCCTTGCAATAATGTGTGTAAGCCTAGCAGTTGGGAACCTTGCAAGTGAGGCTGTGCTCTGATGGAGACATCTGGCTGGTAGTACAGGGGAAGAGCCCTGTGATACACCACCAGCCAGAGTGATAGTGCAGCTCTTTGTTGAGAAGGGTTTTGCATGAATACCAATTCTAGCTCTTGCAGTCTCCTGCTATATAAAATTAGCTGCTGGGAAGTATTCTGCTCCGTTCTGTGCTTCAGGTGGGTCTTTTGCCCTGCAGGTCTACATGGCTTTGTTAAGCAGGAGAAAACTTTTTCAAAAGTGGACTAGGAGACAGATTTCAAAAGGTAAAGCAGACATTTTTCCTTGAAGTCAGTTTTACCAGGTTACCTTGCTCTTAGCAGACCCTTCACTTGATCTTTCCTCTTGGCTTGAGTAGGAGAATGTATAACCCTCCTGCACTCTGCAGTGGATATTTCACAGGTGCTGCCAGACAATGAGGTTGCTACCTCCCATGCAACTGCAGCAGAAGCTGTGAAGACTTCTCAGACAGTAGTGGCAGCTGTCCTGTTCTTACCAGCTGTTTATTGTATCTGCGTGCAACAATTGAGCCTCTCTGGCAACAAAGTGGGGAGCCCAGCATTTCAAAGCATTGTCTTTTCCCACCAAATCAAATGTTTAGCCTGTGCACCATCATGTAAAGTGATGGTGGCATTTTATGTGTCATGTATACCTCATTAAGAAAAATACAAAGCTTTGTAACATTTTATGTGATGTGTCAGCACTTCTTTCTAACCATGCATTTTGCTATCTCCTGGCTCACTAGCGTTGGACTCCAGCGTAGGAGAACTTGGATAAAACCTGCATGCTCTGTTAAGGATTTTTTTATTGTCTGTCCCATGAGGTGCTGCATTGGCAAGTGTAGCAGGCATTACCCATCTTGGTACTGGGATACTGGGAGACAGCACCTGGTAAATGTTGGTGCTCGCCACTGGGAGAGGGATGTAGACAAACGGGAGAGAGTCTAGAGGAAGGCTGCTAAAACCATCAGCAGCTGGAGTACATGGCATATGAGGAGAGGACAGAGCTGGGCTTTTTCAGCCTGGAGAAGGTGAAAGAGGGATCTTACTCTTGTCTTTCACTACATAAAAGGGGTCACAGGGAAGGCAGAGCGTGGTCTTTCTCAGAGGTGCACAGCAAAAGCACACAAAGCTACAGGCACAACCTGCCATAAACCCTCATTTGGAAGGTAGAAGTCTCTTTGCAAAAAAACAGTATTTATACATCTATGTCAGCAGCTCCCTCTTCTACCTTCTGCAGCACGGTGTGTTTCTATGTAAAAGGCCTGACTTTTTCTCTGCTGTTTTGTTGCCACAAAGGGAAGACACACAGACGAGGTGAAGGAGCAAAGGACAGCAGCTTCGGTCCCAGAGTGGTGTTGAATGGAGTTAAATCCAGTTGGTGGCCAGTCGCAAGTGGTGTTCCCCAGGGCTCAGTATTGGGGTCTGTTGTCAGTTACCTGGATGAGGGGGTCGAGTGCGCCCCCAGTAAGTTTGCAGACAACACCGAGTTGGGCAGGAGCGTTGATCTGCTTGAGGGTAGGAAAGCTCTACAGAGGGATCTGGATGGGCTGGATCGATGGGCCAAGGCCAATGGTATGAGGTTCAACAAGGCCAAGTGCCAGGTCCTGCACTTGGGTCACAACAACCCCACGCAGCGCTACAGGGCTGGGGAAGAGTGGCTGGAAAGCTGCCTGGCAGAAAAGGACCTGGGTGCGTTGGTCAATAGCCTTGTGAGTATGAGCCGGCAGGTGGCCAAGAAGGCCAGTAGCACCCTGGCTTGTATCAGGAATAGCGTGACCAGCAGGACCAGGGAAACGATCATTGCCCTATACTTGGTGCTGGTGAGGTCCCACCTCAGATACTGTGTTCCGTTTTGGGCCCCTCACTACAAGAAAGACATTGAGGTGCTGGAGCGTGTCCAGAGGAGGGCAACGAAGCTGGTGAGGGGTCTGGAGAACAAGTCTTAAGAGGAGCGGCTGAGGGAGCTGGAGTTGTTTACCCTGGAGAAAAGGCGGCTGAGGGCACATCTTCCCGCTCTCTCCAGCTACCTGAAAGGAGTCTGTAGCGAGGTGGGGATTTGTCTTTTCTCCCAAGTGACAAGAGATAGGGCAAGAAGAAATGATGTCAAGTTGCGCCAGGGGAAGTTGAGATTGGATATTGGGAGAAATTTCTTTACAGAAGGGGTTGCCAAGCATTGGAACAGGCTGTGCAGGGATGTGGTTGAATCGCCACCATCCCTGGAGGTACTTAAAAGACGGGCATATGTGGTGCTTAGGGACGTGGTTTAGTGGTGGACTTGTCAGTGCTAGGTTAATGGTTGGACTTGATGATCTTAAAGGTCTCTTCCAACCGTAATGAGTCTATGATTCTGTGACTCTATTCAGGGAAGAGCGTATGGAGGTCCTTGGATCAGCTCTGCACAGAGCTCCAGCCAGCCACTGTCCTGGAGACAAAGCCTCCTCTTTCATGACTTCCAGAGCTGGTCATGCAACACTAAGAGCCCGAATCTGGAGGAAGGGTTCCTCTCTGTGGCTCTTAGCAGGAATAGGGTTTAGGCTACCAGCTTTAAGATGGAGAGGCTGAAGTCATTTGTCATGCCTTGAAGGGCTGGAACAGAGAGGAACAGAGCCAAGGTCAAAGCCCAGTTTCTCATTGTGAAAAAATTTCTCTTCTATCCAGTCGGAATCTCCCCAGGAGTAACTCGTACCCATTACTCCTCATCTTTTCTTTGTGACTCCTTGTAAAAAAGGAGTCTCAATCTTCTTTGTGGCTGCCCTTTAAATACTGGAACATGGTGATAAGGTCTCCCCTAAGCCTTATTTTCTCAAGTCTGAAGAAACCTAATTCTCTTCAACCTTTCCTCCTATGGCCCCCAGGCCTTTGATCATCTTTGTGGCCCTTCTCTGGACACTCTCCAGCCTGTCCACAGGTATAGTGGGGACCAAAACTGAACATGGTGTTACAGGTATGGCCTGACAAGTGCTGAGTAGAGTGGGATAATGAAGACTTTATCTCTGCTGGTGATGCCCTTGTTGATGCAACCCAGCATCCTGTTGGTTTTCTTTGGTGCTGCAGCACGCTGTTGACTGATATTGAACTTGTCCAGCAGGACCCCCAGGTCTCTTTCCACAGAGCTGGTCCCCAGACAGGTAGATCCCAGCCTGTGCTGCACTCCTGCGTTGTGGTTTCCCAGGTGCAAGACCTTACACTTTGTTGAACTTCATAAGGTTCACCCACATGGCTGGAATAACATCAGTGATGATGTCAACTCTGAGATAGTGCCACAGGGCACTAGACATGGCTGTCTGCTTTGTGGAAAAGCTGTTATTCTTCCTTGTCCTCATTGATGCAATGTATGAACCACCTTATTAATCTCCACAAAGCTTCCTCTGTCAATTGTTCACCAGTGAGCCTCATCTATGACCCTGTCATGAGGAAAACAAAGATCAAAACAAATGAAAAGACTTACACCTTTTCTGCAAGTGAGGTTCTGGCACGTATTTTGGAAGCCTCTCTGGGAGTTAATGCTAAGAAATCCCCCTTTGTGGTAGGCATCACTGGAGGGTTTAACTTGCTCTACCTCTGCACAGACTTTGTGGAGCACCAGTCTGTTGGGGACTTCGTGGTTCTTTTATTGCACTGTGGTCTGACCAGCAGGAGTAAATAGAAGATTGTGATGGTGATGTCTGGTACACCATGCCAGATATGTGGTACATCTGGTCTACTTGTCAGTAAACCACCAGCATACCACGGTCACCA
Organism: Chionis minor; assembly: GCA_013398295.1. Classification (NCBI taxonomy): domain Eukaryota; kingdom Metazoa; phylum Chordata; class Aves; order Charadriiformes; family Chionidae; genus Chionis; species Chionis minor. The sequence continues at coordinate 404,730 of VZSF01009842.1, read as the reverse complement.
TTAAAGTAGGCTGCCTAGAACAAGCACCTCTCGTTTTGCTTAGCAAAGGTGATTGTGAAGCTGCATCTTTGGTCCTGGAAACCTCTGATATTTTAAGAAACAACACCAAAGTGGTAACGGTAAAAAATTATGGGGACGTGTCCTTTTACATGAGTTATTACAGAGCCCAGGACAGCAATGGTCTCCCTGGGTTTAATGGTCTCCCTAGGTTTCAAGGTGTTCAATACTGTGAAGTATGCTGTGGATGTTGAAGGTATATACAGTAGCCTATTTTGTTAAGTTACACATTAAAATCACCACTGAAGATACTGTAAAAAAGATGTTTGGACATGTTTCCAAGGTTGTCATGGTCAAGTTGGAAATGCCAGCAAATCAGAAGAGCTCAGGCTTTGCTTATCTTTCAAGAAACAGCCTTAAAAATAAAGTGCACCATGTCATGCCCCTGAAATGGAAGGCCCACTTCAGCCCTTCAAAAGAAAAAGTAGGAGGGTGCCTAGCAACTGAATGGCAACAGAAACAGAAACTCCAGAGAATAAGATCCCATCCTACCACTATGTACTGGTTTTATCTGGGATAGAGCTGATTTTCTTCATTGTACCTGATATAGTGCTGTGTTTTGGATTTGTGATGAAAATACAGTTAATGTTGTGAATGGAAATATTTGACACAGTTATGATTTAGCACTGATTTAAAATTTATTCGTGATTTGAGGTAGATCAAGAGATTTAATTTTACCAGCAATTAATCATTAACTGATTTAGAGGTTTACAAAGTGGTTTAACTAAATAACTGAACAGTGACTTGATTACAGATTGAAAGATGGTGAGAGTCACACTGACTTACTATAAGGTGTCCCAAACCCATAAATATACATGTGAGCAAAAGCACAGATCTCAAATTAATGCATACACGTGTAAGCAAAGAATATAAGTGCACACACACACACCGGTCTATAACTGCTGAGATCAAAAATCCCTTAATATCACACAAGTCTAACGAGCCAGCGGGTACCCCTTCTAAGTCCTACACTTGCACGGACAAATGGAAGAACATCCAAATCTATAAAGCTAATGTATACTTATCATAAACATGTAAGTGGAGAAGTGGATGAAAGTGAGACTAGTCTACAGTTAAAATTTTGCTTTTCTTGAGTTAAATACTTAAAATGCATCAGCGTTCCTCAACAGGCAATAATTGAGGGGTTGTCTCACCCTGGGCTTCTAGTCCTTGAGGTGTCAGCCTGAACTATGTCCCACCTCAGGGGAGGTATGGCCACAGCCCACTGCAATTCAGAAGAGCTCAGAGTTCTTACTAGAATCGCTACTTAGAGGATCTGAGATAACTGAGTTTCATCAGGTACTTTCCCACTCCCGCTCGGCTCAGACAATGGAGTATTCCATCTTTCCATTGGTTATGCAAGCCCAGGACTTGCTAGGACTTGTGGTCCTGGTACCCACTCCTCTGTGGCCATGCTCCGTATGTTGTCAGGAGTGATTGATTACAATTATTATTTTCAAATTGTAGGAGCCATGGGAACCAGGTACACTAAGGGGTTGCCACAGTGTTCTAGTCTGTTACTCCCTCACCTTCAGATAGTAGGAGTGTGTTCTAGTCCATTGCTCTCCACCCTTTCTTTCTTTCATGTTAGACCATTATGTATCATTCTGGTCATTGTATTATTATGTGACCTAGGTGGGGAGGAAATCGTGCCACGTATTGAGACGCCTGGGGGGGTGGGCTGGGAATTGCCCCACCACAGTTAATAACACAGGATGTTTTAGCTTTTTCTGAGCAGTGCTTGCACAGCATCAAAGCTTTTTGTTTCTCATGCTGCCACACCAGCAAGCAGGCTGGGGCTGCACAAGGAATTTGGGAGGGGACACAGCTGGGACAGCTGACCCCAACTGACCAAAAGGATGTTCCAGACTATATGATGTTGTACTCAGCAATAGAAACTGAGGGAAGAAGGAGGAAGCATGGTATGTTTGTAGTTACTGTGTTTGTCTTCCCAAGTAAGCATTATGTGTAATGAAGGCCTCCTTTCCTCAAAATGGCTAAACATCTGCCTGCCAGTGGGAAGTAGTGACTGAACTGAGGACTGCAAGAACCTTGTTAGGGCATGCAGGGATGCAGCCGGGAAGGCTGAGGCTCAGCGAGAAGTGCAATTGGCCAAAGATGTCAAGTACAAGAAGAAAGGATGCTTCAGATAAATAAGCAGTAAGTGGAAGCACAGGGAAGACATATGCCCATTACTGATCAGTGCAGGAAACAAGTCATTAATGATGATGACAAGGCAGAGGTTCTCAATACCATATCAAGTAGCTATGACAACATGTGCCAACTCATCAGTAGTAGAGGAACAGCTGGTCTGTTGCCTGTTGCAAGGGCTCAACCCACATAAACCATAGAATCATAGCATAGTTTGGGTTGGAAGGGACCTTTAAAGGTCATCTAATCCAGCTCCCCTGCAATGAATAGGGACATCTTCAACTAGATTGCGTTGCTCAGAGCCCCATTCAACCCAACCTTGAATATTTTCAGGGACGGGGAATTTACCACCTCTCTGGACAACTTATTCCAGTTTTTCACTTATGGGCCTGGATGCAATCCACTCCAGGGTGTTAAGAAAAGTGGCTGACATTGTTGTAAGGCCCCTGCCTATAGTGTTTCAGAAGTCACGGAGATCAGGGGATGTCCCTTATAGTTGGAAGAGCACAAGTGCCATGTCTATCTACAAGAAGGGCCCAAAGGATGACCCAGGAAACTACGGCCCCATTAGTTCCCAATCCCTGGGAAAGTAATGAAATGAGTCCTGGAAACTCTTACTAACCAAATGAAGGTGATTGGGAAAAGCCAGCACTGATTCAGCAAGGGCAAATCATGCCAGACTAACCTGATCACCTTCTACAACAAAATAACATCTTCTGTTGAGATGGGGAGAGAAGAGGATGTTGTTTACCTGGACTTCAGCGAAGAATTTAACATTGACTCCCACAATCTTCAGCTGGACAAGGTGGCAAGATACAGATTGGATGGATGTTCTGTGAAATGGGCAGGAAACTGGCTAACAGGTCATACTTAGAGGGTTTTCAACTTCTTCATAAGTAATCTGGATTGAAAGCACCCTCACCAAGTTTGGTGATGACATCAAACTGGGTGGTGAGCTGAACATGTCAGAAGGGAGACCTGTCTTACAGAGGGACTGGGACAGGCTGGAAGAGTGGGGCTAGCAAGAACAGTACGAACTTCAACAAAGACACATCCAAAATCCTGTAACTGGAATGACATAAATGAAAAGCCCAGCACAGGTAATGGGCTGGGGAGCAGCCTTGCTGAAAGGAACCTGGAGGTCGTGGTGGGCAAGCTGGACATGGGTCATATATTTCCTGCTGCAGTAATGGCAAAGCAGATCCTGTGTTGTACCCACAAGGGCATCACTAGCAGAGACACACGTGATCATCCCACTCAGTGCTTGTCAGGCTTCACCCAGAGTAATATATCTGGTTCCAGTCCCCACAATTCAAGAAAGACGCAGATGGTCTGGAGAGGCCACAAAGATGATCAAAGGGCTGGAGAACCTGCTCTATGAAGAAAGACTGAAAGAGTTAGGTCTTTTCTCCCTGGAGAAGAGAAAGCTCAGGGGGAATCTGGTACTTAAAGGGCAGCTACAAACAGGATGGAGTCTCTCTCTTCATAACGCGAAGACAAGGGCACAAGTTGCACTGGAAGAGGTTTCATCCCATCATAAGAAAGAAGCTTTTATAGTGAGAACAATCAGTCACTGCAGCAACCTCCACAGGGATGTGGTGGATTTTGCGTCACTGGGGGTTTTCAAGATGTGATTGGGCAGGGTGCTAGTCTCTCTTTCCCATGAAAGGTTGGACCAGATGATCTTTCGAGACGCTTTCCAACCTGGGCTATTCTGTGGTTGAATTCTTTATTTAGCTTTGCTTGCATGTACAGCCTTTGCTTTACCTTTTAAACTGTCTTTATCTCAGCTCAATGAGTTTTCTCACTTTTAACCTTCTGATTCTCACCCCCGTCCCTCTCAGGAGGTGAGTGAGCAGCGGTTAATGCACCACCCACTAGAAAAGGAAATATATTTTTTAAGAGGTGTTTTTTCCTTTAAAAAAGGATGGCTGCTCAGAAGAATGTACCAAATCCAAGCTGGATTTGTTTGAAGTGTCCCCAGGACAGACCAGTACTGAGAAAAGCCTGTGTATTGAGGTGCCTCTACTTTCCACTATTGCAGAATCTTCACATTTGGACTTTTTCACACCTGGGCATGGGGATGATTACATAAGTCTGAACAACACCCTGCTGTATCTTTGCAGCAAGACTGCAAAAGTTGATTCATCCTACCTCAGAGCCAGTGAGGCCATGGGTCTTCTGAATTACCCGCCATTGGCCTCTATTTTGAGCCAGCTGGCCACTATGCTGAGGGACCAACTGATAAGCCAGAGCAATCACTCCTACCCCTCCCATCATGCCTTCATTGAGTTGATTCTCAGCCGCAGCTGTGACATTCTGTCTGCGCACTTCGCCACAGGGCTGTCCTACAAAGACACAGCCTGGCAGTAGGAAGTGATCTTGCTGAATGGCATTGAATGTTACTCAGGGGTTCAGACAATGCTTGGCTCTGACAGCCTAGAAATAGGAGGCTTGAACCCTTGTGAGCCCTCCACAGCAATCTCTTTCAAGACAATCTTTTGTTGAAGACTGTGGATGCAAAAATTAAGCTGATGGGCATCAAAGATGGGTTTTTTTGGTAAGATCCACATCAGCAGAAGCTTGCAAGGTGGTCATTGCCTCTGCCTTATTGCTTGTGAAGATGGTGGTTGGAGTGTGTTGGGGGCACAATGAGGCATTACTTACAGCTGGCTAAATACCCTGTGGACCAGGTTGGGCATGAAAGTATTCAGCATACCAACTGGCAGTTGTGTCAGCAGCCAGGAAAATTTTTTTCTGGAACAGCTGCACAAGGTTGTTGTTACTAGTTTTGTTGATAATAATGCTTTTAGCAGCAATTACGCTGAGAATACTTTTAACTTGCCTTCCCAGGTGCTCTCACACAAGAGATAAGAGGATCTGGAATTAGGAGGACTGGGACACGATGAGGTGGGTGATGATCCATCAATGCTAGAGGAGTCACAAAGATCAGCTCAGCCTATTTCCCGCATCATAACCACATCCATGAAGAAAAAAATGGCCTTTGAGGGGCACAGAGGGCCCAATCTGTTGACCAAACACACCTTTTAGGGAAGTTTGCTGCCTCCCTGAGACTTGGGCTAAAGATGTTATCACAAAACTTCTTAGACTGATAGGGCCCTGAGATTATTATCAACCAATGCTTTTTCATGTGAGTAACAACAAAGTCATGATGAAAAATCCAAGGGTGATCAAAGGGACTTCAGGGCCGTGCGAGGATTGTTAAAGGTTTCAGGAGTGCAGGTAGCATTCTCCTCTGTCTTCCCAGTTGTAGGGAATGACATCAAAAGAAACAAGCGGATTCAGTTTATCAATACCTGGCTCCGAGGCTGGTGTCACTGACAGAATTTTGTGTTTTTCAATCATGGGATGGTCTACATGATACCAGGCCTACTGGGGCCTGACAGGATTCACCTTTATCAACAGGGGAAAATGACTTTTTCTCATAAATTAGCAGGGTTGATTGAAAGAGCTTTAAACTAGGTTTGGAGGGCAAAAAGGATAAAATCAGGCTTACTAGTGAAAAGCATGACAATGTTTGAAGGATGGTGTGCTAGCAGGGGGCTGTCATGATGTACTGGAGAGCATCTGAAATATTTGTACACTAATGCATGCAGTATGAGGAGTAAACAAGCAGAACAAGAAGCTTTGGCTCAGTCTCAGAGCTACAACATCATTGGCGTAAAGGAGACTTGGTGGGAAGAGTCCTGTGACTGGAATGCTGTGATGGCTCTTCAGGAGAGATAGCACTGCGAGTAAAGGAGAGATTAGACTGTACAGCACCTGCAGTTGGGGACAACATGATTGAGAGCCTCTGGGTAAGGATTAGGGGCAAAGCTAATAAAGNTACACTAATGCATGCAGTATGAGGAGTAAACAAGCAGAACAAGAAGCTTTGGCTCAGTCTCAGAGCTACAACATCATTGGCGTAAAGGAGACTTGGTGGGAAGAGTCCTGTGACTGGAATGCTGTGATGGCTCTTCAGGAGAGATAGCACTGCGAGTAAAGGAGAGATTAGACTGTACAGCACCTGCAGTTGGGGACAACATGATTGAGAGCCTCTGGGTAAGGATTAGGGGCAAAGCTAATAAAGTGGATGTTGTTGTGGGAGTCTACTAAAGACTGGGGTTCCCACCCAAGGATGATGACACCATTGTATATATGTGTACGTATAGGAATTCAGGTGAAGCTCTAGATCAGTTGCCCTTATCTTTATAGATAACTTCAACTTCCCAGACGTTGACTAGGACTATCATACAACGGACTCAAAACAGGTCCAGGAAATTCAAAGACTTGTAGTAAATAGGGTGATGTCTTGCTAGCAGACACTCAGTAGTGCTGTTCCCCAGGGCTCAATTTTAGGGCCAGTTCTCTTCAATGTTTTTATCAATAACCAGGACACAGGATTTGAGTGTACACTAGATAAGTTTACTGATGATAGTAAATTAGGGGAGCTGCTGATTCCCTCAAGGGTAGAGAAGCCTTACAGTGAGATCGTGACAAATTAGTGCACTGGCCAATCACCAACTGTATGAAATTTAACAAAGACAAATGCTGAGAGCATAATCCAGGATGTACATATAGACTAGGGGATAAGAGGCTGGAGAGCAGACCTGCAGAAAGAGATCTGGGGGCTTTAATTGATGATAAGCTCAATATATGTAAGCAATAGGCTCTGGTGGCTAAAAGGGCCAACCCTGTCCTGGGCTGCATTAAGCACAGTACAGCTAACCAGTTGAAAGATGTGATTGTCCCACTATACTCAGCATCAGTGCAGTCTCACCCGCAATACTGTGTGGNACTGTATGAAATTTAACAAAGACAAATGCTGAGAGCATAATCCAGGATGTACATATAGACTAGGGGATAAGAGGCTGGAGAGCAGACCTGCAGAAAGAGATCTGGGGGCTTTAATTGATGATAAGCTCAATATATGTAAGCAATAGGCTCTGGTGGCTAAAAGGGCCAACCCTGTCCTGGGCTGCATTAAGCACAGTACAGCTAACCAGTTGAAAGATGTGATTGTCCCACTATACTCAGCATCAGTGCAGTCTCACCCGCAATACTGTGTGGAGTTTTGGGCTCCACAATATAAGAAGGATATAAAAATATTAGAATAATATCCAAAGGAAGGTAACAAAGATGGGCATGACTTATGAGGAACAGATGAGGATAATAGGTTTGTTCAGCTTAGAGGAGCAATCTCATGGCTGTCTACAACTTCCTCATGAGGGGGAGTGGAAAGCAAATTGCTGTTCTCTTTTCTCCGGTGTCCAGTGAGTGATAGGATACAAGGAAATGGCTTAAAGCTGCAGTGGGAGAAGTTCAGATTGGATATTAGAGAAAAATTCTTCACAGAGAGGATGGTCATGCACTGGAACACACTGCCCCGGGAAGTGGTTGTGGCCTGTTGGTGTTCAAGAATTGTTTGGACAATACTCTTAGATATGGTTTAACTTTTAGGTTGCCCTTTGTGGAGTCAGGAGTCAGACTTGATGATTTTTCCAACTAGGATACCCTGCAGTTCTATGAACTTCAAACATTATTGTATAAATTTGTGGCCTTATAAGTGGGTGGTGAACAAACACCAGCAAAACTGATGCAGCCTGATTTTGAGAATGGCTGCCATGTGAGAGAATACACCCAGCTCCTTCAGATGATCAGCAGCTGTATGAAAGGCCATATAGCCTGTTTGTGACAGGGAAGATTTTGCCCATGGATGTACCCTGTTCACCTTTGACCTGTCTCCAGACCAAGAATGTGCCAATTACTATTTGAGTTGTATGATGCTGCCATAAGTCATATGATGCCAATGCTATATGTCAAAAGTACTACAGCAGAAGTCACCTGAGCCAATGGAGGCTGAACGTTGTAAGGAACCAGGCAAGCGCAACAGTGATCCAACCTGAGCTGATTTCAGCACCCAACAGTCTGACACAATACACTCCTGGTCTCCTGGATGAGACCATCTGTCATGGTTTGGGCCAGATTGGTCACCGAGGTGGACGACAGATGCTTTCCTCTACCTCTCTCTCCAAGGAGAGGAGGTAGAGAGACTTATGAATTCAGAAGGAACTAAACTGCTTTCATTGCACAAGGAAACACCTCTGGAGGAGATTGCTCCCCTCCCTGAACTACCTACTGCCAAGTCCTTGAGCCAAGGTTGTCCAGCAGGTGTCAATGTCACCCAGTGCTGCCAGACTGGGGAGGAACATGTTTTAGCCAGGAGCTGCCATTGGGTACAGCGCCTCTTGATGTGGTGCCATTGGCTGAGCAGGGAGGGTGGAGGGGACAGAAGTAGATGCTAAGAGGAGGAATCCCTCTCTGCTCATTGGCCTCATCTGCTGGAGGGATGCAGATCTGTTGTTGCACAGCAGCTCAGACACCAGACCCAGCTAATTCACTCATGCTCACAACAATGGGCAAAGGTGCTCAAAACTCATGTCCTTCACCCACAAAGCTATTGCCTTTCTTCGTGAAACAGAAACAAGCCATGCCTTGGAGCAAACTGCCAGGAGCAGAGTGGGTGGATTGTGCCATGCCTCTGCCAGCACCGTTGCTTCCCACTCCGACCAGTTCCCACTATCCAGCATCATCCAATTTGAGGTTGTGCTAGAGACAACAGCATGCAGTTGGTGACAGTACCCATCAAGCCATCAACTCAGAAACCATTTTCACACTGACGGAGTTTTCTTTTGCATGTGCCTGGTCTTTGCTTTTCCTGTTGTTCATAAGGAAGGTCATGGAGCTTACAATGCATCTTTCCAAAAAGGGTGCATCACCCGTGCAAGTATCTGCCATCTTGTTCCTTCTCCCAACCAGGAGTTGAGCTGATAAATCAGGCGAGAAAAAATACCAGCCTGAAGGCCACCATCCGCATCAGTCCCACAACAAGCTCGTTGTAGAGCTAAAATGACATGGATCTGTCTCCTTTTTAGAATGAATTTCCTCCATGCAGGGTCCGATGAACAGTGCCCAGATGGCAGTTGGCTCTGGTGTCAAAACTCACACTGGTTCATGCATGGAAAGGCGTGCAAGGAGAGCATCATCTCAGTGGCCCATGAGCTCCGCATCTGCTTCTGGAGGCCAAGCTGCATGCAGAGGGGCCAGAAGGCCCCTGCCCTGCCCCAGCCACCACTGCAGCCCCTGATCTGAGAGGACATTTATGTGGCTGATCAACTGAGTGGATGTCAGGATCTTCCACAACGAAGATATTAAAAACATAAAAAACACTGCAGTGACCTCAACAGTGGATCTTTCCCTACAGAGAGCAGTAATTCTTTAAACTGTTACACCTGCTGAGGCCAGCTGCCCTCAGTACTGACATAAAACACAGCTCTTAAGTTCTCTTTTCTGGAATGACTGAAGAAAACAAAACATAGCTACCCATAAAACTCATTCCTGCACATGCAAATGATGTTGGCACAATTAACAGCCCATTTTTTAGCAGGCAATGGGACAGACCTTTGGCCACAAAGGTTCTGAAAAACACTGACATGATCCAAGGAGAAACTCAGGTTCTATCAGCTCTCCACCAGCTCTGACAAGTTCAGGATTTCAGCCACAGCTCATTTTTTTGCAGCCCCCGTTGGTTTGCATTGTTCCTACCACAATCTGCTCAGCAGAAACAATGAAAGAAAAAGTTTTATCAGAAGCACTGTAGCAGCTTAGGCACATGATGCTAGCAGATGTACTCAGGGAAAACCAGACCTTAGTTTTAACCACCTGGGTGTGTTTTAGGGGCAAACACCTGCCTAGTGATGAAACACCATGCATTCTGTGGCAGTAAGCATCCAACCTGCCTGCCACAAAGAGTCACCAACCTTCTTCCTTGGGGTCAATCCAAAATTGTTACAAATACTCTGGACCAGTTTTTTCCATAAAGGAACAGCAACAAGCCCAATGCACCCTAAAAGCCTCAGATCTGCACACAGCTGGGGCCCACCCATGCTGGGGCATCTCTGGGGAAGGCAGTGTCTGGGAAGCTCCTGACACTGAGTGGACAATTCATTTTGGCTCATGCTCCCTGTCTCCAGCCTAAGGGCCTCTCCAGTGGATAGCAGAAGAGAGCAGAAATCCCATCCCACGCCATCGTTTCTGCTTTAGAAACTAGAGAAAACAGCAATTTCAGTTCCTCTCTCTTCCTCCTGCTTCAGTCAGATGCTGACTCAGCAACAGTTGTAGCACATCAGACTGACCGAACAGTGGTTTCCACTGGGCCACCTGCAGGACAGGGACAAAACCCAGAGCACTGCACACCTGCCCCTGCAGCAGCCTCCTCCCGGCCCTGCAGCATGGCGTCTGGTGTCCCTTCCAAAACCCACCTCACATCCCTATCGAAACCTGTGCTTCTGTTAGCTGTAGGTAACCCTGGGATAAATGTCAGCTCTCCAAACAGGAGTGCTAAGTGAAGTGCTTCACTGCTAAGTGAAGATGTAGTCTTTTAAATTCAACTGAAATCCTTTGATATTAGAAAAAAACCCAAAAACAAAATAAAAAAGACATGGTGATTCTGAGAGAAGATAATTATATTTTATACATATTATTTATGTGGGGTTTTAGGTTTTAAGTAACAGTAGATATTTTTGTTCTGACTGTATACCCAAATTGCAGCTCTTCTTCCTTTTCAGTAAACTTTGGGGTAATTTTCACAGTAGACAGTTTACGATGATAAAAATGCAAAGAATTCAAAGCGCAGTTCTTCTGCAAGCATGACTGTTCCAAGCATTAAAGCTTAATTTAAGGAATGGCAGTAACAATCCTAGCTATTTAGAAAACCATTTTTAAAAAGACATCTTAATTATGTGATGACCATGACTGAGCAGTTCTTAGAATTAATTCTCAATTCCTGGTTGGTTATATTTTTAAAAGACAGCTTGGTTTCAAAAGGTGGCACTATGCTTCCATAAGACACACACTCTGCTTCATGCTGCCAAGCACTCTGAACTAACAGCTTTTTTGTCATGCACATTTTCACTGAGAGAGCAGGATGAGATTTGTTTTTTTTCCCCTTGGGTAGATGGCACTCTTAGACATCACAGAACTGGACTGATGAAATGCAACACTGGCTCTGAGATCCTCAGACTTTCATCTGCAAGTTATTTTAGACTTAGAAGGTGTACACAGTATTAGCACACAAAAATCTTCTAGTCCTGATTTTCCTATGCCGTAACTGCTTGTGAAAAGATTTCTCTAAGATGAGATCAAAATCGCTAACTGTACAGAAACTCCGCTGCTGCTGTACACTAAGGACGCAGAGTCATGATTACCATTACTATCTACAAATGGAAAGTGGGAGCCACAAGCAGGAGAGCTACATGGACATACACCACACTGGCGGAGAACAGTTGCTAACGAATTCCTACACACTATATGCTTCACACACAAGCAGTAAGTAATGATCTAGTTATTACCAATTCCTGAGTACAGGCATAACTGATATTTCAAGTGTTAACATTTGGACCCAAATTTTCTTAAAACAATCCTGCAGAACATATATATTTCAAACATCTATATTTAAAATTATCTATTTCACTAACCTACAAACTTTATTCTAGTTAGACTGTCATCTGGAGACCTTAAGGTAGATTTCAAGTATTCATCAGCATTAAAGATGTTACTCTAAGTCCTTTGAAGATCCTGAGACAAACGCTCATATTCAATCAAAAATCAGGGGAAAAAAAATAATTAAAAGAACTGAAGCGGCTCCCAGAGCAGCATTGCAAGTCCCTGTGCAGCCAGCTCCCATCCACCCAGCCCATGCTTTTCAGACAAGACTGTTCAGCCTCCCAACCCACCGGGGAGACTCACAGCTACCAACAGAAAGGTCAGCCACAACATTCAGCACCTACTAGAAAATGAGTTGTCTCACCTTTTACAATCACTTGAAATTATATACATCACTATCCGTTCTTGCTCAGTGACAGTGATTTTTGAGGAATACAGGAGCACCAGCAATCACAACTCTGTCTCCCAACTTCTTTCCATGTATTAACTGCACAAAAAGGAACAAGCAAGTGAAGGAAGCCAAGCAGTATTTTATTGACTACCAGAGGACAGATATGGATTGCATACAACCCTGGAAAACGTCTTACTTTTTAAAATCCCAGAATTATAAACAAGAAAACTCATTCCTCATAAATAACCTGACACCATTCCTTCGTCAAAAGGTTTTGGCATGGAACATATTTCCTTTACAGTTCAATTTTAATTGTTCATCTGAACAGCTTAAAAAACTATGTCTATAATAATACTTAAATATATTGCTCATATTTGTGACTTCATAAAAAAAATAGTTTGAGCTAATACTTTCCCAGTTGTCAAAAAAATCCAGAGACTCACCAACTTTTGAATGAGCACTTCAGAAAGATGAGTAAAAATAACTTGCTGGAAACTCTCAACATTTTTCAACAGACTGAGCCCCTTAAAAATGTGTATTTTATCTAATAACAGTAATGATCTCAAGAAAATGCATATGGTGCGACCAGCTTTCCCTTGATCCTGCAGAAAGGTAAACGCATATTCAACTACAGCCACAAGAGAATTTCTGCAACATGAAAAAGACAAGGTTGATCTCAAAGACAGATGCCCAAGTGCTTGCAAAATCTGACCACATAAAATTAAATTCCTTTTGGTTTTAGAATAGGTCAGTCTAAGCCTCAGTTGGATGATGACCGCAAAAGCCTTGCTGGGCTGGTAGAGGTCATGGGAGCACTCTTGGTTTCAATGAGAAGCAGACAGCATAGCTTAAGTCACCATTAACACAGTCTGCCTATTGCAGTTTGCAACATTTGTTCCTCTGGCGTCTTGAAAAGGCAGTAATCTCTGGAAGCATCACAGTCTTTTCTGAGGGGATCTCTAGGCCACAGAATTGCTTTGCCCTCCCACAGCAGTACTCACTATTATCCATATTACTGCCAAAAAAGCATTGTTTGCAGCTCAATGCATTACTTCCAAGACACTAACCCAGAGGTTTCAACTAATGCACATGTGATTTTCAGGCTTGACAATTTTTTTAAGTTGAAAACAGGTTCCTACTTGAGCAATAACAAAGCAGCTCTTCTCAGCATTCATGATTGGCCAGAAGTGGTTTTACGTCAAAGTCTCCAACACCTCAAGTACTTTCTAACCCCCCCAAAGATGCTGGCGCTGAGGTCTGGTAAATACAGTTACAGCTTTGGCTGTGACGCTGGCTGGAGGGACTTTCACGTTCCACTCCAATGCCTCTGCAGATGCACCAGCACAACTGTAAACTGGATCTCTGACCCAACGTGGGTCTAAAAGTAACCCCTGACTTGACTTCAAAGTACGGACCAGCCCGCTGATCTGATGTTCTGTGCAGCACAGGCAAGGGGCAGTGGAGCAGAGGGACAGGAACCAAAAGCTGGAGCAATGGTGCACCGATTTGGATTTGTCAGGAAAACTCCCATGTCACAAAACATCACCTTCATCATTTGCCAAGGGAACACAGAGGATCTCTGAAATGCTCTTCAGAAAGCACAGGTGATACCTGGATGGGCATCAGCCAAGAGCTGTGTTTGGACACATGCCATATGAGCAGATAAGTGATACTGGACATTGTCTCACCTGCTCCTAAACATTACGTTTTAAAAAGTATTTTTAAAAGTGCCTTCTATACACCAGTTAATCAAACAGATCTCACAATATTTCCCTTCTATCTTACATTTTTACATAAAGCATGTGTTTACACCTTGAGGAAAAACACCTTTCTAAGTAATTGTCAAAGCAAATGAAAGCATGTTTGAGACCAACCTGCCTAATTAGCTTCATGAAGACCATCACACATAAAAAGTCAAAAGGCAATGAAGTCTGAGAGACACAACAACTTGGGTGAGAGTAAATATAACTCACAGGGAAGAAGTTTTAACAACTTTTTGTCTGTACAAGAGCTTTTCATTTCTTTGAGAGGAGAGCAATTAATACCCAGCAAGTGACTTGTTTTGGCAATTCAAGCTTAGAGCCCTTAAAATGAGCAATTTTTTTTGAAGTTGTTATATTACTGTTACAGTTATGATTGTATTCTGATGAGTTCTTGGGATATACAAATCACCTACTTCTAAACAGGTTTCTGCACATTATAGACTAAATTTCTTAACTTATAAATAATTAGTTTACTATTTCCAGTTCACGATGGCAAAAAAACCCAAAGACTTCACAATGTGTGTAAATGGGAGGTAAATATATTTTAAAAACAGAATAAAAAGCTGCATGTTAAAAACTGTGTCACAGACTAATAAATACATACATCAAAGACATGAAATTTTCAGCAGCTGGTTTTAAAGAGCATGGAAGTGGGGAAAAACTAGTTGTCCAGACCTCATTCTGGCTCTGTGATCTATATGCTAGAAATATCTACAGTTCAAAAACAAGTTAACAGAGGAGTAGAATCAGCTTTGTCACCTATTTTCTTTTAAAAATATTAAACTACTTCCTAAAAGTGTGGTGTAAAACCTAGAGAAACTTTCATTTCTTCATGCACTTGATGACATTGAAATAAAAAAAGGAATTCTTTTAACCCAGAAAAAATGAGTCATTGTATACTGTAAGGACAGCCTTACCGTAAGTTTTCTACAGTAAAAGTATTTATAGAAATACACCAGAAATTACTTTTCCATAACAAAATATACAGTTATGTGTCAGATCATCATTGAGTTTCAATACTCAGGCAAAACAGAAACAGTTACTATGAAGTTTCAAAAAAACGAAGGAAAAAACCCAACTCCAAACAGTAAAAAGATGTTTTGACAGCTGTGGAGATGCCAGAAAGCAATGCTGGACACCAGGAATTTCCAGAACAACCCCCTTTCCAAAGTGATGCGTAGTCTCTGAATTAGACCGTGAGAGAAAACTGATCCTGTTCTATGGGCTTCTCCACCCAGGCTCCAAGTCCTGCCTTCAGGAATGCTTTAAACAAACACTCCTTGGCAGTTTGATACTCAGTGGCTCCTTGCTTGGTTTCATGGTACAGGTTAGGCTTGAGGATCTTTGAGCGCAAGCTGGAGGAAAGCTGTGTGGATTAAAGATGAGAAAAGAAGTGAGATGAGAAACTCTTAAGCCAAACAGTTTGAGAGTGACCGAGTCATTAAAACAACTATGACTAAAACAAGGTAATTAACTACTAAACCACATGATCAGGGAAATGCAGACAAGTACACAGTACTGCTCTTTCTAGCCACTACAGTTCTGTACCCAGCTTTACCACATCCAGCTGCAAACCTGCGTTTGCCTCTTGCAAAGCGAGCCCCTCAGCGCTGCTACGGGATGTCCTGGCAGAGGCACTTTTGGGATTAGATTCACCCCAGCTAGCCTGCCTTTTGCTTTGTTTGGATTATCAACTTCCTTCGGTGGAAGAAATCTAGACACTGAAAAGCCCCTGACAAATACTTTCTTGTAGCTTTTCTTTCTGAGAGGAGAGAGTGAAACCTCAGTAGGTTCGATTGCAGTGAAACTGGGATTATCTTTCCAAATAAATTAAAATGAGAAGGCAAGCTCAAAGGAGATAGCATCCTTTGTTTACTTAGCTATAAACCAAGGATTATTAGATCCATTTTGGACCAGACATCATCAAATTAAAGAATAAGCCGAACAAATGCATAGTTCTTTTCCATTACTACATGGAGCAGTAGTTAATATCAGGCTCAGCTTAAAACAGGATCAGAAAGTGGCTTCTGAATACAGAAAGCAGCACGCAGAGATACTTCATTAAGAATTAAGAAGTGGAAAAGCTAGCACTCTGGAAGATATACCTTTGCGTGAATACGCATCCAGCGGCTGTAAAAAGCGTGCTTACAAAGGCGAGATGCACGACCCATTTCATCTTTTCCGGTTGTAGCATTAATAACTTCAAGACCAGCGTCTCCTACTGTCCAGTTCACGCTGAAGTTTGGCGCTTTCCCTGGTTGACGGGCTTCTGCATTGCTAATACCTGAAAGAAAAGCCACCTTTAATGACAACAGTAAACTAACTCTTGATTTTTGTTTTTACTGGAGAGTAAGTGATACAGCAGGGCTACTGAAATCACATTGCTAGGCAGTCTTACAAGCAGATTTTTTTTATTTTGAGGTCATTCTCCTGCAGATTTTTCACCGACTCACAGAGATATCGCCATGCACATCTGTTGCAGATGAAAATATTTGACACAGTTATGATTTAGCAACAATTTAAGATTTATTAATGGTGGGAGGTAGATCAAAAGGCTGAATTTTAGCAGTATTTAATCATTAACCAATTTAAGGATTAACAAGGTGG
Source organism: Chionis minor (assembly GCA_013398295.1). Classification (NCBI taxonomy): domain Eukaryota; kingdom Metazoa; phylum Chordata; class Aves; order Charadriiformes; family Chionidae; genus Chionis; species Chionis minor. The sequence goes on along the minus strand of VZSF01009842.1, from coordinate 388,254 downwards.
TTCAGTAAAATATGTTATAATTAAAACAGCGACTTAATTACAGATTCGAGAATTACAAGATTCACATTAACTTACTAGAGGGAATCCTAAATCAAAATGTATGTATGTACATATGTGTAAACACAAAGCATACAAACACAGACCATTCAAGGAGCCACGCACCCCTCCCCCAAGTATTTAATTGCTAGGACCAAAGTCCCTTTGCAGTTGGCAGCGCCAGTAACCTGACAGGTGCCCCTTTCGACTACACACACACACACAGAGAAGTATTTGGAGACAGTAAAGGCTAATGTGTACTTGCAGACACATAGATGGCTAGGAGGTGGATGAGACAGACTAGCCTATAGTTGAAATTTCCCTCTTCTTGAGTTCAGAGTAAATACTCATAATGCATCGGCATTCCTCAATGGGTGATAATTGAACCTCAGGAAGGTTAACTTACCCTGACCCTTTAGCCCTCGAGGTGTTTGCCTGAGCAGCATCCCAGCCCAAGGGAGATTCTGGTCACAGTGCACTACGACCTGGGAGAGCTCAAAGGGTCTCGCTAGAGTCACTATTAATAGGGTCTGAGATAATTGATTTTTGTCAGGTCCTTTTCCACTCTGGCCCAACTCGGACAATGGGATATTCTGGTACTTTCCACCAGTTGCACAGGCCCAGAACTTGCTAGATGTTGAAGTTCTGGCCCTTTGGGTCATGATCCAGGTACTTTCAGAGGGTGATCAATTATTGACACCATTATGAAACGACAGGGGGAGTGGGAGCCAGGTGCGTTAAGGGGTTGCCATAATGTTCTGGTCTGTTGCCTCTCACAATTCATGTCTGACTTAGGTTAAGTTGCTATGTGGTCCTGGAGGGTGGGGGGGAATCACACCAAACACTGAGTGGCCTAAGGCTGGGGGTGTCACCACTACAACATCTCTCAGTTATCCTGGCTAAAGCGTTCTCTCCTTCTGTCCTTCCTAGCAGGGCAAGTGTGCATTGCTGAAGCCATGAGAAACCAGCCTCCTCCGCAGAGGGGATCACAGAGAGGTCTGTGGCCAGGGTCCATGGGGTACATGGAGTCAGAGTAACATGAGCACCTTGCCACATCCATCTCAGGAGGATCTGGGCTTGCTTATAGGGCATACCAATGAACTAACTATTAACCTCCAAGTAATTATGAAGTAGAAAAAAAGTTGCTCTGCTCCTGCACAAGAAACTGCTGCTTTCAGAGCCCACTCAGGAGCAGGATGAGGCGAGTGTAGGAAGGAGCAGATACCGTGAATTTTTGACAGCTGTAATTCTCCAATGAATTCCCTTTCACTCTGCTGTTGTAAAAATTTATGCATGTTGCTTATCTCATTTCAAAACTGGTGTGAAACTATGAATCCTGGTCATGCTTCAACATAGAATTCTGCTAACAACTTAGGACTGCAGTCTTATTCAGAGAGGTTGTGCTTATTTAGAAGTGCCTACAATGTGCTTTTTCATCTTCCCTCATAAAAACGGAGATAGGTCAGAGCACAGGAATGGAGATGGCAGGATGCCTTGCAAACCAAGGCATGAAGGTGCCTGCATTTCAGTAGCTGCCAAACACATTTCATTAGAAGCTACCGATCTATTTCTTCCTTCTTACGGACTACACTAGGGCATGGTGTGACTAGCACAGGCAGTGGCACTGACACTGTGGGCATCCAAGTTAGACAAAGTGAGCCCCATCCTTAGCATCCTCCTTAGAAGGCCAAAACTGGCAGATACTTGAGTCTTCCAGCATAAATCCGGCTATGCTCCCGCTGCTTCCCCACTTTACATGCCATTGCTACTTGCAGTGCCCAGACACAGACCATTTTGCTCACATGTTAAACTGTGTGACACCTCTGAAATAAGGCTTTATGTCTCTACTGACTGAGAAGCAAAGCCACTCGAAGTCTAAGCCAAGTGTAAAGCAAGGCTAGCTGTCTGCCTGGGCTGCCTAGGGCAGGATTTATTCCCCCACAATATAAAGCCCACAATGCCATGCTTGAAGATCACAGCAGCCTGCTGCCATCCACATGCAACTCCCCTCCCGCACGTGCAGCAAGACAGTGCTTGGTGCTTGCAAGCAGCAGCCAGAGCCATGAGTTTGGGTTGTGTGTGCCATGGCAAAGCTAAGGAGCACATGGCTTCTGATCCTGCAAACATTACAGGGGTGGCAAAACTCTACATTTAAGATGTCTCAGTTGTCTCACCAGGAGAGAAAAAAATTATATTTTTTTTCTAATAAGTAAAGAACCCATTTTTACTTTAACACAACTCATTTCAAATCTACTCTGAGGTAATGCTAGCCCTGCACTTTATAAGATCTAGTGAATTTGTATAAATTGAACATAGGCATTGCAGCAGGATGCATTTCTTGCTGATATTTGAAACACAATCTAATATATAAAGTTAAGCCAACCTCAGGCACCCAAGCATAGGATTGGCTTGTTTGGCCTGGGTCTCACGGCACTTCTAGGCCCAGCACTGACAGCATACGAGACATATGAGGTCTGAATGAGACAGCAAAATTCAGTTTGTTTACTATAATCAATTCCTCAATTAATAAACAAATACACATTTTGAAACATCAATCATATTGAACCTTCTGAAGCTGTTATATTTTTATTCTTGCTGTATGTCAACCTGGTCATGATGACTGATAACCAGTAATTAAGTGAATAAGTAAATAATAAAAAACCCCCTTCTTATTCTTCATTTTCTTAAAATATAAGCTGAAAAAACTGAGAATCAGAAGTTTCCTGAAGAGCTCTTTTAGGAGATTTCTTTTAGGAAAGATGTGTACAGGAGCTGCTGAAATACAGTAGAGGTACCTACACCATCCACAGGATGCCACAGATATACCCCCACCAATCTGTAAATTGGTGAGCAGGGCTGTGAGATCCACACACTGACCAGCCTAGGAGGGCAGCCAACGGTCTCTACTGAGAGAATCTCTACATCAAGAATATCCCACAAGCAATACTTGAGGAAAAGCCAGCAAAACCAGGCCTTTATGACTGGAGTCGAAAAGTCGACATCACAACTTCCATGGTCCTTCTGAGCAGTTGGCATTGAACGTATGCATCACACCTTCTGAAAACGGGAGCTGATCACGCACAACACCTGTGCATGTCCTGCGCCACTGAAGTCCAAACACTGCAGAGAAAACACTGCTGCTCTGTAAGTAACACAAGACAAGGCTTGCACCTAAAAACCTAAATTGTAAATTTTGGGTGCACACAAAACAAATCTCAAATCTGAGTCTCCAAAAGCGTATGAATTCAGGCTGCTTTTGTGAAGCTTATGTGAAACAGGCCCATGCTGACAAACGCCATAATCAAAAATTGGTTTTACCAAAACTACTGCGGTAAGAGGACAATGAAATTGCCACCACATGACAAGTGGGTCAGTCATATTTTTTCTTTAATTTAACAATATCTATACTACTATCTTTGCATTTATTCCATACACTCCTGAACAAGTAGAGTGATCAGTCATAGTTTACTGAGTACTGCAAAACACCATTTGCTCCTTAAGCCTGCTCCTACCCTAACAGCTACTTTAACACCCGTGACATCACAAGCACCCACACAACCAGATCAAATAAAGACGAGGAAGCTGAACATCCAGTATGCACTGCATTTCCTTGGCAAGTATACAATTGCATTCCTTCGGTTATTTTGATGAATTGAATTAAAATAAAAAAAAACCCAGATGCAGAATTTCAAATAGACTTAAATAACAACACCCTATTCAGCTGCTTAATTATCTGCATGAACCCTGGAGAGATGGCAAAAGAGTCCCTGAAAGTGGATCATGGGTAGCATGGGCAGCGAACAAAGATGATCTCAAAAGCAAGGAGTCTGATAACACTTTAGGTGGATCATATATTCCCCCTCAAAATCTAGACATGAACATAGCACAATAAGCTGAAACTAGTAATGGGAGAGAAAGCTAGGATAGAAAATAAAATATTTTATTCTCCTTCAAAAACTGATATAACAAGCTATTTAGAGAACATCCCTCAGAGCTTATTGTTGAATATTATTATAATGGGGTATATTAAGGAAAAGCAAAGGTCACAGCTCTTTCTGCCAGCGCGTAAATAAATAATAAAGCTTGAAAGTTCTTTGAGGACAGAGCTAAAAAAAAACTTCATTAAAAAGGAGATAGAGAGCTGAAAAACACCAATGTGAACAGAAGGATAAAGTACCAATGAAACAGACAAAAGATCACCGAAGGTTGTGCTGCAGGATATATTTTTGCTAAAAAAATAAATAAATGCAAATGTAGACAGCAGTCAGAGGAGTGCTGAGGCATGAACATTAAAAATAACCACTCTTGCTGTGGTGCTTGAAGTCTTCTTGCACAAAAACCCCAAATTAATGTTTTGCGAAAAGGGTGGGTGGGTTCCCAGGCTGGAGCCTGTCTTCACAGGCAATATGCCAGGGGACCAATGTCAAATTGAGGTGCCAGTAAAAATAGTTCTAGGATATGTGTATCATGTAAGTAAACACAGGTTACAGGCCCCAGAGAATATTCAACCATGTTTGAGGAAAGTAAATATGAGGCAGCAGGAACAGCAGCCATAGTGCATACATAACCTTTCATCAGAAAAAATGCAAGTTCTCCAGGATGAAAGGTGGCCAATGCAACCCCAATTTTTGAGTTCAGATGTATGCCAGGTTATGCCATGTTTATCTACCAGTCAATAAACATGACACATGCACCAGGAAAGGCTGCAGGTTAAATATGAGCCATCACTGTGTCCAGGTGGCCTAGTAGCACCCTGGCTTGTATCAGGAATAGCGTGACCAGCAGGACCAGGGAAGTGATCATCCCCCTGTACTTGGCACTGGTGAGTCCCCACCTTGAATACCATGTTCCGTTTTGGGCCCCTCACTACAAGAAAGACATTGAGGTGCTGGAGCGTGTCCAGAGGAGGCCAACGAAGCTGGTGAGGGGTCTGGAGAACAAGTCTTAAGAGGAGCGGCTGAGGGAGCTGGGGTTGTTTACCCTGGAGAAAAGGCGGCTGAGGGCAGACCTTCCTGCTCTCTCCAGCTACCTGAAAGGAGTCTGTAGTGAGGTGGGGGTTTGTCTTGTCTCCAAAGCAACAACAGATAGGACACGAAGAAATGACCTCAAGTTGTGCCAGGGGAAGTTTAGATTGAATATTGGGAGAAATTTCTTCACAGAAAAGGTTGTCAAGCATTGGAACAGGCTGCCCAGTGAAGTGGTGGAATCGCCATCCCTGGAGGTATTTAAAAGAAAGGTATATGTGGTGCTGAGGGACATGGTTTAGTGGTGGTTTTGGCAGCATTAGGTTGATGCCTGGACACAACGATCTTAAAGTTCTCTTCCAACCTAGGTGACTCTATGATTCTAATATCACACCTATTGCTCCCAGATAAAAGCACCTGGGGCAGATACGATTGTTGATGATACTAAATTATTTAAGAAGGTAAATAAGCTATTTCAGGGTAGCAGGAAAAAAAACTTACAACACTGGGTGACTGGGCAATAAAAAGGCAGATGAACTTCCTCACAAATAACTATTAGGTAACACACATGAGGAAAAACCAAAGCAATTTGCCTAAGAAGTGCTGGACCTGGAAATGGATATTAGCATTCAGGAATGAGATTTTAGTTTCTAATATTCAGTTCTACCAAAAGGTAAGGTCAATGTTCAACAGCAATCAGAGGAAGGAAAGTGAATGTTTGGAATTTTTACTGAAGGATCATGGAACTGAACAGAATACCATGATGCCACTATATAAATCAATACTGCTGCCTTATCTTAAGTATGAGGTGCTGCTCTGGTCTCAATAGCTCAAAAACATGATGGTAAAATGGAAGGGATGATCCTTACATGAATGGGCTTCCAGTCAAGGAACAACAAGGCAGAATAAGACACTTCAACTTGCAAAAACAGGATTTATGTAGGAATATTGCAGAGGTACAGAAAACTGAGTGCCATGACACAACTGCTTATAGCCTGTATCATACAGGGCACTGAGGAGCATCTAATTAAATAAGCAGAAAGGAAATTCCATTGCACAAATGTTTATGCATCCTACAGCCCTCCTTACTAAAGGAGACTGTGGATGCGAAAAAGTTTAAACCAGTTCAAAAAACAAAACCAGGAGTTCATGAATGAAAGATCCATTAAGGACTTTAAACATAAAGACTTAATACTTGACTCTGGATGTCCCTGATCAGCAGATTACTGCTGTGATTCTCAGGAGGTATCTGCAGTAGCTTACTGTTTCTTTTTTGCTTTTCACTGCCTAACTACCTGTGGGAAAGAGTACTGAGCTACACAGATCGTACCTTGAGATCTTGGTCTAAACTAAGACAGCTGATGACAAGATAATCAGCAGATGTGACACTGCTCCAGGATGTTTCATCCAAGAACAGAAATATCTGTCAGCAGCACCACAAGGAATGGGTCAAAACCACCAACAATGTAATTTCTGACTCTACTCTGGTAAAAGATGGGAAGCTCTAAAGAAACTAAGTCATAAGAAACTATCAAGTAACTGGACATTTAAAAAGGGAAAACTTTGCCTGTTTAATATTATAATCACAGCTAAGAAAAAAGGCATTGTCCACAAAAGCAGGCGCTACTGCAGGGTTCGGAGATGCCTGAGTAGCTGTCACAGACAGGAGAGAACATCAGGGCCCAGCCTGCCATCTGCTTTGTGATCATAGACCCAGGGGATGCCACTAGCCCAGGTCCTCGGGGCTATGGCATCTGAGCACACCTACCAGCAACAAGAACCATGAGGACAGACACCTGATGAAATTTGATTCACGCTAGTTGCTTCCAGAGAAGAGCTTGTGACAAAATTTGGTTTACTCTAGTTGCCTCCAGTGATGAACAGCTTGTCATTTATACGTATCAGGCTCTCTTATATTTAATGACTGCTCCCAAGGATTTTCAAGGGCTGATTCTCTGAATGGAGTGTTTGCTGAGCTCTTCCACCCCAGGTTAACACCTTCGTGCTGACCTCCCACAATGGCTCCAAAAAAAGTCTGTGCAGATTACCCTGCAGATTGGCAAATTGTTACTGGCTGATTTATACAATCATCCTCATTCTATTTGTTTGAGAAATCGATCACTTCTCAGATTATTCTAGAAAGTCACAAAATTCGAATTCGTTTTCAAGTGAGCTGCCCAATTGTCACTGAGAGCTCATATGTGGTGCTAAAGGTATCCTGAAAGGCAGGGTCCTGCAACCAAGGCTTCCAAGAGTCAGCAAGGGGAGAGAGTTTTCTACCAACATATGGGTTTCCCACATCCCCTAGCTGAAAATCAGCTACTTTGATATGCATGTTCACATTTAACTTGCTGGCAAAAGGAGGTATAAGTAGAAAAATCTCCTATGAGGAAAGAAAGTTGATGAAAAGACAATTTTTAGCAGTAGATAACAATAGCTCAGTCTAACTTTGACTTAATGCAATTGTCCTTGCAGAGATAAAACTTGGTTTATGACAGGAAAAAAAACAGTTTCTACAATATTTTCTCAGTTAAACAGGTGAGACAGTGGGGAAAGACAACTATTTGTCTTTTAGTTCATCCCTCCCATAGAAATGAGTGACTACCACACAGTTGTGTGCGTGGTACCAGTAGGAACATAGAATTGGGGACAGGTATTTCTGCAGTGCTTATTTCCAGGTAAGAATACACTGTAAAATGTCTGAATCAAAGAGCAGATGGGTAGTGACACAATGCACCAGCTGAATCCAACAGCATGGGCCAGAAGACTAGCTTTCAAGACTGCACCAGTAGAAGAAAAATCAATCAACACAATTCTGTGCCCAACTTCCCAAAAAAGTTTCCTGTACATTTCTGAGATATGTATTTTCATGAAAACTCAAGAACTGAGAACATTTCTGAACTCTCTCTACTGCTCAGTAAGCCCCAGCTAAACAGTTTAAATACATAGTCTATTTCACAGCAAATAGGTGATATCAATATTGCAGAAAGATGATTTTTAAGAAGACAAGGTACTATTATACAGTCTGAAAAGGATAACAAAAACTCCTCCCACCCGACCCCAAACCTGCTGTTTTGAAGAATTGATAAAAAGCCCCCCAAATCAGGCAGAAACAGTCCATACATCAGCTACTACGCCCATACAACAAATCAGTACTGTGTTGTAACTGGTACTTAGTTGCTAAGGCAAGGAAAAATACGTTAGTTAACATTTTAATATGTCCTAGTTCAGGGAATCCTTACTAATTACCTTTCTTAGCTAAAGAAATGCTGGTTGTTCAATAGGCTCTTTTCCCTGCTCCCTCCCTAAATTGGTTTTAAAAAATTCATATCAAACTTTAAACATGCTTTAAAATACTGAGCTCCCCCCCCTTCCCGCCACTCCCTGGAAAATAAACAGACACATGCCAAAAGGCAAGCTCTACAGAACAAAGCAATGCACGCAATGAGAGGGAGGATAAGGGAGTTCCATTTTAAAGCTTTCACAGCATTACTGTAACTAGCAGTTTTAGAATTTAAGACACTTCAGAACTTTCCTTTGGAAGTCACACCTCAGTTAGAATCTTGTGACCTTTTAATTCAAATACCACCATTCCTCTTAGCCCCACTAGAGGCTAGGATCAGCGCAAAGCCAAAGAACAGCACTTAAATGTTCAACAGCAGCTTCAAAAGACAACCACTAACTACACCAGCTGGGGCATGCCATATCGCTGTCTGTCAGATATATTTAATACCCTATTAAAAATATTCCCAAAGCTTGTGTCACCAGACTTTGAATGCAGCATTTGTGCATTAACTTACAAAGTCAAAATTAAAATATTATTATTATTGGGTCATGCAAACAAATTGGGTGCCATGCTAATTAAAGTCAATGCTGCATGCAACAGAGATTGATGACAAAAAGAAAACACACGCCAGTGGCAGCTGAGATGTTCTGTCCTTCCATTTTTAGTTGATTATTGATCTGGAAATTGTGACCCAAATGTGTCTATCCTGGCATACCGATTAATGATATGGCTGTTCAACAAATATCTGGAATGGCAAGAGAACTGACAGTGAGAGCTAACACACTGTTATGAAACAGTGGGAAAAGGTTTCACTAAGCTGGGGCCTTCAACTTGCCTCACATATTACTAGGGTATGCTCCAAACAGCAATTATATGAAACCACATCCAAAGGTTCATACCCCAGTTCTTTTCACCTTTTAACTCACGAAGAGTCCTTGCTACGGTATTTCTGACTGAGTATCTATATTGCGTTTAGACCATAACTTCTCTGTTGTAACCAGAAAGCAGTTTACTCACAGTACATAATTTGCAAGGTTCTGAGAACTGCAAAATCACATTGCTACTGGAACAGACTTAGTTACCGGCACGGCCTTCTCCATTAGATACTTGCCACTAAGTAAAGGTCTGTTGAGTGTATAAAGAGGTGGTAGATCTTCTATCTCTGCTATCCTCTGGTATACGGCTCTGGATAGATGATCCCCATGATATAAACTCCCCAAGATGATGCTAGAGAAGTAAATTGGCTCCACAAAGAGGCTAAGTAAGGCTCCTTGAATACCCAATACGTTCCACCTAAGAGGGAGGGAAAAACAAAACAAAAAAACAAAAAAAACACTTTCTTTTTAATGGAACAAGTAACATCTGCCAGATATAATAGCAGTCAATCACAATGGACCAGACTTTCAACCCTTCCTCTTGACCAGCACATGACTATGGTAGCATAGCTATGACACCTGCCAGAATTTCACAGACCAGCTTTATGGAGACTCAACGAAATCCTGAGTACGATGACCTATAACAACAGATCCACTGTCAGTATCCAGTTCAAAAGCAGACTCCATAACTTTACTTCCCCAGTAACATGTCTGGTGATACATTCTCCAGCACCCTAACGCCAGAGGTGCATTGGAGAAAGCCAAACTGTGAGATCCTCAGTCAGAAATAGTAGCTGATCCATCCCAAAAGACACCTGCAAGAACGCAAGAAGGATTTTGTCTGCAAGGCCTTAGCACCTCATCACCACAAGGGAAAGCTTGTCCTTGACACACTAGCCAAACTGTCCACATTCTGCTGTCAGAAAGGACTTTAGTTCCTTGCAATATCCATGAGTAGGGAGAAAACTGAATCTGAAAACTGTAGAGAAAACTGTGTGAAAACTGAAAACATGTAGAGAGCGCATATAGTCTTTGCTCAATTAAGCTGCTTTGCAGACTCCAACCATAAATCCCTGTCTGCACCACCTGCACGCTGGATCAGGTCCAATGGCAGCAATATAGCATACATAGGAGCAAAATACTCTAACTTTTTTGTAGCTGTGTTCATTTGATCAAGCTTTGAATCTCAATCTGTATGTAGCAATCATACAAATTACTTTTTAAAAGCTCAAAGTCCCCTGCAGCGTATTTTCACTGTTCTTGTCGCTGAGGTACACTTGCAAACAGCTTAGCACTATTAAAATAGCATACTTGAGTACAACTCAACACCCAGACACAAGCATCAGGAAAGTTTCTTTTGGTGCTTGAATAAAACAGGTGAGCACGTATAGAATGTGCCCATGCTCTTGTGCTCAGATAAAATGGTTGTCCTCATTGAAAGGCTCACCCTAAACAGATGGATGAGTTGGAAGAGTTCCCAGTTTTCTTTATGTTGCTAACAGAGTTTCTCGCAGCTTGTGCTACACATCATCATCAGTTCAGGCTAGAAACTATGTAGCAGAACTGCTTCACTACCGCAAAAACGTGTTGGCTACAAGACCTGCAAAATGTTTAAAAGAGGGTAAAACAAAAATTGCAATCCAAGGAAACAATTTCTTTGCATATCTTTACTGAGGGTGAAAATGGAGGCAATGTGCATTAGCTTACTTATCTGTCATAAAAAAAGCTGGCCCCAATGAATGAGTAAAAATACTGTCCTAATAAAAAATAAGGGGTATTTCACATTGAATAAAGATGTATTTTGTGTAACACTGACAATACAATCAGCAATCAAATGTGATGTGAAAATCATTGCTTCCCAGGGCCTACACGCCTTTCTGAGCACCTTACCATGACTAGAACTTTGTAAGCACAGAGGTATTTCAAGTGCTGAATGTATCACAACAGTATTTTCTTGTTACTTGCAGTATTACCTATACCAAGCATAGAAAAACATATGGGCTGCTACAGATACAACTAATACTATGCAAGAAACATCTGGAAAGAATTCAAGCCTAAGCATTGTAAACTGGGGTCTTACAATTGTATCTGAAACACACAGACACAATCTGAGCTCCCTTCGGTGAGGCACATCACATTTTACTTTTCATGAATCGTACTTCAGCGATGGGTGAACATTTTAGAAAAGGCTAAAGCATTCCTCTGGCAAGCCCTAGCTCACTAAATTAAACCTTTTCCAGACCCTTCTCCTTGCTTCAGCCTTCAGTATTTCCAGAGCTTGCGTTTTGCTGCTTTCTCCCAGACTTGGTGACCTCCTGCACAGAAAGTGAAAGCTGAAGTTTGTCTTTCTCAACATCTTTTGATTAAAATAAGAGGAGCATGGACACCTGAACAAGCTTCTGCAAGCTGAATTGTATGAACTCGTATTACAAGAGCTACTCTGTGACTACCCACACGCCTGCTGTTTTGCTGGGATGTGCAGCAAATGCTCATGTGCTCCAATGCTCATGTACCACTGAGCGTTGGATTGGGAGCCGTTGGCTTGCTGCAAGGACAAGGTTTGCAGAAACCATTCATACAACCAAAGCCTCAAGCTCTTAATATTGATTAGACAGGGTTGGATAGTAGTTAGGTTTATAAAACTAGCTTTAAGTTTCAATTGTTATAATAAAAGAACATACACTTATTTATAGAAACGTATACTTGTATCAGAAACTGTCAGTAGCACAGAGATAAACATGGAACCCAAATGAAGTTCTGCAGATTGTAAGAGTCAAAAGGAAGGATTGTACAGAGACTTTCTTGTTGTTCCTTTTTTATACTGTACTTCTTTCTGTCAAACAGTTAAGTTCTCATTTCCATTACCATGTACACTAAAAACAACCTTTATAGATATACACTGAGATGAAGCTACACCAATACCATGCATCAGTTTTTGAAAAGCCACAAGCATTGCCTCCTGAAATGGTGAATGGGGTTATCCTTCCAGTTTACAATCACGGATCGTCAGTATGCACGCCAGCAAAAATGCTGTCAATCTAGCACTAATGTTTACTGAAACCACAACTTCTTTTGAAGTTAAGAGGCAGAATTCTGTATTTTACTATAAACTGTGAAGTGCAGAGCAGAAAGAGCAAAATTTACTACAGAAAACTTTAATAAAGTCAGCGTTGCCTTTCCAGTGAAACAATTAAGCAAAGGATTTTTTCTTCACATTAAAAATAGTATCAGAAAAGGGTTAAGTACCTGAAGCGACTTAAATCTAGCTTGCAAAGTCAAACCTTCCAAGGTTCAGATCTAGTGTATAACACATAAATGAACCTTTCCACACTGCAGTAAAGTGGACATAGACCCTGGTTGCAGCTCAATACTCATATAGGAGCATTTGATGGCTTAAGACAGTGATAACAGAAGATAACTCTCCCATCACTAATTCAGCAGTTTATCTCTCTCCTGCACTGGCCACGAGCAAAAATGTAGTGCTCCCACGTAAAATGATCTGATCTCAGGTTCACTCTTACTGGGCAGATCACAGAGCAGACTGGACCCATGCAGTATCTTTTCTCACCATTAAAGCAGGAAAATGGCAACACAGAAAAGCAATAAAGCACGAGCGTAAGCAGAATACGGGAATGCTGCAACACACCAATGGCAATACTGAAATGCCTTAAGTATGGCACATAGACAAAAGATTTGCTGAAGGGGAAGAACAGGTCAGCAGACAGGGAGACACCCTCCAATGTAAAACTTCTCACTGGAAAAATCTGAGGCTCTTGTCTCAGCTGAGCATAAAACCAATGCCTCCCATGACAGTATTTTACACATTCTGACTGTTCTAGTTTTAAGTTACTACAAGAATTTTCTTACACAAATTTTACAAGTCTTCAAAACAAAGCTGACATTTAAAATAAAAGCTTTTATTTTGAAATAAAGCATGAGCTACAGGATTTAGATCCAGACTGCCAGCACTTACATACATGTGCCTTGATTTGAGCTGGGGGTCTAGATCTCATTACAGTTAATGGTGATTTACTCAGCTGCTGAGTAAGACCACGACTGTTGGGCCAAACAGCTTTCCATCAATGAGTCGGCCACCTAACACCAGGGAAACTGGGGCACCTGATGTGGATACCTGCAGCCACATGCCAGCCGTGTATTCAGTAGCCTCCAATACTCTTTCAGCTTCAGTTCTGCAGTTCTGCAAGTGATGCACAGGGCAAGGAAAGGCAATCTGATGTAATGTCAGCAAGTTCAAACAAAAGCATATTTACTTGTCCTGAACTGGCCTTTTGTGAGACAGAAGATCATTTAGTGTCACAAAGCACTTAGCTCGCTTTCTACCAGGGGCTCAGTGAGGTGATATTTAATTCCTACCATGTTTGACAAGGCAACAGGATTTCTAAAGCTTTTCTAGCAATAATTAGAAAAGTACTTAAGCATGAGAAAGGAAGCAACAGCTGCAAATCAAAACCACAGCTCTCCTTTTCCCTCAGGACAGCTGACACACCAGAATGGCCCCTACTAGCACCTGGATTAGGAGGTTCAGTGTCCCCATTACTACACATCAGCTACTGCTGCTTTTCTGGGGCAAAGAAAAAATAATTTTATCTGACTATCTGGCCACTGAGCAGCTCCAAACAGTTAAGAAACATAAGGAGGATGACAGTCAAATGATGCTGTAAATCTGCTGCTGCTATAAAGCATAAAGTTGCACCCCATCATCTTCCCAGGGCCAAGCCTGACTGAAGAGGACTCTGCCTATCACCATCTTGATCCTCTTCAACCTGCTAATTTTATGACTTGTACAGCTCTCCATAAGTCAGATTAGTGACATGAGTCAAGTTTTCATGGGGTTTTTTTTGTTTGTTTATTTGGTGTTTTTTTTTTTTAAAAACAACAAACCCCATGCCTTGTATTTTGAAGAAGCAGTTCCTCTAGTTAGATTTACAGCATAGCTCCACAAACAACTGCAGGACCACTGCCAAGAGGCAGGGAGGCGCAGAGCGCAGGAGGGATGCAGCACCTGGGCATGGATGCTGGGAGTCTCCCAGAACGCTTTCTCCATCAGAGAACACACTATTGAAAGCACACTCCCAAACTCAGCTGAGAGTTAGCTTGCTTTTAGAAAGTAAACAGACACTGAACAAATTATTCCTTTTCCTTCAGAAAACCTTATTGATCTCAGTGGGGTCACTCTGCTGAGTAAAAGGATGCAAGATGGAGCAAACTGTGTGAAAAGCAACAAATTATATCTGGTGTGATTGACGTAAAACATGTATCCTTCTAGTAACCACTTACTATTTCTCTCTAAACTCCTGATTATTTCATATAGTCATATACTCACTGTTTGCTATGAGGAAGAAGTAACACATAATGACATACAGCTCTCTTGGTATCAGGTTTATTGCTTTTTGAGAAATTTCTAACAAAGTTGTACAAGCAGATCATCTCTTTTCTTATATAAAAACTCTGCTTTCCATTTTTGTTCAGCATGAAAAATGCAGCCATCTGAAAAATTTCAGGTGCAAACCAAAAACTACTTCAATGCAGAAACACTGCTGAGATGTCTACCTGAGAGAGTAGCTTGGGGTGCCTTGTATCCCTGCTGTGCTCTACAGTTCCCAGTGTAGTTTAGCCACAAAAGACCAATTTTTTCCTGTCACCAAGACTTTACCATATCCTCTCTGCCCTGTCTGTGAAGTAATCTTGTGCCCAAGTGTCCAGAGAAACACTCTTTCAAATCACTACATTTCACCACCTTTACAGACTATATATTCCCAATGATGGCCTTCGAAGATTTGTGCACATGAATTGAGTTCAACTCCTGACTATTTACAGAGGATACTCTCCATGCAGTCTGCTCACCTGAGGTTTTATAGATGAGCACTGCGTTGGGAAAATCTGTATTTTATAAATTTATCATATTCACTGGTTTTTTATTCTATATTACCACTTAGATCCTATTGACAACAAGCTGGAGGATGGATGCACTTTCTCAACCTTTTTTCTGTTTGCAATCATGCTTTATTAAAAAAAGAGGGCACAGAAACCAGAGACAGACGCCAAACCAAGAGGATTCCTCTCTTCCTTGCTATGTTGTCACATTTCTGCTTCAGACTACCGTGTGCTCAGAGGCAAGGTAGTGGATTCCTAAAAGGTCCATTGATTTCTTCATCACATACAGCTGATTTCATAACTCTTGATACATGAAAAGATAAGTAAAACTAAACTTTGCAACAACACTTTTGCAGTGTGCTAGTGCTCCTCTTGCAAAAAAAAAAAAAAAAAGGTTGAAAACACATGCTTCAGGTAAAAACTCTCCTCTGAACTTTCCAAACCCAAACTGCATAGAAATTCTGCACTATTTTAGAGAAAACATAGAAACGAGGTAAGTCTAGCAGCAGTAAGCAATAAAGCTTGATGTTAATATCAAACATCTTAGTACCACCCTCGGTAATTTTTAAGCAGACAGCAGTATGGAAGAGGTGAGTCATTACGCATTGTGTTTACAATGGTGTGCACATGGAACTGGTGTCAGAATTCACAGCAGGAAAATAAACAGTCTCCTGCAACTACCAAAATGAGAGTTTACTGTTGAAAAATGAAGACATATTTATGATAGACTGCAAAACCTAACAAAAACAAGTGTTTATAATTTAACGAGCTGCTTTTATTAATATAAACAGCAATGCCTATGAAGAAAGAAAAATTATTTGGTAGGCATTTTGTTTATAACAAGCTTTTACTTGCAACTGAAGGGAAAGAAGGTGTCAATGTGTGAGAAGATGTGAGACTATCCCCAGAAAGCAATTTGCCTCCTCACATGCACCTCCTGCACTCCTGCATGACAGAGGCGCATAGCTCAGATGGCAGCTGTCTCAGGCAGTAATCCCAAAGGCAGCCTTGGCTTACCACAACACCAACAAGATTTCAAGGTCTTTTGAACCGCAGTGTGAACCAAGAGCTCTCCACGACCACCGTGCACCCAAGATGTGGGGTAATCTGCTTTTTACCATGAAGATGTTGGAAGCCACAAACCCAGCGGCTCCCTCTAGCTCTAAACACAAGGTGCTTGTGTTTGCAGTAGCTGTGCCCATGGGTTTTCCTGCATGTTTCTGGTTTCCAAGACTGCTGTGATCAGCCTGCCAAGTTCGAGGCCAGCAGCATCCCCAGGGATGTCTGCTGAGCCCTGTGGTGGCCTTCACCTCTGAAGCTCAGTTACAAGCATTTGTCTGTCTGCAACCACATTCACTGTGCTTCATCACTCATGTGCAGGGATGTTTCTGCTGCTCAACAGTCAACTCGGACCTGCCTTGGGCAGATCATCATCTGCTTGCTGTGGACATCCATCTAGCTGGGCTTTACTCTCATCACCTGGCAGAACAAACAGGCAGAGCTGACTTCATTCAGCTAACTGCATTCTGGTTTCCTTTCTGATTTTAAATCTGATTTCTCATTGTTTCCTTAAGAGACTAATTGAATCTCTATGACCAGCCCATGCCTTTCACGAGCCACAGCATAAACATGCAGCAACATCTTTACATGGTGTGGAGTCAGAGCTTCTTTTACATCAAGTGGCTCAGTCAACAACCCACACTATAAATCAAGAAGTGCAAGAAATCCATGGTCTAGCAGTTCTTGCAAACATCCTTTTATTTATCTTGAGGTCTAATTTGCAATTACAGACAAGGGGATCTGTTTTCCAAGGTAGGTGTACCCAGGCCAGCAACCACACAGCTCTGAGATGTCCCAGCTTTTCTAGTGTTGCCTGGATTTGCTGCACACCAGTGGGCCTGGGTCAAGACTCAGTTCACTAGTTAGAGATGCTACAGCTGGTTATTCAGATGCTAGATCTTGGGTAGTGTTCTCCTACCACTTTCCCCCAGGGCTTTTTACCTAGGTGTCACACAGCTACCATGTCAGCCACTGTCACTTGGGTAAAGAACTGGTGAGAAGAACTGTTCTTGACATTGCTGTTCAGAAATCACATTGGCTCTGTGATGGAGCTTGCCACTTAGAAATAACCCTAAAACTTGAAGACAGCTGGATGGGCATAGACATAGCTGCAGAACACATGGCCTTCAATGAGCATGCCCAGGATTTCAAGATGTGTTTGTGCAGCTTCATCAGTCCCAGAAAACTAGGTGGTAGGGTGAAGACAACAAAGCCATTGGGGAAATAAAGAGAAAGATCAAGTTACAAACGTCCATTTGGATTTCCCACTCTGAATAAGCACAAAATGAGGCCAGTGCATGGGATGTGATGCTCTTTCACACCAAAGATTATCAGAAATAATTTTTCCCTTGTTCAGAGTAAAAGAGCACAAATGACCTCCCTTTAAGAACTTGACCTAACCTTAAGGCACTTCTCAGTTCCTACAGCCTTCCTAGCAATGAAATAGGATGAAAAAAAAATTTCTTCTTCTCAGCAAGACATTAGCCACAACTGGGATGTTTCATGAGAAGTAAAGTAATTATTTGAGGTCAAAAAACTTAAAATAAATGTGAGCAGAAAAACACATCAAAACAAGTATGACAAAAATACACATAATAAAGTACCATGGAACAAGTTTAGGATACATTTTAGAAAATGCACGTACATTAATGTCCCAAAACAGTTACTCTGGTCACAGAAACCACCCTAACACTGTACTGCAGTGCCACCAGCCACTAACGCACCAGGATAATCCTGTTCTAATACTTCTGACCCAAATGGGATTTACAGTCATGGCTTTTCCATGTTCCTCACAATTTTTCTGGGATTTTCCTACTAGGCTCAGGAGGGTGCTAGACAGCACACTGCAACAAAGCACTCAGAGGCTGGAAATAACATCTTGGATATACACATAACCCATGCAGATGAGGCTGTTCAGATACAAGGAGTTTTCCTGCCTGTGCAATCTTGCACCCTGAATTTATCTACAGCTTTTCCAGGCTGGAACTGTGAACCTTTGGGAAAGCTCAGTGGAAACTCACGGGGCTCAGGTGCACTGGAGAACTGAATGCCGGACACTACACAGCAATGCATTCTTTCAAATGTAAATGGTCAAAATATGGTCACAAGTATCAGGGAAATGTAAAAAAAGAAAAGGAAAAAAAGAATATGAAAATTTGGGCCTCCTTACCCGTCATACAGTCTTTGTTCTGTGTCAAGGGGTTCTATTTGCTTCCTTTACTGGCACAAACAAAATTATTCCCATTAGCCCCAAGGAGAGGTGACAGCTAGCTACGCAAGCGAGAGATGGATTCTGTTCTGCATCACACAAAATCAATAAAATAGTCAAATGTGTTCTAGCTCAACAACCATCTTAATTTATTTTTTCTTATTTGCACTAATAGCAATGATGACATGATAAAAGTCAAATGAATGTGACACGATTACCACGTCGGGTAGAGAAGTCCCCGGCATGAAGCTGGGAAATTTATTTGGTGAATTTTATTGAAAATATTATAATAAGAAATTGAAATGTCAATTTTGTAGAATTACCTTTCAACATCCCACTGTCCTAGTTTCTGAAAGCCCTATCCATTTATGTTAGGGGATTTAAATGAAAGTAAAATGTCTTCCATCAGCAGAGATGCTGATTACTTGAGACAAGACTGGACAAACAAAGCAATTACATAACCTTCCTCCTATATATGTGATTTGGCATATGCAGTTGACAAGAATAGTTTCAACTTAATACACTTAAATTCTGAATCAGACTAACTGTAACTTGAGAAAATAGCAATAGAAAATTAAAAACAATTAAAATATCATCAGCTGAAAAACTTGGCATTTCTTGTCTATTTTACAAGAACACAGAGGCTGTAAACACACAGACTCTTTTCGAAAAATTATGTTGCAACTCTCCCATACTTCTGATCCTTGTTAAAGGATATTGCTTCTATTTTGGGGGGGGGGGGCTAATCATTTGTCTACTTATGATTTTGAACAAAAAAATCTTTCAATCTTCATCAAAAACTGCAGCAAAGAAGGCATCAGATAAAATATAAATAAAAGTATCGGAAACAAAATATTTAATTGCAGTAAAAATATTTAAACTGAAATTAAAATAATTTTAAAGTTAAAAAATAAAAGTGCCCATGAATTAAGATTTTGTCTGTATAAAATAATACAAATCTAAATCTATCCATGGAACATGTATGTATCTTTGATATCATAGAATCACAGATTGGTTTGGGTTGGAAGGGACTTTAAAAATCATCTAGTCCAACCTCCCTGCCACAGGGATACCTTTCACTAGGATCAGGTTGCTCAAAGCCCCATCTAACTTGACGTTGAACACTTCCAATAATAGGGTAAGGATGTATATCAAAGGAAGTTATCCAAACATAACTAATGCAATATATTTATTGCACCATTTTGCTATTGCTATTCTGCTTTAGGGAAAATCCAAAAACATTCCTCTGCTAATTCCCAGTGATATAAATACAAAACAAAGCTGTCATGACTTGAAGTTGCTGGAATGATAGGTGATTTCATCTTGTCCCCGAAGCCAGCAGAATGCCTGACCCAATTGCAGTTGAAGAATCAGAGCTTTATCACTGGAATTACAGCCACCCCCCATGCTACATCTAAGCAATGAAATAAGCCAATCAATAATCTGCACTTTCACGTTCATGCAAGCCTCCTTTCTTGTTCAGCAACAAAAAACAATAGCAGAGAAACCAATCATTCGGTATCTCACCTTGCTATCTTGTCACTGCAGGACATGGTAAGTAGCCTTTCTCCCTGCAATACGCCATCCCACGTCTGGATAGTGGTAGTAGAGCGCACAGGGATGGTTCCTTCCCCAGATTCTATTTTTGTCCGTAGCTGTCCTCTTGCTTTGCGGTTTGGATGCCTGTCCCCTTGATCTAAACGACAAAAATACTTGTAATCAGCTAAGAAACATTCTTACAGTGTTTTACAGATAGCATTACAGTAATAAGAGTCAATTACAGCTAGTCGTCTGTGTAACTGCTGTCTTGCATAACAATTTATTGCTCCTTGCAAATTAGCTACAGCATCAGACGTCTCTCAAAAATACTATCTTCTAAAACACACTTGCAATTAAACCAAGCTTTCCATGAATGAGCAGCACACAGCAGGTAGCTCTTCAATTCTGTTGAGCGTTACAGCATTAGAATGAAGTCAATGGACAGATCAAGAAGTATACAACCAGCGTTAAAAGATGGAAATAATGTTAGTTCTGTAAAACTGGCTGGCTCACTGGCTTATCTTGGCTAGCATTCAGCCTCTTCAAGACCACATACTGGATCAGTCTATACTTAGCTTCTACCATACAGAAGAACAGCTCAGATTTTTCTGAGGAGATCTTTGTCTAACACACATCTACACTAAAAGGAAAGAAGTCACCTAAATTTTAACTGTGCCACTTATACATGCTCAAAGAATACTTTAAACTCCCTTGCTTGAGTAGGGTGCTGTCATACCCTCTTGTGCTGCTTCATGTGGTGAGAAAATCCTAGCGTCGCCACAAGGAGATGTGCTGATATAGAGATGAAACTGCACATTCTCCTTCAGCTTAAACCCGCCTCGCTCCGATTTGATAAAAATTGATTTTTGTTGATCTTCTTTATTGCTGCAACAAAGAATAAAGCTAGAGTCAAAACTGACATTAACGCATCACCATAAGCTGGGCAGTCTTAATAGGCATTAAAACAAACACAGAATGTCTAGAAATTTTATAGTACAAACCTAACAGTTATTAAAATAACAAAAGACCACTGAGACAAGAAATAAGAGAGACCTTGACATCCCCATATGTCAAGAACTTTCAGGCACTTACCAGCAAATGAAACATCACCACACTTTAGCCCACCTGAGGTAATTTTGATTTACATGTTCACAGTTTACAGAATGATTTCCAATTATTTTTTCTGTCCTCCCCCTCATGATTGATACCTAACTGAATACATGTTTTATTAAAGTCAAACTTCAGGGCAAAGGGCCTGAGTTCTCAAACATCCTAATGCAATGGGACAAGTGTTTCACATTTAAATAATTAAGACAGATGTTTTACATCACCACCTTTTCAGCTCTGCATGATCAGGTCATCTTCCTTTTCCCTCCAGCTCACCTTAAATAAAGCTCAAGTTGTGTATACAGAAATTTAAGCAGGCACCGGCGAGATATAATTTCTGCATGACAATCATTTAATGCAAGACCACGATCACTCATGTATTCACCATTGATGCACTTTGTTCCTGTAGAAACACTTATTACCAGGGCATCTTTCACATCTGTACCTGCAAAACAAAATGTCAGGACAAAGATGCAATTAAAATCACAAATAATGTAGTAAGTGATCTTTTTGCTGAACCCTTTTTTTTCCTTTCTCCTTTAAAAAAAAAAAAAGTCTTTTTTCTTCTGATATTTTCTTTAAAGCAAAAGCTTCACTCAGCCATATGCTTTCTGTACCAGTACTGTCTATGCTTCTTGTGAATTCTTCATGTTGGAGTTCAGACAAGTTTGAAATTGAAAAACTGTAGGGAAAAATTGCTGCTTCAGGAGGAGTTAGTTATTAAAGCCTGAGCTGCAAAACCAGCATTTTTATCCTGAGTCCCAGGCACCCAGCTAGCTTTCAAGCATGTACCTTCTGGCCACTTATGTAGATATTCACTAACTGGGGACATTTTATGACAAGCCCAAAATGAATGTCCCATTGAGGGTTCAGATGGACTGAAGACCAAGATAAATCTTAGCCTGAGGAAAATTCAGCAGCAGTGTGGATGCAGATCAGCTTAGGGCAGAACTTCACTGTTTGGGCGATCTGGCAGAGCACAGATCTCCTGCCAAGCACTCAAGAGAACCACAGCATTACTGCTGTTTGTACATGCACACCAGTGTCAGCTGCCAAAACATAAGCTGCTCTCTTCAGATATGTTTACTAAAATGACTGAGACACAAAGGACTAAGAATAAAGTATAGCAAGAATAAGTCAACAAAGTTCAAAACCTTAAGAACTTGGAAAGGAAGCATAATTTCGTATATAATATGCCAAAAACCATGAATGCCATCTGTGTGACCAATGTGGTGAATTTTATTTCAGATTTACTTTCAAAAAGTTGCACAATTCATCTGAAAAGGTACATGTATTTTGTAGACCATGAGTTATCTCAGATGTCTCAATCAGGCAGAAGACAGGAACTCTGTGGAAACAGACATATTCGCAGGTCTAATTTTTCTGTAATTATCTTTAGCCAAGATTTATTTGCTATATTTAGTACACTTCAAAGATTAAATAGTAAAAATATATTTCAACATTGGTTGACTGAAAAGATAGTTTCCTAGAATGCAAACAGAGCTCTCTTATTCAAGCAGTTTAAATAGTACTCTTTTTTTTTTTCTTTACCTGTTGTCATGACAATTCCAGCAAGGACTTTTCTACGTGCATGTGGAGATGTGAAATTTTCTGTCAAATCACTGAATTTATCTACAACCAAGCGTGCAACAGCATCAGCTAAAACCTGCAGAATCACACAGAAATGCATATTAGAAAATTAAACAAATAATTTAAAAATTACAGCAGGTTATAAAGATTTACACTTCCAGATCATTTGACAATAAATTAAACAAGTGGACATTGAATCATCAGCAATATGTCAAGGAGGTGGCTAGGTCCCATTTTCAGGCATATTGAACACTAGCCGCTTTTTATAAGTGAAAGCAGAGCTCTGTGTGCTTCCCGTCTATTAAAACAGGGTCAGACAGCCCTAAACCAAGCATCAAAATACCTAATGCTCACGGTCGTTATGAACATTTGAGGCTTAGGAGAACAACCGGATGGACAGAGAAGTCTATGCTTTTGTGCTCAAACCTCAAAACACATCATTTCAGTATCCTCAACGTTCGACCTGACAAGAAGCTTGGGGTGCAAAAACCAGGCTCCTTAAACCAACATGTAAACCTTTTATAACAATTGAATTAACTACCTAGCTATTATATAAATAAGAATGAATCTGTTTTAAACACTGATTAAACATTTTCTGTTTTTTATTTTTATAAGACCCATACAAATTTAGGAATAGAAAATGTCCAAAATAATCTATCTCAAAATTAGGAAGGATTTACCTCTTTCACCTTCAGGAAAACTTGAACAGTAACAGTCACAGCATTGTTGTATCTTGCCAGCAGGCAAGCAAGCAACGTCAGTCAGACTACAAGGGGGACTAAATTCCAGTTTTAAGGAAAACTTCAATATAGCAGTCCTGCTCTTGTTGAACAATGGTTTAGTTCAACACTGCAGCTAATCTCACCTGCTGTTTTTAAGGCAGCTGGAACTGTAACAGCTAGAGATGAGTCAAGATCAAGTTCTTGATTTCTCACCTGAAAAGAAACTGAAAACCAGGGCAATCTATGCAACAGCACTGAGCTGGTTGTCTGTGTGTTGGCACCCAGTGGTATCTGAGATGTTCTGGAGTAACCATGTGGCCCACAGGTTGATACACAAGGAGGACACAGTGCCGTGCAGATGTCTTAGATACCCAAGAGCATCTAATATTATGCTAAGCACACATGTAAGCAACTACATCAAGCCCAAAAGGACACTTGTGGCTGAGAGTCTTCTGCTTACAAACTGTCTTGGGGCTCTCAGTAATGGAAGAAGATCACCACTCTCACCCCTCCAGAGGGCCCAAGGCAAATCAACAGCGCTGATGGGCAGCAGTGTACAGAGTTTAGGGGCACCCACTTGAAACAGTATAAACTCCTGAACACAATCAGTTCTAAAAACAAGCCGCGAGGATCAAAAGAAAAGAAAGAAAAGAAAAAAAGGGTTTGAAGACTGCCAGCCTGATTCACCATCATTTTCTGAACAATGCTCATGAGAACCTACAGTCTAGAAGTAACATGGAGGAGCTCTTAATGTTAACTTCCTTCTGGAAAAGCTCTAGCAGCCAAAGAAGCAATAATTAAAGCTCATGTGTCATGACTTCACAGCTCAACAGCTTTTTCCAGAACCTGACTGGAGAGTAGAACCAGCAGCCAGTGCTGACTGAGGTCACATCTGTACCAACATTTTGCAGTTGAACAACTTGTAGAGTCAGAACACTCTCGACATTGCAAATACAAATTTTCTTGATGCATTGAATGGACTGCAACTCAGAAACAGATTGAGAAATCTTTCAGGAACGCAATTTTGCTCAGAGGCTACGAACATGTCTGGTCAGGCACTGATTTTCAAATAAGGTAATTTTGCTGCTGGACCCAAAATCGCGTTACAATCTGTCATCTGACAGCACCGTGGCCACACAGCACAAACTCTGCACTTAATTGTGCTAGTACTTACCTAATGCAGAAAGCTAAACTTTAAGGTAAATACACAAAAGAAAAATAATGAGCAACAATTTTATTATCTCCCTGATTTTAGAAATTGCCTTTTGTGTATTAATTATCCCTGCAGAAATGTGGGCAGATGACTGCAGGGACGAGAAACAGAGTCCCCATTCCAGTGTTTTATCCATAGGCCTACTGCATGATTATGGATACTGCAAGTTTTATACTCTCATTTCTGTAATGTACATATTTTTCTGCTCGACCTTATATCATGACATGCTGGACAGGAGACAGGAAGCCGGTGGCTGACAAGCTACTAGGCAATGTAAAATCGTGCTGAATTACATTGATGGAATATACTAGTGCAGAAGGAGTGAAACAAACTTTTCCAAATAGTGATGGACCTGATCCACAAAAAGAACAAAGAGATGCTTTAGAGCCTGCCAGAATGGCTTACCATCCAGGTAATAAACAATATGGGTCACCCCTTCTCTGAAAAAAAGTGAGTGTGATGACTGGTAACTGCAGGAGCCTTCTCCAACAGTAAGCTACACAAAACCACAAAATTCATCACATAACAGAAATGACAATTCCAAAACGCTGAACCAAAACTGACTGGTTGCCAAGGGTGGTCATAGAGGAATGCTTCTTTCAGGACCACCAAACATGGGTAACTTGCTACATAGATCCTCAACCTACCCAGCCAAAGGGAGGCTGATCTACAGAAGCACACAATCACCCACTCCCCAGGCAAACCAGGGCTGGCTTGAGGAGGTTCTCATCAGGAGGTAGGAACTAAAACTGTCAGATGCTTCTGGGAAGAAAGCCATGGTCAATGTACTTGCCAATATTGCTGACAGCCCAGTTGCTCGAACAGCAACCAGATATGACGCTTGTATACAGGGTGGATACATTAGCTTTTTTTCAAAAAAATTTTTTTTCATATAATAAACAAAGGAGGGGAAACTGCAGTGTTGGTATACAATCACAGAATCATAGAATGATTTGGGTTGGAAGGGATCTTAAAGATCACTTTGCTCCAGCCCCCCTGTGATTGGCAGGCACACCTTACACTAAACCAGGTTATTCAAAGCCTCATCCAGCCTGGTCTTGAACACCTCCAGGAATGGGGCATCCACAACCTCTCCAGGCAACCTGTTTCAGTGTCTCACCACCCTCAATTGAGAAATTGCTGAGTCCCTCTGGGAAGATGTAAGCTGGCGCAGAAGGATGGGATGGGGCTGCATCTCAAACAGTGCGGAACTGAGCTGCTGGCAAGGAAGCCTGAAAACGCTTGAATGAACATGAAGCCAGACACTGGAGAGGGCTGATAAGAAGGACAAAGCAGAACTCAAGCAAGACAAAACAATTGCTAGAGATGCAAACAATACAGGAGGAATTGTAGGGGAGGGAGGAAAAAATCACTGCCAGGAAACAGACAGATATATAAAGATTGTTTTAGTCTGTCTGATACTCTAGTTGCATTTCAACAGGTGGGTGGCGAGCAATAAACACTATTAAATGTCTACAGATTCAGTTACTAAGGTTTTGGTCTTTTATAAGAATACTCACCTGATAAATTAGAAGAATCGTCTTTTTCTCCCAGCTGGCCTATTACATTAACATAGTTAAAAGTCACTAAGAGTACGGAGGAGATGGGAATAAGGCAGACTATGAACAAACCCCTGCAGTGCTGGGAGCAAGACTTAACGGCCTAAAATGATATCCTTATTGTCCCTATCTCAAAACCAAGGACATGAAGCGATCTCCACATCAAGCCCAGATCACTGACTGGCCTGGGTAGGGATCTTTCACTTATGTTTTGGCTCTACTCCATTTCATATAAATAAATATTTATTGGAACAGAAACTGAACTCATGTCTCACCTTCCCAGTGAATGCCCTAGCATCTGACAGTTTCTCTACTGCCACTCCTGTATTAAATTATTATTCAAAGGTGAGTAATTCAAAAAAGGAAAGACCTACAATAGCTGACAGTCTGCTCTTTAAAGCATGTGAGCTCAAAGCTATTTTGGGTGTGCTGTTCCTTTCTCTGATGAAGTGACAGTGAATTCACTTCTCTTCTACACATAGACTGATTTCGGTTAATATGTATCTTGCAGCAATGTTGTAGCAGAACGCCCCTGAGAATCTATGTTTTCAAACATTCTGTAGCTGATGAGGTTCAGGTCTGTCTGGATCCCAAGGAACACCTTGGCAAGCCAGAGAGACCACTCCAGATGAATGCTGGTGAGGACCTACATGGTGGAAGCAAAGGCAGCTGGAGCAGGGGCACTGCGTGAGCTGACAGCGCCCAGCTCTCACTGGGGAACCAACTCGAGACCTTCTCATCTTTTGTGCGCTCCTTGGATCTCCAGCGATCCTTCTCAAGCACAAATGTTCTCTCAGCTTTATTTCTTCTTACCTTCACAGTTTAGGGCTTACATGAACTTTCACGAGCTGATGAGCAGTGGCAGTAGTCACAGTACATAAAATCAAGGTCTCTTATGTCTCCCCTACAGTGACCAGCGCACACAATTCAGAGAAGGTGCAAACATATCTAAGCTAATAAACCAGGTTAATTATTTTCTAGTGCCCCAAAGTTTCCTGTATTTATTTAAAGGAACTGCTACCTGGCAGTAGTTTCTCTCCCTGCTTATGCAAATGTATCTTTTACATTTCTGACAATTCCACAGCAATTATTCCAACATTTTACTCATTAATTCCCATAAACACATTCAGTATTATCTTTTTGCTAGGTTTGAAACTGTTAAGTTCTCGTTCTTCTGTATACACTAAGCAGTCTACTGTAATAAACTGCCTAGAGCCCTTCAGTACCTCTGCAGAAGCAGCTTTCCCAGATCTCTGATAATTTTCATCATTAATTTGTATATATTTCCTATATTTCAATACTTTCACAGTTTCCCCCGCCCCAGGCTGAACCAGGATTAACACAGCACTTCAAGTAAAAGTAGCCATTGCAGTACTCATCCTCACTCCACTCCTACTGCTTAATGTTTGTCTGTTCACAATGATATACAGGATAACTGAATTTGCAACACAATTAGGTGAATGATTAGAAGTATTTTCTCTAGTGGATTTTTAAAATTTCATCTGCAGCCACACTGCTTATTTGTCTAGTGCAAGCTGCTTTCTGTCACAATAGTCCAGCTTTCACTAATCTAAATAACTATTTTTTCAAAGTGTCAATATTTACAATTCTAATTCTTTAATTCCCACCTCTTTGTATCCTGACTAATTAGCTATCTTTAAGTAAACAGTTTGAGTAAATCTGGGAAATATCATTATAAAGCTTATGTGGAGGTTTTCCTAACAGACGCCATCAGTGCCCTATAAAGGATACCTCCACCAGCAGGTTCCTACTATCTGATTGAAACCGTTTTCCATCAGTAATGCCAGCAGTCTGGACCAGCAAACTTTACTGAAAGTTGCCAAGTGGCCTAGGGCACACCAGGAGGCATGCTGCACGTTCAAAACAAACAAGATGAGACTGCTCTTCCCACAATACATACTTAAGCAGTGGAACTTCTTGCTACAAGGTGCTGTGGAAGCTAAAAGATTACAGAAGTTCAAGAAAGTTGAAATTCATGAGGGAGAAAAATAATCCATCAAGGACTCAGATGGAAAGACACGATTTCTGGCTGAGGAAATCCTTGAGACAGAGTGCTGAAGGTTAGAAGCACATATGAGGAAAGTACTGCTACCAATATGCCCCTTTCTCAGTTTTTTTTTCCAAGGTGTTTGGTACTGCCCGAGTACTACTTTTAGGGACAGCACAATCCCAACTTTGACAGAGGTGTGATAACCCTCATGACCTCATTGAGAAGCAGGGAACACCTAGAGGAAAAAGAAAAAAAGACAGAAAACAAGTGATCTCTGGGAGACTTCTCTCTGGGTGATAAAGACATCAAAACAGAAGAAATAGGGAAGTCCAACAGAGCATCCGCTGCTCCTGAGATGTCCAAGGATGCCCTTGTCTCATTTCCTGAGACGTGCAAGGTGATGCTCAGCAGCAGGACTGGCTCAATGGGTGGAGACTGCCTCAGCCAGCATCAGCATCCCCTGCAAACCCCCCCACTTCCCAGTGCTGGGGCTGCTGGCAGGGATACAGCACTGGGGACAGGATGATGTGTGAGAAGTTTTTGCTTGGCGCAGGGTGGCTCTTGCTGTGGCAGAGCGCTCAGCAACACTCTTTTCCCCAGAAATCAGATTTGGACTTTGCACTAACAGTTTTCAAAAACCTGGTCACATTGACTTCTACGCTTCATATACAAATGTGTGACCCCTTTGTTTTTAGAATTCATTTTAAAAGACTGTTCACATTTTGCTGTCTTCTCCAGCTTTCGTCACCTACCAACTCCGCAGACCTATGACAAGCTATGCATGTAAAGTTGTTAATAATATTAATCTAAGTACGCTTATGCAGTTTTCTTCCATGGAAAAGATTTAAACTTGAAGGACACACATTTTAGAGCCCTTGGTACATCCTGTGGCTTATTGAAGAATACGTGTGACCCCCTTGCATCGAGGGGTGGGAAGTAAAGCGGCTATCAATTCATAAAGGGTAGCTAACCATAAAAATATTTCCTTTGTTTGGAGAAGGAACTCCCTATAATGCAAGACTGACAACCTCTTCTAGTTTAACACACTCACTGCTAATATAATAAATGCACAACTGCTGATTTTTTCAGCAGGGCATGTGCATTCACTTTGAGGCACAGGTTGAGTCACTTACTGGCTTTAATGTACTTTTCCAGTAAAGAGATTTTCCTCACTGCAGGCAACATTGCTTTGTCCCTCACAAAAGGCCACGCTGTATGCAAGCAGATAAGCTTGCTGCGCAGAGACTGGTTTTAAATGTATTAAACCATGGGATCACACCTTGATAACCCACCCCGTAAGATGATATCTAAACCCATTTTATAAGCTGATTTCTGATGTCAAGTGCCCTTCCATACTATTTAATACCTTACACATGTATTTCCGCATTTAATTTCCCCTGGAGCGCCTACAGCTATCAAGAGGTGTGGGATCACAGTTATGCATTTCAGCCAATACTCACAATCACCCCCAGAGCAGGGATCATTTCTTCTCAACTCTTTCTGCTCTATCACTTTTTCTCACGAAGCACCACAAATTAACACACTAGCTACAGATAGATTTTGAACTTGCACTCAGGCAGTCAATTCCAACATCTTCATTGGCACAACCACACTGTAATTTTATTATTTCCACTAAGGATTTATTATTTGGATTTTTCCTCCCCTTGCATGTTTCTAGCTTCCATTTTTTTTCCAATCCAATCAGCATTTTATTTGGCCCATGTGTTATAACAAATCTTATCTTCATTTGCATAATTCCTGTACTCTCCAATGTCTGCGACTTGACCCACTTTAGGATTAACTGCAAATTTAACATCTTTACACATCCTGATCACACTCTGTAAAAAAATGAAACAACTCACAGAATTAAAAAAAAAGAAGATAAATAAAGCAGGACCTGAAAACATCACAAATGCTTAAATCCCTTATTAATCATTAATAGATATCAGACCAAAAAACACTTACATGTAACAGACCTGATATAGTTCCAATAACTTGACAGCTAATTATAACTAAAAGCAGAGTAATACAACACTGTGAAGTGCAGAAAGGACCACAATGTCCTGATGACAAGCTTATCAAAAGCCTCTGCATAAATAACCAACTTTGAACCGGGTCTACATGAGGCAGTGAGAGCAATCTCCCCCTTCCTACCCAGCATATTTGGCACCACTCCTAAAGCTCTTCAGGTTCTCCTCCACACTGGAGCAGCCTTTTTCAACTCACACCTATAAGAGAGGTGAAACGCAAGCTAGCACTTGGGCATGCTTTGTTGTACACAATATGGGTATCAAGGTCAGTGTAGGAGCACCGGAAAAAATCAAACACAGTGTTTGCATCGGTTGCTTTTTTGTTATTTAACAACATATCCTAGGCTTAAATGCCCTGATCATCCCAGCTCTGGGACAGCGACCTGGGGACTTGGTCAAAACACGACAAAGGCAAGGAGCTCTGAAAAACCAGCGCTGCCCAGCAGTCCATCAAAGTCCCTTTAAAAAAAGAGGCTGTACAAGCTGTTATATGCTGGGCCTCTGTGCGGAGAAACAACTTTATCCTCTTAGAATGATACCTCTTTCATGTCTCACCTCCTGGTCTCTCCTACTTCCCTATTTCTGTTCCAAATTTCACCATTTTACTGAATCGAGAATTAATAACACTTAAATTACTGGCAGTGACATTGTTCTGGTGTCTGGGGCCAAATCTACTTTTAAAAGCGCAGCAGAGAATGCAGCATAAAATTAATGAACCTACTGAAGAAACCATAACTACCTGAAAAAGCATGATCCTACATTTCAAAATGAAGGAAACAGTCATTAATAATGCAATAATTGTGCAACATTAAAAAAGAAAGCATATAGGAATTTCTCAGCGATGCATACTGTCCATGCATTTTCAGAAAACATACTTATAATAGTCACAACATCTACTTATACTCAACTCTACTTATACTCCACATTATCAAATCAGACCAGTATCTTACAATTTTAATGAAATCTAAAACAATGTTTTTAAGATAGAAAAGGTCTAAGTCTTGAAATTCTCATAATAAACAGATAGAAAGTTGCAAAAAATCAGAGGGAAGTATTTGAATATAGACAGGCATATAATATCATTAAAAACACCCAAGAGACGTAGCAGAAAGAGGGTAGTCAAACAATCATTGCTGTTGTTTGACTGGGGAGAAACATAAGCAAGCAAATAAGGGAGAATTTTTCTTCGTTAGAAAAACAAAACAAACCAAACTTCATTCTAGCTCCTTTAAACTTCTGGTCTGTGCCTAGTATGTTTGGTACTTTCCCTAGTCCATTAATTATTTGTTTTAAACTATTTCTCATCCAGATATACCTGCCTAAGTAACTTACAGATAATTATTAACTACTTCAGTTAGAGCACAATCCTTTAGATGACAATGATTTAAGCACAGGTCTTCGATACATGCACTGTGAGTGCGTTGTTTATTTAGACCCTGGAAATATGCGGTGACTCAGCCTCATTTAATCTGTCCTTGACTTACATTATTCAGCTCTGTTAAAGCCAACAATTTCAGTTTGCAAAAGAGAACTATCTCCTTCTGTTAAAAATTGTTGTATCAAATAATAATATCATTTAAAGCAGTAATTCTGACTTGAAAACCATCTAAGTCTTGCTGCCTAAGACGAGCAAGACATGATTCAACCCTTCCTCTACACAAACTATAATTAAGCTGGCACTGCACTCTTATGTGACATGATCAAGGCTGAAAGCAACAGCAACAAAGCCTCCTTTCTGTCCAACAGAGTACAAAGAGTTCATGCAATTGTCAGAAGCCATAGGTGGATAAATCACCCAATACATGTATTCACATAGATATATATACACATACATGCACACACACTTCTACAGAAGCAGAAGAAACAGCAGAAATGCCATTCAAGCTGACTCAATATGCATGACTTGGCTACTCTTGGTCATTAACCAAAGACATCAACAAAACCCAAAGGACTTCTCACCTGTGGCAAGTGTAACTGGAGCCCCTCACTGGGAATGGGCTGCCGAGATGGGGTCTGGTCCAGCTGCATGTTAAACAATGATGCCAGGGCTGACTGAGCAGCCCGAGCTTTTGCCAGCTTTTTATTCCTTCCTGAGCCTTCAAAAGTCTGACCATCCACTGCCACAGCCATGACAAAGTTTTTGGCATGGCTCTCCCCACTTTCTGAGAGAAACTCGTACTTCAGCCCCGGCCGCAGCTCGTTGAGGATCATGACGGGGTTCTTCCCACTGGCGGAGGGGTAGGGTGATGGTGCAGGGAGAGGTGACTGAGAAAGGCTGCTGGCTACAGCAGATGATGCCAAACTGTAGTCCCCGCTAGAGCTAAAGGACCCGTCCCCATTGGACCCCAGGTAAAAGGAAGCATCAGAAGGGACTGGTGTTTCAAACCCGTTGAAAAGGGTGTCGGGGAAGTCCGCCTGGTCGGAGGTGAAGTCCGTATTGACTGACAGAGTCCTCCCCATTGCCAGGTGGGCTTCTGAGGCGTTTGGAAACTGGACGAAAGATCGCAGAGCCTTCTCTGCAGCATGAAGCTTGGCTTTTTTTTTTGTCGGGCCAGACCCCTCAAATACCTGCCCATTGACTTCAACTGCCATCACAAACATGGGGGCATGGACCGGCCCCGTCTGGGAGAGGAGTTTGTACTGTAATCCAGGTTTAATCTCATTAAGTTGCATCAGGGCATTTTTGGGCAGAACGGGACCAGGTGTTTTCTTCCTCTTCTTGGGGCGAAATTTGGAGTGGCCATTGTTGCCCTCCTCCAAAGGACGCTTTCTGCTGCTGCTGCCACCGCCATTGGAGAGCTGTGTCCCCTCCCCGGCACCTTGCCCACTGCCATCCTTGGGGGGAACGTTGTCCACATTGCGGTTTTCTTTAACATCGGTGCTGCTTGAACCTGCGGTGCCCAGAAAGAGTAACTTACAATGCCTTCGTTGCAGGATCTTGTAAATGCAAAATTTATAGATTCCTTTATCTCTCTTTGTAATTGGTTAAGTGATGTGTGCTCACAGGTTAAATGTTTTGCAGTACAATCAGAGACAATAAGAATGCAATGCAATATTGAAAGTTCTCAATAATTCAAGTAGTAACATATTCAGAATGATATCCAAACTACACATTTGATACAATCATATAGCAATAAAACACTGCAGCTTCTTTTTTTTTTTTTTTTAATCTAAATCATGCTGGAACAAAACTTTTATTCATAAGTTACATTTGGCCTGAAAAATACTTTAAACCAGAAATATAAGTTATAGAAGCATACACCCATAAAACAAAGAACTACCATTAGTAAAATAAAAATGGATACTTAGACCAGTACTAGGAGACGGATATTTAATTCTACCTTATTCTTATTTACTTTTTTTTCTCAGTGATTTTAGGTGCTCAAATTCAGAAATGACATAAATAAAACCTGCACCCTGAAAAATTAGGCAGTCCTTTGGTAGGCACCTTGACTGATGAGTGTTTTAATGCTTTTGTTTCTCTTTAGTTACTCAATATTCTCCAAATTCACGGGTTTTTTTACATTTTTTTCTAGACTTTCATTTGACCTCACCCTAATTTGCTCAGGAACTACAGCTGCCTGCTGTGCCAGCATGACCAGAAGACTATTTTATATATTCCCACACAGCCTTCTGTTAAGAAAAATTATATGTGTCTTTTACAAGCTATTCCATAATTGCTCACAAAGTAAGACAACTGCTGTCACAAAGTTACAAACCCAAAATCACGATAAAGATCCTCTCTTAAGATTAAGACTGTAAAAATACAAGAAGTGTGGCAAAAGTTGCGCAATCACAATGATGACATTGCAATGGAGGGGAAAAAAAAGCCATTGTAATATTAATTTAATGATTTATTTTCTAAAATAGAAGGTTGGGGTAATGATACATCAGATGTATATTTAAAGAACTGTACTTTCTATAACTGCAAAAGACCTAATTTTTACCCTGACAAAGAAAATAAGGAGATTAATTATTGGTGCTTTATATTAGCATTTGTGAAGGAAAAGGCAAATTTAGCAGGTCAACTATTTATAACTCTTCTGTTCCAAAACTTCAAAATGTTTATATTACATCTACACTGTTACTAGTTGATAAATATTAATTGCAACAAGAACAAACAAAGGTGGAAACTCTCTTTCACATGGACAAATTCCAACCACATTAAGCTTTCCCTAAGAATCCCCTACCATGCACACATCACTTCACCCAGGTTACAAAGCTGATGGAATGGTTACTAAATTTTCATTTATAACATCCTCCAGCAAAAGCTCGATAGGTTACTCCTTTCGGTGCTCAAAGAGAAGAAAAAAAAAAGAGGAAAAAAGATCAAAAGAAAGAGCCAAAGTAGGAACACATTATGTTAAATCACAGTAACACAACAAAGAGTTGTACAGTACTGAACACTAAATTCCAGTCAATTAAATTTGGTCAAGAATGAAACACTAAATGTTCTGAAGCATTTCATTGCTAGAAATCTGCTAAATTTACTAAAGTATCTCTTGTAACATTCAACCACAAATTATATTGCCCGCAGAATGTGTGCTATAGGGCCACAGCTATCAATACATAGTATTCATGTATATATATTCTTTATATATATATGGTGAAAGACTCTAAGGACAATTAGAGCGTATTTTTAGATCTTTCCTTACAGTGAGTTTCTTACCTGAAACTGTAATCTCCAAAAATTACATCTCATCTAAAACACTATTTCTGGAACATGGCTTTTACTAGTGGTACCAGGAATTTGCTCTCAACCAATATGACTTTTAGGCTAAACAGAAATCATTTAGTTAACACTAATTAATGGCCTCTGGCTTTATCTTTCTTTTTATATGAAAGACTACTACTAGTGCCTGTGGAAACCACAAAAGGAAAACATAAGTTGAATAGACTCCAGCTGAATGCAAAAAAAAAAGTATATATGTTTCTTTACATGTACTTATGTACATGTAAGTATGGCAGCTGGAGGAACTCCTTAATCCATCTCATTACACAGGCAAGGGAAACAAAGCTCTGGCAGAGAGGGCCTTCTTGAAGGAAACAGGAAAGAAACTTGCATGCTTACCTTGTCTCAATAAGAAAGAAGGGAAGAAAACTATTCCTTGCCTGAGAGCTACTAGGCTTGTTAGCTGTGGAGAATCTGCAGGATGGAAGAAACTAGCAGAGAAAGCAAGCAGGGAGCTAGCAGTCTGAGTCAAACCCGGAAACCATGAAAGTAGGCAAGGTTATACATTGAGGAGGTGATCCAATCTAAGCCTTGCATGTAATGGAAAGAAAAAGACTTTCCATGCGAACCAGAAGGTCACAGTTTGTTTCAACCCAGAGTCACTGGACTGTAAGAAAGAACAACTGCTTCCCAGGCTGAAGGTGCTTTTGGTTGTTTTCTTTAGCCTGTGCTGCTCAGCAGTGAAGTCCCCTAGTTACTTTAAGGCTGGAGAAGAGCTGAGAGATTAGTCAAAAAGTAAGATTAACTATCACCACCTGTTAAAGTCAGAAAAGCCATCTCATTTCATTTTGTCCATATTCAGACATGAAGTAACTCCTCCAGCCCAGCCTCCCCCTGTTGTTCCAAAACAGCATCCCTTTTCCAGGCATCTCACCTCATTAGAGAAGTTAAAAACAGCCTTACTACCTCATCCTCACCTTGCCCAGCTCCCCGCCTGCGATAGGGCCACAAGCAGACGCCAGGAGAGGGTACAAAACCAGAGCAAGGACACAGCAGTACCTCCCCAGGCCAGCCTCTCAGTCTGCAGGGAGCCACAGCTCTGGGCTGTCCCAGACAGTGTGGCAGCGAGCCATCAATGGCTTTTCTCCTCTCTCTAGGAATCCACAGCTGAATGCACTGTATAATTGCTTTATTAAGCAAGAGTAAGTAAGAGACTTTTGGGGAGTCTCTTACTCATTCCAAAGAGAATGAGGGAGGGCAGCTTCATCCCCCTGAAAGCTCTGGCTGACTCAGAAACCCCTCATAGCTCAAGCTGGGAGCATCAATACTCAAAAGGAGAAAAATTTTATTGCTCTAAAGCAGAGGTCATGGCAGACATGGACCACCACTCCATGCATGTTTTAAAACACAGCTTAGATAATTTCAAAGTCTATTGGTCTGATTTAGAAACTAGTATTAAGCCTTGTGCTGCCAGCATCATAGCTACAATAAGTCAGGAAAATGAGAACTGTGAGTGTTAAAACACTACTAAAAAGTATAAAGCATAGGAGAGAGCTGTCAGGAGAAAAAAATTACCATCTGAATTATAAAAAAAAATCTCCACATTCAGCAATGGATGCTCTTAATTATACCTTTTTTAAATTTTAGTAAACTTTTTTATGTTAACATCATAGATGCTATTAGATGATCTTTAAGGTCCCTTCCAATCCAAACCATTCTATGATTCTATCATTATGTCTTGCCTCAGAAAGGTTACGCAGTCTTGGTAGATCTCCTAATATGCCCCAAAATCAAGAAATTTAAAACCAGCTTAATCCTAAATTTTAAATACACTCTCGAGTCTACGCATTTTCCAGTTTTTAAACAAGTTTTCAAGGAATTAATGCTTTAGAGAGTCCTTTGAGGTCCATCATGGGTGTTGTGTATTCAACACTTTAAAGTGGCATTAATACAGATATAAACACTTGATAATGGGATCTTGTTTTCTTAAACACTAAACACTAGCCATTATTTAAGAATAAGACATTTTTTCATAAGACTGGCTTATTTTCTAGTCACTAGAAATAGTTGGCAGCTTTGACTAGAGCTTCCACTGACATCTGTGGAAGCTGCCTTGGTAAAAATAATAGCTGACAGTATCACATGCCAACAACTTCAGCGGAAGAAGACTCCTGCCCCTGAAATCTTGTTTGAGAGGCTTACAAACCCAAGACCACTCCAAGAAGGGAAGAGGCATAGGAAATTTTCACGCCTGTAAAGAAAGAAATCTTCTGTCTGAGTGTGTTCATCTATTTTTGGTTTCAGCGTCTGTAATTAAAAAGTGTCTGTAATTAAGACGCTTTATCAATTGAAGAACTTCCATTACATGCTTGGTGAGAGACAACACTCTCCCTGCTCTTTCTGATCTGGAGCACACATCTAAATTACATTTAGATGACTCTTACCTGATCCAAAAAATGTTTCTAGCTACCTCTTATACTGCTGCTCTCATTTACTGGCCTGGGGAAATTGTAAATAAACAATTTTTTAATAAAAACATGCAGAAAAAAACCTATGTGATTTCTTCTGAGGATCCTTTTAGAAAAAGGGAGGAAATGATCAAAGAGAAAGATCAGGACAGCGACATGCTAGAATCCCAAGTGTTCTGCAAAATGCCCTACTTCTCCCTTGCTCATAAGGTAATTGACAAGGATAGGCAACATTGTGAATTTACATCTAGGAAATTATTTATATCTATTGTATTGAGGCTTTCACTGGGCTCTCTGATTGGATGCTGAGATAATATGCAGATGAAATTCAAGCACAGATTCCTGGGGCATTCAGAGTGCAGCAGACATACCCTCCATGCAAAGCAACAGAAAACAAAACAAATAAAAAAACACACTAAAAAAAATCTTTCCCTAAATCTCTTGTAACATCTTTTCTATGACATGAATGTAATCTCATCACTGTCTTACATTTCAGCGGAACCAATACAATTTTAATTCTGCTTTTGTAGAGCAATTCTAGTTATGTAACTGCAAGCTGCAAGTACTGTATATGCGCACTTTCCTTTCCTGTAAGATACTTCCCCAAGAGTTACATAAAACAATAAAAAAATTGATAGGCAAAGTCGGATATCTCACTTCACAACTTTAAGAATACAGAAATATAAAAAAAATTTCAAGAGTCTTTGCACAAATCAAGGGGAAGAACTTAAGAATTTGAACTTGAATTCCTCTCCCCCTGTTTGTGTGAGCATACAGATGCAGGAAGGTCTTCTTGCACCTTCTATTAACTGGGATCATCGAAGTAGACACGTTATCTGTAGCTTCCTTTCATAAACATGGTACAGATGACTTCTTTAAATGTACTTCTGGGAGACAACTACAGGGATACAAAGGCATTCCCCAAACCTATAACAACCCCATGGAGTGAGCCTCCTGACAAGACAAAAACTTCAGTGAACGGTTTCCCATATCCAATTACAGCTGTTACTTTTTTGAAATATTCCTCAGGGAGATCAGTTTCAGAAATAGCTAAAGCATCCATCCAAAGTAACTTCTTTATACCAAGGGAAAAAAAGTGTTAGCAAGCATATTCCAGTTGATTTCACTGTTTCGGTCAAAAATGCATTCTTGCCCAGTTAACATTTGTTAATAGTCCAGTTAATATTTTGGGTTGGGTTTTTTTTTTTGTTTGCTTGTTTTTTGTTTAACCTGATGATCTAGCTTCTTTATCTCCCAATAAAAATGTTCTGTAATTCTTTCAGACTGAACTACAACTCTTCTCCTCTAAAGCCTCCCACACTTTGTCAGCTTTGCCAGATATGTGCTATTTAGCCATTGTCACTTAAGGGAAAAATAAGCATATTTGTTACTATATCACATACCATTATTTACAGTCAGGCACAGCACATCAGCATAGTAGCAATAGAACATTTCTCTCATTCACAAAAAAAATCGGTGAAAGGTCAATAATAGTAATAGTATTTTTATAATGTTTTAATGAGAACACTTTTCTCCACAAGTTATCAGATCTTAATTATACCAGAGTTAGCAACCTCACAGCACTTCAAGTGTCTACACATCAAGACAATTACTATATTTGATTACTTTTGTGTTTAAATGCACTTTATTAATCCAGTAGCTCAGGGCTGGAACAATCAGCATCTAATCAGAATAATCAGCCATGCAAGACCTGCAAGAGATTTTATAGCTCCTCCTTTTGCCTTTCCTTCTTCCATTTTTGCTTTCTCTCATTTATTTTATACACTTCAACTCCATCTCCTTTGTCTCACCCCCCCCTTCTGACAGGTCTCTAATCCTCACCATTGGCACTACCAATATTCTCCCTCTCTTCATTGCTGGTTCAAAACAGGAAAATATTTTGTTTACTTAGTTGTTAGTAGAAAAATACAAGACACAATGTATAACTAGATTAGCATATAACCATGCGTATTTAAAACACTTAATGCAAAAGCTGTGATTCACTCTTCTATACGATATTTTAAAACATACAAAGAAATAATTTTAATTTATGCTTCTGGAGTTTCTTCACAGTCGTGCCTGTGCTCATGAGAAAAAGTCATCTTCAGAAATGATTACATAGTTTATTACTATGTAAATAAGCACATCTTACTCATGTTTTCTTCATCGTCTACATCCATTGTGAAATATTTTTGCTGGTTTCTTGACTGGCAGAAACTGCTTCTGTCTGGAAAACAGAGTAGGATATTTAAGCTTTCAGCTACCAACATACTAAGTAAAGCATTAAATCTCCCTTAAAAAAGCAGCCTGGGCATTGGTTTTGCTTTAGGTTGTCCATGGTTTTTGCTCAA
The DNA here is from genome assembly GCA_013398295.1 of Chionis minor. Classification (NCBI taxonomy): domain Eukaryota; kingdom Metazoa; phylum Chordata; class Aves; order Charadriiformes; family Chionidae; genus Chionis; species Chionis minor. The sequence goes on along the minus strand of VZSF01009842.1, from coordinate 348,668 downwards.
TTTTCACAAAGTATTTCCCCAAAAGTGCCTATGTCTGTAGATAAGGTGCATTCTGTGGAACTGCAAATTTGACAAGGTTTACAAGAATTTGAGGTTTTGTATGATGAATTACAATAATTTTTATTTGAATGAGTATGTAAATTACTTTATCTCTCTACCTTTTATTACAAAATAATGTCAAATATACTCTGCAGGTTACCACAGAGATAATTTAAGCAGTCAAATTACTGAAGACGCAGTTTTTCACCCAGCACCAAACTGATGAATGTCTGTTTGGTTTGGTTAAATCCTGACACAAGATCCCTTGTAAAACTGAGATGGCTGTGCCACCACACAGCGAGACCTGGACAGGCTGGAGAGTTGGGCAGAGAGAAACCATATGAAATTCAACAAAGGCAAGTGTAGGGTCCTGCACCTGGGGAGGAATAACCCCACACAGCAGTACAGGTTGGGGGCTGACCTGCTGGAAAGCAGCTCTGCAGAGAGGGGCCTGGGAGTCCTGGTGGACAACAGGATGCCCATGAGGCAGCAACGTGCTCTTGTGGCCAAGAAGGCCAATGGCGTCCTGGGGTGCATTAAAAAGAGGGTGGCCAGCAGGCTGAGGGAGGTCATCCTCCCCCTCTACTCTGCCCTGGTGAGGCCACATCTAGAGTCCTGTGTCCCGTTCTGGATGCCCCGATTCAAGAAAGACACAGAACTGCTGGAGAAGGTCCAGTGGAGGGCTACAAAGGTCATCAAGGCACTGGAGCACCTCTCTTATGAGGAAAGGCTGAGAGACCTGGGTCTGTTTAGCCTGGACAAGAGAATACCAAGAGGGGATCTCATCAATGCTTATAAATATCTAAAGGGCAGTTTTCTTAAAAGGACAATATCAAAGATACCCTCACTACTGGGTGTGGAAAGGTAAATTTATTTTTATTTTGTTATTAAAAAAGCAGCTCTTTGGTGTGGCTTCAGCCTTATACATATCTCAGAAAAAAAGGAGACATAAGCAAGGAAACATTTATACATCCTAGTGCATGAAATCCAGATGCCTTCAGCATCCTTTTTAATTGTTTCTCATGTTGGTAGTTATGTACTTCATACATTGCCTAGAAATGTGCAAAATATATTTGTGAACAGCATGAATACACAAATATGCAAATCTCAAAGAGCAATGCTTTAGTCCGACATTTCCCATACGAAGGTTTTGTATGCCGAGTCTTACCAAGAGACTTCGCAATGTCAACATTACCTGTAGCATATTCCAGCCTTATTATAAACAAAAAACATGTGACATTATGGAATAGCAATCTTATCCTGTTTCCCCACTTTGAGCAACCAACCAAACACATGTTCATCCTATGGATCAGCACCACAGACTGGGGGTTGTGGCTCTCCTTTAATCCTGCCTGCAGATTAAACCTTGCAGGACAAAAAACATCTTCCAGCAGGGAATGTTTGCAGGTGCAAGCTCCACAGGTTTCTTCAGTGTGTTACTAGAATGAGGAGACTTCTCTGACCAGTCACCTCCAACTGCTCTCAGACCTTCATTTCTCAGTATATCAGGCCTTGGCTGTTTGGAAGACAGCACAGGATCAAATCTGGAAAAACTCTGGTAGATTACTTACATGGACCATCATATTTGGCAACTAGCCAGGCTGACATTTTTAGAAAAACATCACCACTGTCATTTTAAATTAGCAGTACTAACTGCGAATTAAATTAGCAGCACTAACCAAAACCAACACACCCAATTTCTCCACTGGGATTGGGTTGACCTGCTAACATGGAGCCCTACCTCTGCACCTCCTGCTCCCTCTCCTGCCACTTTTCCAGATCCTAGGTACCAGCTTTTTCCACCTCCAGTCTGTGATGAAAAACTGAGATTGAGTTAACTTGTTGATTGAAATTATTTCTGCAGAAGCCTAGGTGCTAAGGGCTGCAAACTTCCCCACTTAGTTCAGAGGAGCTGAAGTTCTACTTTAGCATCTATGTTAATGGACACTACTTCACTAAGGATGAAGCACTATTCATGCTCAGTTTACAAAATTTTAAAAGAAGAACTTGCCATGGTGGAATGAGCCACCAGTGCCTTGGTCACACGTTCACCACCACCAAGAAACCCAGGAGGAAATGAGTCTCATCATCATCTAACACAATGTCCTCAAACCAGTCTTCCCTGGGGCCACAAGGTGTGATATTGCTTTGCAGCAGACATGAGGTCAGGCATTTTCTTACACTTTCAGCAACCCTCCCTTCTTTACTAGATCATGCCCGCTTAGGCTCACAGACCACAGGCATGCTCTGGATTAACATAGTCATATTTCTCCCTTCCTGGAAGTGAGAAACAGCCTCTTTTAAAAGTGATCATAGCCTGACATCAGGCTCTGCAAAGCTACATCCTGATGGGTCTACACAGTTGAGGCAAGATTAAGGCAGACATCAAGGAAACTCCAGTGAAGCCCACAGTTCCAGTGTCAGCACAGGCACTAACTGCATGTGGGCAGAGCACTTCCCATCTGACCAGACCTAATTTAAGTCTGAAGTCAGCAGTTCTGCGCCTCACCAATTAACAGTTTCAGGCCAAGTTTGACATTTAAATCCACATTAAGTTGCGCATGATAGGGAAAGGACAAGGAAGGTGAGTTATCTATACAGCCTTGAAAGAAAAGCACTATGATACACAGAGAGAAAAAGGGAAAAAATACTCCTCAGGGGAACAGGAAGTCATTTTGTTCCTTAGAGCAAACAGCGTACTTTGTAAAAAGCAAAAAAGCAGCCTGTGAAACTACTGAGCTCTTTACCATAATTCTTTCCAGCTGCTAAAACTTTCACCACCTTGTTCTATCCACAGGTGAGAAAGATGTACATAACAACGCGTATTTCTCCTTCCCTCTCACAGAAGAGTTGCTGCATTAGGTATTGAAAGTTCAAAAGTGATTTTGTCTTCAACGATTAATTTATCTGCCCTCACATGCCAGAGATTTAGTTCAAAGGCTTGGGAGAGAAACTTTGTGACTGCATTTGTTTGCAGTTGGCACAATAATGACAGTTTTAGGAAATAAAATTATGCAATATGTAATATGTGTGAGATTCAATATGCAACATCCAAAAAAATATTGCAAAGTCTGCATGATTAGAACAAAGCAGGTTAAAAGCTGAATGCAAGGAGACAGATGTGACACACCACAACAAAAATGTGGCATGCAGTTTTAACGTGTATCTTGGAAGCAGTAAATGCTGTAACATCTTGTATTTCACAGATTCAACGCCCACAAAGGCATCAAGGAGAAAAAGGACTCCTCCTCTCCAAAGAAAAAGCAATTCCCAGGGGGAAATAGGTTACATTCCTACACATCTTGAATACTTCTATCTTACCCACAGAAACACTAAACAACTAAGGTGTCCTCCACCAAAACCCCAGAGGTAAACCAATTCAAGTGAGACCAGCAACTACACATCAAGGTTGATGGAAGAGTTCAGTAGCTTCTCAATTCTCTCCTCTACCATGTAGATCACTACAGCAAAGTCAGACTAAGCTTCTGTGGATTTATGGCTTGTGATAGACAGGGTTTTGTAGCTAAGTATTTGCAAGTTCCACCTGGAGACCCTGGAGATCTGGCATCTACAGTCCCTTCCTATCTAGGCTGCCTAGTACCAGGAGGCTCGAGGCCAAGCTGCAGCCCTTCTGCCAGACACAGCACTTAACAAGTGCTTCACCCAGCACTCTTCACAAAACTCATAGGAATAAACTACCACATCTTTAGGTACCCACCAGACTCACTCCAAATCAGCTAAGTTGGAAAGCTGCTGGGGAAACAAGAAAGACGACAAAAGAGTTTGAGCACAGAACACAAAGAAACTCAATACTACTTTTTCTTTTCTTAATATATTGCATGAAAATCTCCATGCACCAAAAACACCCTTGCAAATATCATTTACCTACAGATATAGCCACTATTATCAGCTTACTTTATACACTTGTTGAAGAAATAGTTGCACACTTTATTTTGTAATCACACATGGATTTTTCCCCACACACACACAATTCACATACTTCTGAAGCACAAAGATGGCATCACAGGCCAACAGCAAGTTTTCCTCCAAGCCTTCTGTACTGCAGCAAGAATGAATACAAGTTAGCAGCAACCGCTAGAATTTGTATAGGCTAATTACAGCCTGAGCATTTGCTCGGCACAGCTAATCTCAAAACACAAAGCTGCTGGGTGCACCAGGAACTCCAAGATCTCTGATACTATATGCCTCAGCTTTCAGTTCAACTCCTCAGGTGATTAAATCTGCTCCAACAGCACCATCTACTGTTATACTACATAAATAATTGATTTTACATATCTTGCTCCCTTGACTGAGGAAATCTACAGCCCATCTCCAAATTTGAAATAACTTACAATGTTTGCAGACATATTGTACAGTAAACTATTTTGTAATCTATATTTATTACAAAGTTTTGTTTTAGGTACCACCACCTATCCAACTTACTGGCTTTGAGGACTGAACATAGACTTTTTAACATACATTATTTCTGAAGGACTCCTCAAATACTCTTGACTATCAGAAATGCATTTAAGATATGCTTCCAAGGAAAAAGCAATAACCTTTCAGAGAAGAAAACTGAGCAGTCTAGATGTCCCAGTAAATGACACCAGTATTTTTGTCATCATTTAAAAGATAACAGATGCAGCTACACAGGCGTCCTAAGGAAAATAATAGCTAATTGGAAGAAAAATCTGAAATAGTTTTAAAGGAGTTTAAGAAAGTCTCAAAGATCTTGACATTAGTTTATAAAAAGAAAAAAGAGTCATGCAAGATAGGGTAATGTTTGGTTTTAGGAGATAGACTTACAAATTGGAAATATTTCCTCCTTTCCCACTACAATCAGTTATCAGGCTCAGCTCAAGTACTCAACAAACTCAAGTCCTACATACCAGCTTTGCACATTTATTTTATTAATATGGATTGGATACAAATTTGCAGTCAGAAGGGTAAGGAATTTTATTTAACATGTACATCAACTTAATACAGTATTTCTTAATAATATTTTGTCTATTTTCAAACTGTACTGATCCAATATCTTCGAAGGGGTTTAGTGTACAAACATAAGTAAAAGTTATATATGAAATAAAGTTTTAAATAACTTTGATGCATTAAGGTGAATGATGTCCTCCAAGTTATGATCTGAATGCATCAATCAGAAAACAATCTGGCTATATGTTTGCAAATATGGTCGACCTACCTTTTTAACTATTAGACACACATGCTGATTCTGCAACCTGCAAAAAGAAAAACCACAGTTAAATTTGTACAAGAAAAAAATACTAAGCGCATTACAAATGCCAACTCCTGACCTTAAAACAGACAAATTTCTGACTCTGTAAGAATAAATGGCATACACTGCATATATACAGTCACAGAGCCAACTCCCTTGTAATCCCAGCAAAGGGAGGGCGACAAACAAATCCAGACTGTCCTAGTTGGAGAAAAAACAAAAAAAAATTAAAACAAATCATGACTGAAGCTGTTTAGTACTTGGGTACAGGAGAAACATCCCCGAGGTACAAGTAATCATTTAGCAGAACCCAAATTGCAATCTCTGCATCTTCTAGCAGAAAGGGTCAGCAAAAAATTTATCAATTTTAGCTTTAAGCCATTATTTGGACTTCTGCGTTATCACAGCCAATTTATCTGGCAAGCAATTCTAAAGTTGTCTTTTGTTAGATTTTTTTTTTTTTCAAATTTAGATGTTAGATTTTATTTTTAGTAGTTGATTTTAATCCATACAACCAACATCTCACACTACAACCCCCTTTTCATACACTGGCTTCCTGATACTAATGGCACCAGCTTACATTCTCCTGAAGTGCCTGCAAAACTGGAAAATCCCTCAACTATCAGCAGTAGGGCAGGAAAGAAATGGCAGGTGTAGGGAAAGAAGGATACAGGATAACGGGAAGGACTAATGTTGCAAGAAATTTTCTTTTATTTTCAGAAATACACACGAACTGCACTGCTGTTCAATCATGAACAGATGATTTTATTTTTACAGATAACCTCCTAGTTATAACAATATTTATATGACTATCAATATGAAGATACACTATTGTAAAATGGTTCAGCAAATCACAGAAGCTATTTCCAAAATAAGAGAGTATTTCAGTCAAGTAGCTACACTCTGCAAAAACGCACACACAGTCCAGCAGCTGATCAGTGGGGACACTACCTGTACTTGTACGGAATTTTGATATTGGCACAGAGCAGGCAAAAATTCTCTGCTGTTACACTGCCCCCAAGAGGGTGCTGGCACCCTACAAACACGTTCACTAAATTTGAGTTATACAGCATGCACAGCACAGCTATGGACAATACCAACTGATGGATGCATATATCAAACTGTTTTGGTCAAGTTAGACAAGAAGGGATCTGACACAATATTTAAAGTCCATATACTAGAAGATCATATTAATTCAATCTTGGTTTATTTCAAAGACATTTCCCAACACTTCAAGGTGGCATTTTCCAATAATCCAAAAAAATATGCCAATGATATACTGCTCTTAGCACGAAGGAGTCAAAATGCCTAGAAAGCTCAATGCAGTGTCAACTGAAGTCAGCTTCCCATGCTTCAATGTACTATACTCAAGCCCACCAAATGGGGATACAGTATTTACAGCGTGATAATTTACCATTTCCTTCAATATTCAACCTAGTAGCCCCGTATCCACAATAAAAACTCTTCCAAACCCTTAGAATATGAGCTATAAACTGTGTGATGTGAAATTCCAGTATTTGTGGCAACAATCACCAAAAAAATTTTTAAAAAAATTTATTTTTTATAGTCCTCATTCTATATGAGCATTGTTTTAAATAAAATTATAATTAATCCTGAAACAGCTGAAAATTAATGCTAGTAATTTTTAACTAAGTTTTTATATTAGTATAACCTCAAGGGGTTTTTTGAAATTGTATTCCTTGTATGCAATATTACCCTAGTTGGTAATTCCCTGAGTTTCAAACAAACTAAAGAAACACAATTCATGAGACCTGGGACTTGACATAAGTTTACCACTAAGTGCAAAAAGTCTTTATATATTGACAGTTGCAGACAGTTCTGCAGAGTAAGAACCAGCCCATAGGCACAACGCATAAGAAACAGTTTTACAGTACTACTTAAAAACATATCTACAGTGACAATCCAAATGTTTATTTTCTAACTTTTAGTTTTCTAGCTGGCAAACCACAGTAGTCCAAGTCCATATTGAAGGAGGTGAGTGGCAGCTGGCAGTACAGACAGGATGGGTGCTGGCAGCTTGCCCAGAGGGGCTGGGTGCTGCTTCTGCGAAGCATGGCCACGCTGGCACCAGAGTACCTTTGCCTACTCCCAAGACATTACAGTCATCTGCTCAACACCAGGAAAAAATGCCTTTTTTTTTTTAAAAAATCCACTTATATTTTAATCTCATTCAAACCAGGCATACCATGGTGTTTGTGCTTGGTTTTTGCAGTGGGCAAAGCCACGTGTGCAGACTCTGAGGGCGCTTGCTCAGCAGAGGATTGCTCTGCCCCAAGGTTTTGTGGCTCCTACACCAACCTCAGCAGACAAAAAGGCCCCTGTGAGCCAGCCTTCAGCTCAGAACCCATGGTCCAGCACTAACTCCCTCCACTGGCAAGCATGGGCTGACGAAGCCAGCTTCACTGCTGAAGGACCATGGGCAGTAAACACTGGCAGAGGAAAAAATGAGACTCATAAGACCTTAAATCAGTAAAGATGGTTATAAAAATCAGGAACAAGCCTCTCATCTCCAACATGTCCTACCTGGCTCTGCCTGGCAGCAGATGGATACTTCAGGGACTGTTCACGTGTCAACTTGTTTCCCCACCACCTTTTGCAAGGAGCAAACACTTTGCTTGCCAGAAGGGGCTCCTCTAGGAGCTCAGCACCTCCCCTCAGCATCTCCACACTTTTACTTAAAAAAACCAAATAAATAAATAATAATAAAAAAAAAATCAGTAAAGCAAGTCCCTTGTGAATGTCAGGAAATGGTCCCCAAAGACAGATGGGCACGTTGCCTTGTTGGCATTGCTTCCCTTATGAAACCACAACTGTCATTTTAATACAGGCTCATCCTCCTGCCATGGACAGAAGTAAAATAAAGAGTTCAAAAGCAAGCCTGAGAAGAGTTCTTTTTCATCACAAGGCTGGAATAACAACTAAAAAAATCGAAACAAATGGAAATAAGTGACTTCTGAACAGCTTCATTTCTAAAAATGACTAGTGAGTTTATTTACCTATAAAAGTTCAGAGACACACACAACATGATTTCTCCCAGGGCAGCAAAGGATACTTGAAACCCATTTGAAGAACATGTCATGCTGGACATTTAGGACTTCCTGAAAATACTAACTTTTTAAAGTTCAACTGAAAATGTTTCAAGGCAATGAGAATCGAATCAAGAGATCTGCTAACTAACTTCATTACGCAGATGGCATCTCACACGTATAAAGCAGCTTCTCTAATCTCTCACAGGTAATCTGCTGGCCCTTTGAAAACTTCCTTAGGAAAAAATGCCCTCAGAAGTGCATCCAGCTAAAGTATTGAGGTCTTCATTGGTCAACAGACCTAAAAATCTTTGAGAAAGGAGAAAGATTTCAGGGCTGTCCTTAAGCAATGAAGATCTTTCTTGAAGGCAATGAAGACCCCCTGTCTGAGCAGGTGGTGGGGCTCCTGCAACTCCAACTCTACAACTATCACTGCCACCCTGCCCCATTTAGCAACCATTGACCCACCCCCTGCTCATCTCCTCCAGCCCAGAGGAGAAGAGGCCCATGGCCAGGCAGAGACCCATATTACAGGATCAGAAAAACAGATGCCCCATCCTTGGCCCCTCCACAGCAAGACACAGCCCCAGGTCCCAGGCACGATACCAGCAGAGGAGCAGGCACCCTCACACTGGGAGTACATGCAAATGCATTCGTGTTCTCCTCCAGTAACTTACAGTGATTTCCCAAAGTATTTTAAATTTGCAAGATGCTAGAAGCATCGATTCAGTTCTGTAAGACTGTGAGGGAAAAAAGGATGTCTGATGACAGAGACATCCAAAACACCCACCCACAAGGGACAGGAGGTACCGTTTTGAGACGGCCTGTAAAAACCACCAAAAGGTGGCAAGGCAACTATCCAGAGGCACTGACCACCAGCTATGTAAACAGGACAAAAAAACACTACTCCCAATCTTTACATATTTATTTTACTATTTATTTTACTTTCCCTGTGTTGAAAAAACACAGGTAAGTTGCTGAGGCATCTCAACTGCACGCATCCACACGACAGAAACCACAGGTATGTCAAATCCAGCATCCTCTGCCCTTCCAATTTTAATGCTGGGTCAGGAAACAGTACTGCTTAGAGACAGAAAGCCAACTGTATTGCTCAACTCATTTTTTGCTCAGTTCACATCCTGATGCAGATTGAGTCAAGAAATTTCACAGACAGATCAAATAAGAAACTCAAAAGATGGTGTATTTTTCATGCAGACACAGCCATGGTTTTTGCTAAGTGATTTACACCCTCCCTAGGCACCAGAGGAGCTAGTTTTTTTTATTAATTAAAATAGGCTTGTTTCAGCCTCTCAACGCTAGATTAAGGTGAGCAGCTGGAAGAAATTTTTAATCCAGCCTGAACTATCCATCCGTTCCTCTGCTGTGACACACGCAAGTGCCAACACATTTCAGCTGCAAAGCAAATGCAGGTGATTGGAATTTTTCTGTTGGTTATTTAATTTCTAGAATTTGTCCCTCTGGGTATTTTTCTAAACCACCTTCAAGTGGTGGACTTGGTAGTGTTAGAGTTATGGTTGGACTCAGTCTTAAAGGTCTTTTCCAACCTAAATGATTCCATCACTCTTCTCCTTTAACTAGGAATCCTTCCCACTTCAAACTGCTACCACCAGTTTCCAAAGGGAAAGGTGCCTCCAGTTCGAGACCAGCTGTGAACAGCTCTCAGGGCTTTGGTCCTACTCTTCCTCTTCTCCTATTCTGCCAGGGAACATGCAGAAGAGGTGCCTTTACAGAAGATTTTGCTCCTGACGCCAGAAAACTACAGCATTAGCCTGCAATACAAGATATGACATGTCTTTTCATACACAAAGGAGACAAGTCTCTGTTGTAAACTATAAACTCAGTTCAACAGCACAACTATAGAACTGGGTTTTTCTCAAGGAACAGTTTTTCCATCTAAATATGAAGAACAATTTGACATCTATGATGGTATGTACCTTGATTTATCAGACTGAATTAATCCAAACCATGGTCCCTATATCCCCTTTGAATTGCTCATTTAAAACTCTAAAATAAATTAGGAAACACTAGCAACTGATTATCATAATGAAAAAAATAGTTGGCAAAAAAGGACATACATGCTGCAACTGGAGAAAAACAGGGAGTGCAATTTACACAATGCAAAGCTGTCAGATGTGCCTCCTTCCCTTGGCATAAACCAAACTTTTTTTGAACTTAAGTATAGAACGTATCTGTTTGTAAGACACTGAAACCAAGTTCACTGACACTTCAAAAGCTATGAAAATTCAGTAGTTGGTAAACAGCAGGTTAGTATCCACGGGGACAAAAAAAGTATGCTACTCCATGAAGTAATATCCAAGCTATTACTGCTTTTGCTGTAGGTATCAAATAAGATTACGTTTATCATTTATTCTGGAACACTCAAAGATTCAAACATGTTCAGGAACAAATACAGGCATAAACTATTTTTTCAAACATTCTCTCACCAAAAATGGTTTCATGTATTCACATAATATCAGCAAGGAACTTTTCATTTCTGATTTTTAATTTTGTGATCCCCTACATTTGAAAAAGTATATTAACAATGTGTTGACGTACTATGGTTATCTATAACAGCCTAAAGCTTCAATATAATATTTCAATACTGAAACAACATTATTTCAAAATCAAAGATTTTAATGCCACTACTTTCTACAGGATCATGACATCCCATGCGTAAAAGCAGTCACCTCGGAAGAGAATGTGACTAAAGCCAAAAGAATTATTCACATGAGCAAAATAACAATAAATATCTTCAGGGGAATCTAGGTTTTAATCTTGTTCTTAATGATTTCACTATAGCTAACATTTAAACTTTTACATTACCCACTTAGCTGTTTTTAACATTAGTCAAATTGAAATAGTAAAATAGTGCAATCTCAATACTAAGCAGCAACTTCTGAAATACAAAGGAATTTAAGAAATCAATTGACAGTGATTTCTCTGTTCTATGTTAATACTTTTTAGACAACAGCTACAAGAAAAAGGTAAGTTTGGACTACAGACAGACTTAGGCTACAGGACCAATGGGGACAGGACAACCCACCCATCCCAATCACTCCAACCAATTCTGGCATCAGATGATGCTCTACTAAGATGCAGATGTTCCTGCACCGACCAAGAAAGCCCCTGAAAGCTGTTGCCTCCGCCATGGTGAGTGACCAGGGGTTTCTGCTGAACACATCTTGAATACCTGTAAAACCTCCAGATGCTTGTTGTACACACATTCAGCATATACCAGAGGAGTGCAAATCTAGGAGTTCTTCATTTGAACAGCAGCATTATTTTCAAGACTTCAGAACAAGGTAGGCTGACTACTTTTGTTCTTACTTCCTCCCCAGGGCAAGGATAAGATGGACATGAGCATTTTGTACCTTAACATAAGACGTCAGAAAAATGCCTCAGATATCAATGTTTAGTAAAAAGATGCAAAATACTTATCACTCACTCTCACAGTGTTCAAAACCATGACATTATGTCCTGCATTAAGGACATATGAATATATTCTCTAGCCTTTACCATGGGAAGACACTCTCCACAGCCCTTAAAGTTTATTGCTTCAGGACTGCCAAAACAACACATCCTATTCACAGACTTCTACTCTTAAATGCAGGACAGGATGGCCAAGCTGCTGCCAGGCAGAAAAGGATCCTGCCAGGCAGGAAGCAGGATCTGGGAAATAATAGTCCTGTCAGTCTGACTTTGGTGCCATGGAAGGTTATGGAGCAGATCATCCTGAGTGCCGTTATGTGGCACATACAGAACAACCAGGTGATCATGCCCAGTCCGCATGGGTTTATGAAAGGCAGGTCCTGCTTGACTAACTTGATCTCCTTCTAGAACAAGGAGACCCACTTAGTGGATGAGGGAAAAGCTGTGGATGTTGTCTACCTGGACTTTATTAAAGCCTTTGACCCTGTTTCCTACAGCATTCTCCTGGAGAAACTGGCTGCTCATGGCTGGGATAGGTGTACGCTTTGCTGGGTGAAAAACTGTCTGGATGGCTGGGCCCAAAGAGTGGTGGTGAATGGAGTTAAATCCAATTGGCAGTTGGTCACAAGTGGTGTTCCCCAGGGCTCTGTATTGCGACCAGTTCTGTTTAATACCTTGATCAGCGACCTGGATGAGAGGATCAAGTGCATCCTCAGTGAGTTTGTAGATCACATCAAGTTGGGCAGGAGTGTTGATCTGCTTGAGGGTAGGATGGTCCTACAGAGGGATCTGGACAGGCTGGATCAATGGACTGAGGCCAGCAGTATGAGGTTCAACTCATGTTGAGCCTTGCCAACTGCCAGGTCCTGCACTTGGGTCACAACAACCCCATGCAGCACTACAGGGCTGGGGAAGAGTGGCTGGAAAGCTGCCCGGCAGAAATGGACCTGGGCGCATTGGTCGATAGCCAGCCGAACATGAGCCAGCAGTGTGCTGATGTAGCCAAGGAATGCCAGTAGCATTCTGGCTTGTATCAGAGACAGTGTGGACAGCAGGACTAGGGAAGTTATTGTCCCCCTGTACATGGCACTGGTAAGACCCACCTCGAATACTGTGTTCAGTTTTGGGCCCCTCACTACAAGAAAAACATTGAGATTCTGAAGCACGTCCAAGAGATCAACAAAGCTGGTGAGGGGTCTAGAGAACAAGCCTTATGAGGGGCACCTGAGGGAACTGGGGTTGTTTATCCTGGAGAAAAGGAGACTGAGGACAGACCTTATCACTCTCTACAACTACCTGAGAGGAGTCTGTAGCAAGGTGGGGTTTGGTCTCTTCTCCCAAGGAACAAGTGATAGGACAAGAGGAAACAGCCTCAAGTTACACCAGAGGAGGTTTAGATTGGATATTAGGAAAAAATTCTTCGCAGAAAGGGTTATCAAGCATCAGGGAAGTGGTGGAATCATCATCCCTAGAGGTACTTAAAGACAGGTAGACATGGTGTTTAGGGATATGGCTTAGGGGTGGTTTTGGCAGTGTTAGGTTAATGGTTGGACTCGATGATCTTAAAGGTTCCTTCCAACCTAAGCAATTCTATGATTCTATAAAAGCAAACCACTGTCATCAGCTGTTTCCAGCCACCAGGCGTAACAAGCAGCTACTGACAAAGCTGGGAGACAGACCATGGATTTGCAAAGCTGGGGTGAAATATGCCCATGCCAAGGAGCACCTGGTAATAAGACACACCTTGCTAGGAACTCCTAGACCACTTCTGCAGCCTGAAGAACCAGCACTATTTATTGCTGGATTTAAAAGCAGGGCAGTAAGTGAGACTAGGGTTACATATCTGCACCTGATAAAGGACAAGTGACAGGAAGGAGACTTAAAACCCCTCCAGTCAACAAGATTCAAGGTGCACAGGCACACCTACACATACAAGTGACTGCAGGAAAAAACATCTTCTGCAGCCCAAAGAACTTCATTAATCTTATCAGTGAGCAGATTAGAAGGCTACTTGATTGCAGTTTATAGAGCCTACCTGAAGATAAAACAGCAGAAGAGGGTGCTGCAACTTCAGTAAAAAGAAGAGTACACCAAGATAAAATGTACAGGCTGGAAACAGGGCTTAACACAGATATCGTTTGTGCACATTTCAGGCTTAGCCTTTGTTATGAATCATATTGCTAACCATTCTTCATCAGCCTGCAGCTCACTAACAGCTTCCACTACCGGGAGAAACAGCATGAAACTGTATCCGCTTTGCGCAAAAAGCCAGGAAGTACAAACCAAATTGGCGAAACATCAATCACGGATTGCGCACATGCACCAAAAGCCAGGGCCAGCACACAGGTTGTGGTCACTGCCAGTGCAGGTTTTTGTTTTGCTTGTTTCGGGGTTGGGGTTTTTTTTGTTTGGTTTTGTTGTTTTGTTTTTTTAAATGTTATACATTTATCATGGGAGGATTTCAGACCTCTTTAATCCTTTGACTTTAACTTTCACATTACAGGAACTCTGTGCACAGGGAAGTTAGAAGACCACGGAAGAAACCCAAATCATACTGTTTTCCTGAACAAAGGACAAGGGTGTGATTAGCTGGAAGTCACTTTACCAGGTTAGTGTTTTCTCTCTGCTTCCCTATTTAAGTATATATACACATTTTGTGCTCTCTCTATACCCATTTTGTCCCCCCACTGGGGACTGCAAGAGAGCAATGCAGGGATAGAAGACAGGCTTAGCTCCAAGGGAGTTGGGAAGGGAAAGAGTTGCCAAAGGCCGCACAGAGCCATAATTTTTGCCCTTCTCTCACACACAGGATTGGTCACATACCGGTGGACACCGCTCTCCCCCCACTATCCCTGTCTGGCTGCAGCTGTTTGCACTGCTCAGCCTTGGGGCTGGACCATGAGCAAGGACTCTGACCTACATGCAGGCACCCAGTGGCCCCTGCCCTGCTGCACAAGGAAAGGAAAGAAAAGGGGGATCATGCAAACTGCCTCAAAGCAGCCGGGAGCCAAAAAAACAGTGTCTGTACCTTAAATTGGGTTTTCTTCTCCAGAGACCTGCTCTCAGGCTGTTGCAGCATGCCGGGAAAGCACACAGCAGCAGCCTCAGCAAGCCAAACTCAAAGCACCCCATGTTTATAACTCAAGTCTCACCAATAGTCTGCATTTCCATGGTAGCAGCTTCCAGGATTTTTGTGTGTACATCTCATTGCTACAATGTTTCTGGATGAACCAGCTGCTGGACTTCTAAGAATATTAAAGTGTTGCCTTTTACTTCTAAAATCACATTTATGCTTTTCCCCCAATACAAATATATATGAAGAACTTCAAGCTAATTTTGGAGAGGAGTCAATTCCCAGTCCGTCTTCTGAGTTTCTGGAAGCCCACAGTTGCAGCTGGCTATCCAGGATCTCGCTACCACAAGACTGACTCACACTGTTCTTTCCAGAGTAGTCCCTTGTGTTATTCAATATTAAATATCCGTATGTTAAAAACAAAAACACCAACCACACTTATGGTGTAAAATCTGACTTCCATCACCACTCTGGTGCGTGGGCAGAGTGTTTGCTATCACAGAACATTAGACATTTTACAGCCACGTTGTGCAGAAATGGTACTTACCACCTTCTTCTTCCTCAAGAAACTGTAATATATCCCCAAGTTTCACAAGACCGTCAAGGGAAAAACCAGGTACAGTTTGAAGAGGGCAGGATGAGAGTGAGAGAGAGGGAGGATGCTGGTATGGCCCAGGCACAGGTCAGGATGGCATGTCCAGAACAGACCCTTGGCTCACATTACTTGCACACAAAGGAAGGTTTGAAAAGCCTTATATGTTGTGCTTCTCAAGCTGGAACCACAGCTGAGGGCAACTGGACCAAAACTTGCAAGTGTATCAAGACAGAGACTCAAAACAACAGAAGACAATTTTGATATATTACCCCCACAGGCTGAGTTGTCAGTACTCATATGCTCAATTTCAGAAGTCTTTTTGAGTTCATATAAAGTTGATAAATACATTTTCAGATAATATAACACCTCTTGCTAAGCTTTAAGTTACTCCCGACAACCAAAAGAAGTAAGGCTAATGCGAACAGAAACACTTACGCCTACTTTATTTACTAAATAAATTATGCAAAGTGGTCCCAAAAATCTCCTAGCAAGACAAATCTGAAACTACAGATATTTAAGATGGGAGAATTAATCAGTCAGTGATGAAATTTCCTGACAGCAAATTTTTCCTTGCTTTTGTGTGTTTGAAAAGTCCCATGAAAAAAATATTACATAAATAGGGCTGAAAATTTTGGTTAAAGGACTGTAATCTTGAATAGAAACACAAACGTTCATAATGCAGCAAGCTGAAAAAATTCACATCATTGTTCCGTAAGGAATACAAAATGCTTCTCCCAACTTACACCCAAAACTCCACCTTGCCCTGTGTTTGTGGGCTGTTGAGCCGATGTCTGGGGCTGCGTAGGTTCCCAAAGCATGGGGATTCCCACACTGCTTGTGCTTTTTTCTAGGAGCATCCCAACCAGTTCAGCACACCAGGAGCTTCACCATGTCTCAAGCTGCTGCAGCCCTCAGTGCAGCCACAGCCAGGCTGGCACTCAGTGGGCACTTACTGAGTTGGCAGATGTGGCCTCAACCACCAGGCTGTGCTTTTTCCTGCACGTTGGAATGAAGACTGGCTTATATTTCAAACTACCAATATCCAGGTCAATCCAACAAAAACAAAGGGAAACATAAAATACAGCATGTAATACTGAACACAGAGCTCAGCACATGCTGAAGTTACAATTCATAGCTAGCAGATTTTGTGTCTACAACATTCAGTAAAAAACCCTGAATACAGGATCCTGACGATCCCAAAAATCAAAACAATAAAATGATAAGGCATGAAGATATTTATCAACAAAAGCTGGGTGGTTTTCTTCTCCAAAGTACCAGTCTCTTATAACCTCATGAGAACTTTGGAGCTGTCTCTCTCTGTGATTAATAGAGAAAATAGCACTTCTCTGACTTAACTACCACAGGTCACAGCAAATGCCGTTTTCCACTAGTTCCTAGCTAGCTAATCTCTTGGTTCTTATGCCAAAAGCTGCCCCCTTCCTTTTATTTTTTGGGGAGGTGGTTTCTCCACCCTTTGTACATTTACAGACAAGAGTCCTTTCCAAGTTCATCAGTTTTCCTTGAAAGCAGGGGGTTAGAGTTACTTAAATGGTGGCTGCTCACAAAACTATACTATAGTAGTAACAGCTATTAGTAGTCGTGTCAGAAAAGAGGGGTGAAAAATTTCGGTTTTAAAAACAGGGACAAAAATATAAGTCACATGGTTTTTTAGCCCCATGAGTTAATCAAAACTAAGTTTTAATAATGGGTGAGAGAAATTGCATTTCAGCTACACATATTGACCTCCAGATATTAGTTTTAATATAATTTCAAGTAATTACAACATCTTGGCGGGGTTTTTTTGTTGTTCCCACATCAGTTCCTCAACTTCAGTACTTCTGTGCTTACTTTCACCTGCGCTGCCATCAAGATCTGTATTACCTAGGTATTGTAAAGTCTATACTGCTACTACTGCCATTTGCTGTGATGGGACTTCATTTTGAACCCACAAAAAAATGTTTTGCTGTTTCATAAGTAACACAGCCTTATAACTGTGATAACTGGGAAAGCTGAAAAAATATTTATGGTTGAAGATGCAAACATTACTTTTAGATGAAAAAAACCACCACACACTTTGAATGGGAATATATTAGTTGAGCCAACTATTGAGTAAGACTGGCCAAAAAGAAAACCTTGCTGAGCAACAGAAGAAGCAGCTCCAGAGAGAACTGTATACTCCATGGGACCTCAGCGGCCAAATCGTGCATTATCATTTACTAGAAATCTTGAATGCACCAGCAAAGCATTGGTTAGAAGGAGGCATGCTCACCTCACCTAGATTTTCAAATGGCTTTTGCCAACAAGAAACTGCACATCTTCCGTAACAGTCACCATCATCAGTTAGATGGGGAAGTGACAGAATTGGAGTTAATGCCACTCATATCAATAAAAATAAATCAATATGGTATTTGATAGAACACCATGATAATGAACTAGTTCTGCAAAGACAATGGCAACTTCCAGCATGAGAGGGCTTAAAAAGAGAGAGGACAGAGTCCTGGCAGATGGACATTTTGTTGGGGGAAATTTACAAGTATGAGTGAATTATTTATATCAGGAATTTGCCTTTGCAGGAGACATGGCAAAATTGCATACAGGATCCTGCCCATCTTTGACATCTCTTGCAAATCTATATCATTTCAAAGCAGAAGGCAAATAGGGGAGGACTAGAGGGTGATACGTGGCACAGGGAATTGGAGGGAAGTCTCCCAAGAACCGCTCAGTCTAAAAGAAAAATCAGAGTATGACTGTGCCCAGTACAGGGGTGAGAAGAAAAAAGGGAGGCAACTATCTGTCCTAGAAGGGGGCGCTGTACAAACCCAAACGAGGTTTTTTCTATGAAGGTAAGAAATAATCGATGCTTTTCAGCCAGAATTGATACATGCCTCAGATTAACAGCAGAGCAAGGACTACACTGGATTAGCCAGGAGCGCCTTCATTTTTCTACAGCCTTTCAGAAAGCATCTCCAGGCGGCCCCAGGAGGAGGAGAGCTGCCAGCATCCCAGGCGTGCCACAGGAGGGCAGCAGCTGAGCGTCACCCAGCTGAGGACAGACCCGAGCCCCATCTACGGCGGCCCACGGAAGGAAGAATGGAAAAGCTGAGGGAAACCAGCCTTCACCTGGGGCACAAGGGGCACCTCTCCGTGATGCTGCTGGAAACCAGAGAGCCGTGTCTCTTTTATCCCCTTGCTTGGTTGCATTTCCACTCCAGCACCATCCAAGCTGCCTGCTGTGGTACAGGATGTTTCTTCCCACTTCAAGGGACACGTCCCACCACGCATCCCTCCTCCATCTCTACCACCTCCCATACATACACCAACACACACATAAGGTCTAAAGATTACCCCATCATATGTCCCCAAGAATTTAAGAACAGCAAGAGATTAATAGAGGGACAAGTACTGCTTCTGTACAGACTATGCTGCATCTGCACCTGCAACAGGATGGAAATTCCCAGTTCCCCTGGCACACTGACACAGGGGAGCAAAAAACTCAAGACATAAAATATGGTTCAGGTTCACTACAACAGAACTACCAAGTGAAATAGCCGTGTAATGCAATCAAGACTACCTAAGCAATCTAAGACACTGAAGCAAAGAGTGCATCAGTGCACATGTGAAGAAACCACGTTATCGAGTGGAATTTAGATTGTGCACCTACTTTAGTGACCTTTTACTGTATCTAAATTCTTTTTAGACTAAATTTTTTATCTTATTTATCGGCAGCTACTGATTCAGAAATATAGGGAGTTAGCTGTTCTCTGATGGATAACCTAAACAATGTGAACATGCATTAAATAAGAAACCAAGACTTTACCTCCGAGAGGTGAAAACTTCCAATAAGAACACCAGCAGCCTCCTAACACAGATTCAAAACCCATTTATTCAAAACTATCCCCCCTCGCACATGTTAAAGTACTACTTATTACCAATGCTGCTAGCACAATGTACACCTGAAGTCCAGCAAACTGCTGGAGCAAGGGGAGTTTGTATGCATTTTAAGTACCAGTGGATGTAAAAATATACGTTTATATGCACTTTCCCAGGCTTCTGCACATCAGGAGGGTGGGCAGGGAGTGGTGGCGGTGGTGTCATTTTCAGACTGCTCAGAGGACAGTGGAGTTTCCATGTTTCACAGGACAACCGCCATACCTCTCTATCAGAAGGACCTATACAGGTCTCAGAACCATCATCAACCTACTCCAATGCTCTGCACGTGAAGAGCTGATTATGGGTATAGTCAAGACTTACAGAAGATGATGGTTACAGCTCAACAGCAAGAGCAGCAAATACTTTATAGTGGCAAAGCAGTATTCCATTTTAAATTATTTGCTCAAATTTTGTCAGGACAGTCTGTTGTCTAGTTGTTCTTCTGGGTCCCCCAACCAGAGTAAGCCTGAAGTTAAATAGACAGTGTTAGTGCTTCCTAGGCAAAGAGACTACCCTGTCCTGCCTGGTATGCTTGTTTTACACTTTATGTCCCATTTGGACTACAGCAATGTACCAAACCTAGGCAAGAAACTACTAGAAAGCAGCAAGGAAGGTATGCAAGCCAGGGAGCAGCACAAATACTAAAGCCAAAACCTCAGCTAATACTGAGGAGCTATGTTACGCTGAAAGGTACCAGGAGAACAATTCCTTTCCTTCATTCTACCACCACACTATAAAAGCTGTGACCTTCAAAATATTGGCTTTTTTTTTTTTTTGAAGGATCCTAAGCAGCCTGTTTTGTCCAAGTAGTCCAGGCAATACTCTGGCAAGAGAATAACAGTCAATAGTCATATTCCTCAACAGAGCTTTTATTGCAAGAATCAAATGTTGTATTTCTAGTCTCTTCCACATTCACTGAAAGCAATCAAGAGCAGCTATTTAGAAAATGTCCTCTCAGCTATCAGGGAAGCTTGCCTAAGACTGGAAAGCCAACTTTCTTTTAAAGTAAATCTCTTGAATGAGTTACTGACGAAAGAATAGGTCAAAAGCAGAACAAAGGACAACTCTGAACCTAGAGCAGGCTTATGCTGAAAGAGCAAGGACACTAATGCTGAGAGAAGCCACATACATTCATGATAGGGCTGGCAAAACCTGCTTCAGAAGCATCCTGGTCACCTTCAAACAAGATTTCATCTGCCAGTTGTTAAACCAGACTGAACTCAACATGAAAAGCAGGCAGTTTTGCCTAAGAAAAAAAGGCACGAGGAGGCCAATGGAAAAAGAAAAGGAACAGCAGAGTTGAGAATACTGTCTAATAGTGATGAGTATTATCTGGACTACAAAAAAAACTAGCCATCATGACCCAAAATGCAATGACGGGAGAAGGAGGGCTGAGGAAAAAAAAAAAAAAAGGAGTTATAGGAACACTAGCTATATTTAAGAACACACACTCAGTCCCTAGGAAACACGACCACAGTTCAACATTCAAACTTTATATTCCTAGTGTGCCGAAGCTCTAAAGAGAGCAAGGAGCAGCTCCGCCGAATACAGCGACCGCACAAACTTTGTACCTTGGCAAACCAGGGTGAGCCGTCTCTGTCCAAAGCAAGACACCAGATCTGTTCCCACGCGACACGTCCAGCCCTGGCATACGTCGAAAGGAGCAGGGCGGAGTGACGCCGCTGCGCAGGCGACACGAGTCCCCACCGGCCACCGCCGCCCGCACGACCGGCCGCGCTTCGGCGGAGCGACGGAGCAGCCCGCGGCCGCGCTNGCAGCCCCGGCGCCCGCGCAGCTGCGCGGCAGCGGCCCCGCCGCGGCCCCTCCCGCCCCTCCGCGGGGCTCCGCTCCCCAGCGCCGGCGCCAGCAGCTCCGGACGAGCAGACAGACAGACGTCAGTCACCGCCTCGGTCTTCCCAAGTCGATCAACCTTCCTAAAATGGAAACTAGAAAGTTTGCCACGAGGCAGTCATTTTACTTTCAAAGGAGGAACGAAAACGTTTCGCAGACCGTATCTAAGGAATTTGTGCACAGAAAAATTACTCTCGACAGCACCAAAGAAAACAAATGGGGACGGCATAGTACAAGAAGTTATATGCATGAAGAAGGATGCTATCTTCCAAAAACTTATAAATAATTTATCACCTTGGCAATAAATACGAGTCTTACCATGAAAAAACTATTTTACTTCCAGGCAAGCTCATTCAGAGATCTTATTAACAGTGAACTTTGTTCCTTTATGAACTCAGGAGCAGTAGGAAGAAAAGCATATAAGAAGATTACGTTAATACTATATTTAAGCATATGTAAGGACAGTGAATGAAATACTGATTATTCACTCAATTTAAAAAAAAAAAAAAAGCAACCACTTACTAAGAATAGCTTTCAGGGGATAAGAGAAGAGAAACTAGGATGCACCAGAAAAAGACAGGCAGCTACAGTAGTACGCACCATCCCTCATTATCTGCATTCATCAGCACTGAGGTCTACAGAAATCAACCTTGATATAAAAGCATCAACAGGGATAAACTACCCAAAGGCTTTCAGACTAACGGTCCCTTTGCACAGACGGGAAGTATTTCCAACTAAGTATCATCAACACGGAAAACAGAGCTGGGATTAATGTAACTACCCAGATTTTTTTGCAGAGGTTCAANCTACTGGTTTGCCTCCCGTTTAAACTGAGGTAGATCTCAGAATTAAAAAAAAAAAAATAAAATCAGACTTCAAAGATTTTACTACAATGAAAGGACCTAAGAGTCCTCATGAAATAGAGGGGAGGCTACCGATGTCAAGCCCCCACGGGTCCAAGCATGTAAGGCATTACAGAGTTAAGAGAGGATTTTCTGCACTTTCTTGAAAGCTCTTTAGTCTGGGAGACTTTACCCCTTTGCCTGTACTTTGTCAAAAGCACAGGCACATGAGCTCCCAACCATACCTCTATGCTTTTGCTTGAGTCGGCTGCACTTTTTCTGTTTCACATTCTCAAGAGCTGCTAACTCAGCAAAGGGTCCCAATTTGGCTTCTGATTAATCAAAGGCTGAACACTCATTAGCAATTGAGGCACAACCCAATCACAAACTCACAGGCTGCAGACATGTCCCCAGAGCTCATCTCTGCACTCACCATCCTCCAAAGGGAGCCTGGGCACATGCTCCCACCTCACTCCTCCATGTGAGCTGAAGCACGGAGCTGGAGACAAGCGGAGACTGTCAAAAGCATGTTCCTGGTGCAAATTAAAATGCTAGCATACACACCCAACATACAACTGCCAGAATCAATGGTTTGAGTTAAGCATTAATTTCCAGCTCCACTTTGTTATCAAAACACAGTATCACACTACATCAAACCGCAGAATACCACTTGGTAAGCAGCAGGAGATATAAAGCATCTGTAAAAATACGACTACAAGAATGTCTATATAATACACACTAAATCCCAGGAAAGCACATCTGCTCTCTGCCCTCAGCACTTGAATGACAACTTTGCTGGCTCTAAGAGTGCTTCTAATCCAGAGAGGGGTCCAACTCCAGAGAAGACATCAAAGCCAATGCTGCTGAGAAAATGGAACTGTAGCGCCACACAGCTGCTCTGAAAAGCTTAAGTAGAAAATAAAATGGGAAAGTGTGTTAGCCTACCTGGAACAAATGACTTCAGTTTAATGTGGGGAATGGCCATAACTCACAGTTGCCTGCGGCTGCACACCTTCAAAACAGCACCTAGACTTCGTGCAGACTCCACAGGCAACAGGTTCAAGGGGCTGCAAACATACATGGAGTCAAGTATCCAAAATGGGACATTCAACCAGATTAAAACTTTCAGCTACCAAATCTGCTAAAATTTAAGTGAGAAAACAATGCTATTTCTCATATGAGTTAAACAGCTATTACAAAGATGTCTCCCTACATAAAACCCCTTGCTAATTTCTGTAGCATGGGAAGCACATAAAACACACATGCTACTGAGTTCTTTCCAGGGTGTATGCTTGACCAAAGGCTATTAGGATTAAAAAAGTGGGAAAAAACAGAAGGTACCACCTCCTCCTTTGGTCTCCCAATGTGAGCTACATGTGTGTCAAGAGCAAGCTTTAAAACTTGGGCAGCAGAGGAAGGATATAAACCCAGTTCCCCCGCGGAGCCAGCTTTATTACAAGTTTCTCACAAATGAAGCACAGTTAAGCCATCGGCTTATGTTCATTCTTCTCATTTGTCAGAGACTTAAATATACCAGTATTCATCCTCTGTCTTTAGATGTGAAAAGCGTGGCAAGTCTAAGGACAGAAGAAGCCTTGCAAGGTATTATCTTAGTCTGGTTTTGATCAGTATACATTTTTTCCTTACTATTCTCCTAATAGCGTCCAGGATGGACCACGCCAGGGCTCCATCATCTTGACGGTTATACTCTTCCCTTGGCAGCTGCTGCAAGAACAGGACAAGCCTGTAGAGATATTTTCCTTCAATACTCTCCCAGGTTCCCAGTAATTTCTGCTGCACAAATTTCCTAGTTTATGGTCCACACCTTGGTGTGTATATTATTCCTAGCTGGAGTCTTCTGCTAGAGCTGTCTACATTTATTTTCCAGCTAACCTGCATCATGCATGTGCAAAATTTTTTATTTTGAATTAAGATCCTACTATGCTCTTACTGGGAGTCATATAAAGTATTTATTATTAAGTACTTCGTACCTGTACTTAATATTTGAGGTGAAAAATTAAAAACTCATTTTGATTCAGAATGGGCTTTGTAAACAAAGTTTTATAAAATCTGTATCTAAAGAAAGAAGTTAAAGATATTTTTTCCCCTCTAATAGTTTCCCAGCAGACAGTGCCCAAATATTTGAGTATAATTAAGCAAGGAAAAAGTCAGTGAAAGTTTAAAGACTCATTTGCTAATAAAGATGAGGAGCTAAGTAAATCAACCTAAATAAAAAAATCAAACTAATTTTAGACACACTGAATGCTTTCAGCAGAAGCCCTTCAGAATGAAAGAGGCAGGTACTAATTATCTCTGCAAATCTCTAAACTTAAACAGATTAAATGAGAAAAAAATACTTCTAGTTGAGGCTGCCTCACAATCCCTATGTAAAAACTTAATTTTCACATGCTACATCTGACAAATGAAAGAAACTAATGTTTTCCATACTTCCTTGTTCTCTTTTTGATCAAATTTTAAACAGATCATTTCTTCCCAGAGCTGATATGACAAAACTAATAACAGAAAGGAGGGAAAGCCATTGGGAAATTAAGAGTGCTAGCATGTGTAGAGTTTGGACAATGATAAATTGGCATCAGTATAGTCCTCGAGCCTAATATTACCAAAGGCCCATCACAAAATTGTTTATACAACCTCAAGTATTACAGTAAACAAACGCAACAGAGCACAAAGTAATCAGAGTACACCCTGACATGCGGCGCCAAACTCGTCATCAAATGAGGAAGATTTCTACTTTCCTTTAATTTCAAAATATAGTACATTCCTCCCACTTTTTCTCTGAGTGAGATACTCGGCATCTTACCCGCAAGACATGGGTCCAAGAGCTTCATTCTGTTAGAATCTCTTTAAACTAAAAAATAAATTAAAAAAAAAAAATTTCCTGCTTATGCCTCCAGTATGCTTCACAAAGGAAAAGCCTCAGAAACAAAAACGGAAAAGAACACCAGTATAAATACATTAGACTTGTACTGGTACAAACAGGAAAAAAGCAATACTCTTCAATCCCCCAAGGAGACCTTCTTTTTGCATCTCTGCCAAAAGCACTCTACGCAGAAAAATCCTGACCCAAGTGGTTACGTGACACCTATAAAAGGACATTTTCCCAGACAACTGCAAAAGCCTTTACAGTGAAATTTAAAATCTTCACTCACTTCCCTTCCACTACAGCCCAAAGGGGCAGGGTGAAGGACAGTGCCCAAAATCTTTTGTTTTCTCCTGTCACCTATGAGAATGCAAGACTGCTCATCAGATCACTCCTCATTACTTTCACAAAGGAAAATAAAGATACTCAGCTTCTACTGGAACTACTTATGAAACTTGATTTCCTGTTTGTCTTCCTGCCTCAATGATTGTTTGATGTCTAATAATATATTTGCACTCAGTGAACAGCCCTTCTTCCAGTGGAGCGCTAATCTGGGAATTTCCTCCATGCAGATGCTTGTCCTCACACAACTTCTCACGCTTACCTTTGACATCTCTACCCTCACCAAATTTGATGGACTTTTCATTGTGTTAACCAATTTCACTCAGAGGCTCTGACAGCGTGATGCTTATGCAAAGGGAAATCAAGCTCAGAAATATATGGGGGGGTAGCAGGAATTCCCGATGAAAACGTTTGTTCACGGGTCAATCCTGATTTAAAAGCACGGAGAGTATCCTCACTTTAAGATACAGAAACACAGAGACCTAACCCTACAGTATCAGGGAAGAAATTTCTCCCCAACGAAAACAAAGCACTATTCCTCCTCAAGAACTTAAATTTAAAAATAACTCTAAAAATTAAATAAAGTAAAACTTAAAAAAAGCCACAACCCACAAAGATGTAAAACCATAACATCACGCTGTCAAGTACAAAGGAAAGAAGCTTCTGGCCTCCGAGTTCCCTGGCATTTCCACAGATGCTCAGTATTGCATATAAAAGCTCAGTAACAACCAGCTTCCACCAACACACACATGATTATCAAAGCAGCCCAACATTCCCAGATGCCTCTAACCAGCAGACACCCCGAGAGGACACTTCTGTAATCAGGTTATTCCCTGGCTCTGTTGGCAGCGGGCTGGACATGCATCCCAGGGGACAGCACTGAGTCACAGCCCTCGGCAGCCAGCACTGACTCAACCCCGCGCTCACCACCAGCAAAGGAAGCTCAAGGTAACCCACACAGCTTTTGTGGAGGCGCCAAATTCCCTTTGCACAGGGATGGACAAACACTGCAGATGACCCAGAGGCAGAGAATGTAAAAATGATCCCAATTCCCTTTCTAACCAGTTATCCTTGAGAGACTGACTGTCTGGAGCATCACTCCAAGACAAGCTCAGCTCCAGAGTGACATCAGTTATGTGGGTTTCTTCTCCCCCTTTTTTTTTTTTTTAATTATTTTTTAAATGCACAGACATGCTGCTGCTTTGGTCAGCTACAGACCCTGATACTCACAGATGGCTCCTGCTGCTCACAGAGCCTGCTGATGGCCTCTTCAAGGATTCAAATCGCAAAACCAAGTATTTCTCGTATCTACCATGCAAACATTCACTAAAACGCACTCTGTTGTTAAATGGTAGGAAAGAGCAAAAACCAGCCACATTGTATGAAAAGAGGGAAGAAACTTGCTTTAAAATGTCATTTAATTTGCTTAAATAATCAATTTGTCATGCTTTTTTTTTTTTGGTCACACAACATTTATACTACAAAGGTATTTCCTTTAAAACCAAGGTACATAAATAACAGCTTCTACTGATAAATACAGTTCAAAACTACAGTTTTAATCATCAGACCACGTCCTTAGACATTCAAACAAAGATCCTCACCTAATGTGTCAGGGTCCCAAGCCCACTGAACCGATATCAAACGCAAGAGGCATCAACCTGACAAGCCACACTCACTGCTAGCACCTGGAGACAGTCTATTTCAGCCTTGCCTAAAATTGTCCTCACACAGAGAAGCACTAATGAACGCATTCAGCCCCTGCAGCTAGTTAAATATTCCTCACCAGGGGCACACCCACTGTGATCCCTAAAAGTTCCTCAAGTCACCGATGACTATCATCACAGATGATTACAGGGATTATAGTGATAGGACGAGGGATAACAGTTCTAAACTGAAAGCGGGTAGATTTAGATGAGATATCAGGAAGAAATTCTTTACTGTCAGGGTGGCGAGTCACTGGAACAGGTTGCCCAGAGAGGCTGTGGAGGCTCCATCCCTGGAGGTGCTCGAGGCCAGGTTGGACAGGGCTTTGAGTAACTTTGTCTAGTGGAAGGTGTCCCTGCTCATAACAGGGGAGTTCATAGTACATGATCTTTAAGTTCCCTTCCAACCCAAACCATTCTTTGATTTTATGACATCCCAAAAACATTGATGCCACGTTGCTTAGAGGGCATGCTGTATTTCTGGTCTGTCCCACAACTCTCCAACACAGGTGTTTGCCATCACCCTACTTAAAAGGAACCCTTGCTCCCACACAGGATCTCTGACTAGATGACTGTAAACAATCAAAGGCACTAGTGTCGGGTACGTTAAGTGCAGAGATCAGTTTGCTGAAGGGCAGCAGAGCCTGACCTGGTTGCAGTCCCAAACTGTGATGATGCCCTGTCTGAGCTAATAAGCCCAGCAATTTAGAAGGTTTTACTCATTCAAATCAAAACACAGTTGGCTTTAAAAGTAAAAAGTTCCCATTTGCTTATAATAAACAAATATAAGTACTCTAGAAGACTTGCATGCTCATAGCAAGCAAAAGGCCTGCCGCTGAAGACCTATGGTACCACATTTCCATTCCTGAATCACACACAGCCCATGAAAGGGCACTAAACTTTCATCAGTGCAGGTAAATCCAAATAAGCCGAGGGCAAACATCAAAATGGCCTGAGGTTTTCAAGTGCAGCATGAGGAAAGCAATGATATACATCCTGCTTCAAACACTAAGCACAACATCCTCTACAGTACCTTCTCAGAAAACAAGTCTTCATAAAGCAAATTGCCCTCCTGCTGAAAAAGCTGGGCTGCTCTTCTGTGAGATGAGGAGCTGGTGCTTGCGCACACAAGCCACGCCAGAGAAGCCTCAGCCAGCATGCTGGCTGCTGAAAAGGAACTTTAAAAAGTATGTGTGCATGAGGTGTTAGGGCCACAGCTCATCTGTTGCACTCTGATAAACTGTATGGCAAAACGTGAGAAGATTTGTCACACAATCCTTTTTCTTAATTACTAAAAGCAAGAATTGCACATTTATGCAGCTGTGCCTTGGCAAACTTGGGGAAGTCATCCCAGGAGGCCAGCCTTGTGAAGCTGAGCACTGTGACAAAGGGTTGGCATGGGGTGAGCACACTGGCACAAGCAGCATAATCTCAATCACACCAGAGCTGCTCTCTCCTCTTTGCATGGAAACTGTGGACTTGCCAGCACAGACAAACTCTAGCCGATGGAGGTCTGTGCTTAATTAACTGAGGACAGTGCCTCAAAGCAGAAGTGATGCACAGTTACCTGTGCAAGCTAACTGACGGACACGTTTCTGCGAACACAGCAGCATACAGAGCAGGAATTGCATGGAAGAGATACAGCTGCTCAAGCTTGGTCTGCCAGGAGTGGTGGGAAGCTTTCTGTCCTGATGTGCCAGCCCCAAATGGCAAGGGTTACTAGGCTTTTCCTCTGGTCATTGCATGACTACAAGCCGTGAAGGCCAAGAACCACATTATTCACTGCAGAAAAAAGAAGTCAAACAGACAGAGGATTTGGCAAAACCCCCAAAGGCATCTTAGACATCCTAAAAGTAACAACAGTCATTCAAGACATGACTGTTTATACTACGAGACTCATTACACAGGAGGCTTGCCTATTTTTAGAGGTAGATATCACTACAATTGAGTGCTAGATAAACCCAAACAATTATTTTAAAAGGGCAGTCCATCACTAATTATTCTAAACATCTTCTGTGCTCTGTAGGTTGGCCTGCTGCCACTCTCCAGCATAACAGCTCAGAGAACGATGCTACAACTTCACTCGCGCGACAGTCAAAGAGAAGTGACAGGAAACTCACAGAGCAAGCAGCATGTCCGTGTGAGTCCAACAGCCAGGGTGAGCTCATCACTGCTTCTGCACGCCAAAAAAAAAAAAAAAAAAAAAAAAAAAGAGACCACAATCTTGTTTATGCTACAAAACCCAGGAAGTTTTACTTTACCACCAAAAAAGATTCCATGAGGAATAAACATGCTACAAACAGTGGTGGAAGCCCTTGAGCAGCATCGCCACCTTCAGAGGCCTAGGACTGAAATCCAACACAGCGCAGCATAGAAACATAACCATGGTTTGCTACTGCTTGAAAGAACCTACTGCAGATTAAAAAAAAAAAAAAAAAGTTGTCTCCTGCAGACGGACATATCTGCCCAAAGAACTAGACAAAAGCCCAGGCAAAGCACATTTCTAAGGACCAGCCTGGCTGCTGTTGGCTACATTGCTCTTCAGTCTATTTTGTGGTTTCACCAGACTGAGCCCAGAGTCTGAAACTGCTTCACAGCCTCCTCTCCAGCCAAGTGCCACCAGCACTCCATTACTCTGAGCTTTGAGAGATATGAGGTGAAGACACAGGCAGAAAGCAGGGCTGGACCAGGCCAGCAGCCGCCCCTTGGCCACAGGCCAGCCAGGCACCCTTGGGGGCAACCCAACATGCCTTAATTTCTAAAAATGTGCGTGATCATTTTTTAAGCAAACCAGACTTTTTGCACAATAACAGACATTGCAACCATAGTTTTGTTCCAGCACAGCCTAAATCCAATGAAATCCAGTAGGAACCACGAAACCCAAACCCACCAGGGGCCACAACAACAGAAGACACACTAAGAAAACGGCTTTTAAGGTATTTTAACCAGCCAGGAAAGAGAGACGCCGCATTTCACGCCCGAGCTCCTCTCGCAAGGACGTGCCCGCCTTCCCCGCTGCAGAGGGCGGGCAGCGGGTGCCGGGGGNGGGGGGGGGGGGCGGGGGGGGGGCGCCCAGCCCCGGCTCCCCCGGGGGGGACATGTCGGCCCCGGGTGGCCGGGAGAAGGGAAGGGGAGGGCGGCCAGGCCACCGCGACCGCCGAGCTCACCTTCCCCACCAGCGGCGGGCTCCCGGGCGGCAGAGCACCGGGCAGAGCAGGTACCCCGGTCCCCGCGGCTGCCGCGTCCCCGGCGGGCAGGCAAAGGCGCCGGGCTCGGCGGCCGGCCCTGCCAGGTGGCTTCCTCGGGGCAGGCGACCGGGACCGAACTTACCGCCGCGACGCCACCCCCTCAAAATGGCTTCGCCGCCGCGGCCCCTGGCCGGGTAAGGCCGCCCGGGAGTCCGCCCCCACGCCGCCGCCGGGCACGGCCGGGCCCCGCGCCGCACCGCA